>OU343219.1:240107651-240172227 GCA_910596185.1 Chrysanthemum makinoi
AAATGACGTAAGAAGAGTATGACGCCTTACTTATGGGACCTCTGTATGAGTTGGTTATAAAAAAACCATTAACAAAAAAATGAGACACCACGGGGAACTTCGTGATACCTTGTAGCATAGGTGATATTAACATAAATGCCTTAGACGATCAAGGGACTGATGTGAACATAATGCCACTATCAATCTATAATAAGTTAACTAAGGAGAAACCAGCCAAGACCGATCTTAGACTTTCCTTAGCTAATCACAATTATGTCTACCCCATAGGAATCGCGGTGGATGTTCTAATAGAAGTGGCTAATATCGTTTATCCGGTGGATTTCATGATCATTGATGTTGAGGAAGATAAAATGTGCCACTCATTCTTGGGACACCATTTCTTCGCCACCGCCAAGGAAACTATCAAATGCGGAGAGGGCATCATGGTACTTAAAAGCGGAAAAGGATACGCTAGGATACCCATCATCCCAAGGTATCCCCTTAAGATCATGGAAATGATTACTGGTGGGAAATCCACAAGCCCCTCAAGCAATAGTGTTAAGAAGAAAATGAATGATTGGGCAAAAGGGCTTAGGGACTTTATGGTTCAAGGATTGTATGCAACATTGTGGAAACCCGATAAGAAGTTAGGAAATAATCCCACTTCAATACTAAAGGCACAAAGGAACCCTAAGGAATTCCTAAAGGGAGAAAAAGTACTTTTATACAAATCACGGATAAGGGCATTACGAGGTAGAAACAAACCAAGATGGTTTGGGCCTTTCCTGATGAAGGAAACCAATCTAAAGGATAAAACCGTCACCATAATAGACGCACGCGTTGGCAAGGAATCCAGTTAAGCATAACGCCTACACCCTTTCGACGACGGGAAATCGGGAAGGAAGAGATGGCGTAATGAAGTCACGGAGGGCACGACTACAGTCTAGCTACAAGACTCATAAATAAAGAAAAGAGCTTCGTGGGAGGCAACCCATGCTTAATTTTTTGCTTGTTAGTGTCATATATCTTTTATTAATTGTTTATTCTCATGTTTAAATTTGTAAAATGCTTTATTTTGTTTTTAACCTCGTCTTAATTGCATATAAAGGTATTTTACATAAAGGATAAGTGTAGGAGGATTACACACGTTTTCAAAAGAAACGTAAACATGAGAATAGCAATTCATTAAAAGATATATATGTGTGTTTGTTTGAGTCAAATGCTTGTATCGAGTCATAATGGATGTTTTGCGTGAAAATTTTCCGATTCTAAAGATGTAAATTTTCCGAAAATCGCAGACCGGAGTTTTGTCGGGATAACCGTAGAAGGAGTAAAAACATCGATTACTTTTTTCGTTTTCAACTACTTATAAATTTTTGGAATTTTCGAGGTCTTAATTTTCCGAAATTCAGTAACATCCATTCCACAAGGATTATATCCTAGTTTAGTAGAGTCTTATATATATTATTACCACCGATTTTACACGAAGGTTTCGTTTGTTTTCTTCGAATGTGCAGGTTTTATTTATCAAGAAGAAGAAACAAAAGATTGGAAGGAGCTTTTCACGCACATATTTTTCTTGGAAAGGATTTAACCACCACTTTACACGGATCCTACCGAGCTAATCAGGGGAGTACTAGTTTCTTTCGTTTTTCATTACCTTCCATTATCATAACTTTGATACTTTCGGGGAACATTGGGGACAATGTTCAGTTTAAGTGTAGGGAGGGAAAATAAAACGGGAACTTTGAAACTATGCTTATCTTTGACTATTTGCTTTGTCCAATTGTATTTGTGTAATAAACCATGAGAAAATGTCGGTTAGGGTAATTTTGGCACCAAATTTTTAATTTTTCATGACATATAGGAGTGGGCCATTAGTCTTAACAAAATCGTCTCACGGATAGGAAGTTGCATGACTAGCACAAAAACCCTTTACCACCTAAATTCCACCCAAAATGTGAG
Organism: Chrysanthemum makinoi; assembly: GCA_910596185.1. NCBI lineage: Eukaryota > Viridiplantae > Streptophyta > Magnoliopsida > Asterales > Asteraceae > Chrysanthemum > Chrysanthemum makinoi. The sequence continues at coordinate 240,109,596 of OU343219.1, forward strand.
GATCGCCCTTAGATTAGTAGGAATTAAAGCATTCATCTTCAATGCTTAGAGTGTGAACTGGTAGTATATTAGATTCTAGAACTTATTTTGTGATGCATCCCGAGATCGCTAGTAAGACTACACTCGTGTAGTTAGGAATAACTAAATGATAAGAGGCATTAGGATAACCCTTGTTTGATACGCGTAATATAATTACTTCTTCCACATCGGTTGATTAATTCCCCCACACCTTTGCGTTGTACTCATCTTTAGTACACGATACCCCTAGTTAACCCCTCAGAGCCTATCCTTTTCGCGGTTCTCGTGATGTTTCGGTTTTTCCGAAATATCAATGAAGAGCATTTTTTACACCCCACCCCCAAATATACACCCAAATCGCCTTAGCCTACCTTGTATGCACTCAGTTTTAGTTCATTATTGTTATCACCTTAAACCCTTAGTTCAATTATCTGGTTGCTTGCATGAGTTGCTAAGTCGAGTCATATCCTTTGTATACAGTTTTGGGACGATTGGGACTCATGGGAAAAAAAAGTTAAAGTTTAAAAAATGATTGAAAGGGAACGTTAAATTCCATTATTTGCGTAATAACATACCCCAAGTGTTTTGATCTTTTCAATTCGGGTCAAATTAGTGTTAGCGTAATAAAAACTCAATTGTAGGGATGTGCCTATAAATCCCTATCATTTTGATGTTACCGTAGAGGATGGTAGAGTAAAAGTGTATGAAAAAAAATCGAAAAAAAAATAGAAAAGAAAAAGAAAAAAAAAAAATAGAGTAAAATATATATATATATATATATATATATATATATATATACGGGCTACCATCCTACATCTATCTTTAAATTTATGTTTGTTTGTTTGGGTGAGATAGAGTCTAGAGTGTGAGTCTTGGCTTAGCAACGCCATTCTTTCGATACTTGCAACATAAGAGATTTTTGACTTGCCACCACTAAATAGCCTATCCCACCAAACCCTTTGTTCCCCTACCGTAAGCCTAACATTACAACCCTTTAAAGACCTCTTTGATAGTCTTTCTTAGGTGCTTACGCCAAAGCGATGGAGGTTTGATCTATTCTCAAGCCTATGGTAATCTATGTACTAGGACCGGTTAATGAGTGTTTAAACTTCCATTTCCAATTTGTTATATTTCATATACACCCGAGAGAGATGTGAGTATCCAAACACCCCATGTGAGGTGCTAGTATGTAATTTCCGTGCTTGTTATGACTTTTGCGGGGCTTATATGTGTTGTGGACTGTTTTAAACCAATGCTTCATGACCCTTAACTTATAAATTAATTGGCTAAAAGCACATTTTCTTGAGGACAAGCAAATACCAAGTGTAGGGATATTTGATAAGGTTTTAAAATGTACCTTTTTGAGGGGTCATTTAAGCCCTTATTTGATCACTTTTGTATCCGTTATTACTTAATATCGTTCCTTTTCACTTTTTAGGTCTCTTGAAATTCTTTGTAATGGCACTTATTTGAACGAAAAGGCGCAGATATACGAAGAAAATGGCCAAAGTCAAGAATCGAGACGCTCAAGCTGCCGAAAACACAAGGTGGCGGCATCATCGCTTAACTGCGACGCCGTCGAGGATTTTGTGACGGACCGAAGCCAAACTCTTATTTTCAAGTGACGATGTCAAGTTATAAAGAGTAGGCCGTCGCCTCGAGGGCGACCTAGATTCAGATCAGTCGGTGAAGAGGACGGCGTCACAAGCACAAGGTGACGCCATGTCGCCAAGTCTAACGTGGCCAAGAAGAAACCCTAATGACGGCGACACGACGGCGTCACAAAACATAAGGTGACGCCGTCACATATGTAATCTTATATATAGAATCCGAATTTTTCAATATTGATGTGTAGTCTTTTGGAGTAAAAACCTAAACCGAACCAAGGCTGTCTTGTACAAGATTTTAGGGTTCCAAAACCTATCTTACATCAAGATAAGTGCTTTACTTCATTAATACAATTATGTCTTTGATTATTTGTGTGTATGCTTGCATGTTCTCCATGTCCGGCTAATTTACTTGTGTGTTTGCTTAAGGAATATGAAACTTAATTATTGAATATTGATTGGTTGTCTCTTATCTTAGTTGATTAATGATCTAGTAATGCAATAGGTCATTATTTGTGTACTTAATGCTTGATTAATCTTTGTGAACCTTAGGTTATAGCACCTTGAGCGGTTGTAAGCTAAACTATCCAAAGAGGCCTTAGAGTAAGAGTTTATGATCCCTAGTGGTATTTTGTAGACGAGACCCTTTGGTAACTTCAAAGAGTTAGGGATAAACGCATACCCTACAACTTTAGACACACAACGCAATTAAGAATAAGGACGTGACAATTCAACCACCAATAGGAGATAATTAAGGAGTAGTAAAACCTAAGTAAACACATCTTTAAACTATCATACGAGCACACAATAATTAGACATAGACTACATACACCTTAGATTAGATAAATAGATAAGTAGAGTAATCGGTAGCAATACCAACCCCCCAAATCCAAACCCCGAGATCCGTACTTTTCCATTACCTAAAAAACATAAAAAATAATCTTCCTCAACCCCAACCTTAGCGTAGTAACTTCTCACTAGCATTCCTATTCCCTTAGAGAACGATATCAATACCCGTGGCTTACCCTAATACTACACTACAACGATTAGGTTCACTGCCTAGGGTGTTATAAAACTTGCTCTCAAGAAAAGGAAGTTCTTTGACCTCGAACAACGGCGAAGTAGCGTTATCAAGTTTTTGCATGCGGGGAATAGAATAGCTTTTTAGTAGTCCACCTCATTTAGGTTTCTTTGCTTGATTCCTATCAAGTAAAATTTTCTCATTCTTAGCTTTCTCGTAGTCTATCCTCCTTCTTCGTGACCTTTGTTCGTAACACCATCACTTTTCATCATGGAAGGTGATAACCAACCACCATTCATCAACCTACCACCAAATGACCCGCCAAGAGCCCGCATCTTGGTGAATACCGAGACCAAGCCACCTATAGGCTATAGGAACACCATTGAGCTTCCCGACCAAGCCCAAACTACGCCCTGACCACATGATCGACACCATCCGGTTGGTGCAAAACGGACGTGCATTCCATGGACTTCGCTTCAAGATCCAAATCAAAGATCTAAGGGATTTCTTAAAATTGTCGATTCCATCGACCTTGATGCTACTACTGGGGAGACCACGCTCATGCGTCTCTTCCAATTTCTTTTACGGGACCAAGCTAGTAATTGGCTTGAGCGACTTCTTGCCGGCTTCATCTCAAGTTGGGATGATCTCACCTCTCGCTTCCTTGCTCAATTTTTCCCACCTGGGAGAACCACTAAACTTAGCGTAGATATCTTAACGCTTCAACAACTTCAAGCAGTCACTCTACAAAGCATGGGCTTGATTCAAGGACCTACTCAGAACTCCCCCGTCATGGCATTGATCTTTGGCTTCAAATACAAATCTTCTATGACCATGTTGATTTCATCACTCGACGATCTATTGATCGCGGTGGAAGGCTCACACTTTTAATGCAGAGAAATATTGGGAAATTATAGAAGAACTTGCTGATCAAAGCTACGAAGATTGGAATGAATCTCTTGAAACCCCTGGGTAACATGGTTAATGCCATATCAAACTTTCTCTTGAATCGCCGACATCACCAAGAGCAAATGAGTGGGTGCTATTGAGAGAGGGATTGATTATCTCATGGAAATGCGTAAAAGGGCTCCCATATACATTCCTCGAGAAGCACCCCAATTCCACCAACCACCCAACACCTTTTCAAAATCCCAAGTCGTGAGCAAACCCCAATTTCGAAAGCGCTTCCTGCTACTTCCCCAATACCACTTCTCACCAAGCTTTTAAGGAACAAATGAGAGAATACATGACAGCTCATACGGAGAGATTAGCTAAATTTGAAGAGGAGGTTTATAGGCAGAGAGAGGAAATGCAAGCAAAAATGACGGAAATGATGAACTTGGTAAAAGAATTTACCAAAACAAAAGTTCCAGAAAAGGTACTAGTAAGAAGCAACGATTGTCCTCCCACTTCGTTTGTTAACGCCATTTCCATTATGCCCGAGGATGGAAAGGTTGAGGTGAGGAAAACCGAGGATAGCAAGAGGGAGGAGGCGAACCTAATGATGAGCCCGAGACCATTGAGTACTACCTTAAGCACGAAATTAACAGAAAAACCCTTGCAAACCAAGTAAACAACTTTAGGTACAATGAGGTTCTTAGGGAAGCCCTTGAAGGAAAAATGACAGAAGAAGAGTATGACGCCTTACTTATGGGACCTCTGTATCATTTGGTTATAAAAAAACCATTAACAAAAAAATGAGACACCACGGCGAACTGCGTGATACCTTGTAGCATAGGTGATATTGACATAAATGCCTTAGCCGATCAAGGGACTGATGTGAACATAATGCCACTATCAATCTATAATAAGTTAACTAAGGAGAGAACCACCCACGACCGATCTTAGACTTTCCTTAGCTAATCACACCTATGTCTACCCCATAGGAATCGCGGTGGATGTTCTAATAGAAGTGGCTAATATCGTTTATCCGGTGGATTTCATGATCATTGATGTTGAGGAAGATAAAAATGTGCCACTCATTCTTGGGACACCATTTTCACACCCGCCAAGGCAACTATCAAATGCGGAGAGGGCATCATGGTACTTAAAAGCGGAAAAGGATACGCTAGGATACCCATCATCCCAAGGTATCCCCTTAAGATCATGGAAATGATTATGGGTGGAAATCCACAAGCCCCTGGCAATAGTGTTAAGAAGAAAATGAATGATTGGGAAAAGGGCTTAGGACTTTATGGTTCAAGGATTGTATGCAACATTGTGGAAACCCGATAAGAAGTTAGGAAATAATCCCACTTCAATACCAAATGCACAAAGGAACCCTAAGGAATTCCTAAAGGGAGAAAAAGTACTTTTATACAAATCACGGATAAGGGCATTACGAGGTAGAAACAAACCAAGATGGTTTGGGCCTTTCACGGTGAAGGAAACCAATCTAAAGGATAAAACCGTCACCATAATAGACGACGTTGGCAAGGAATCTACAGTAGCATACAACGATACACCCTTTCTCGACGACGAGAAATCGAAGAGGAGATGGCGGTAATGAAGTCACGTGAGGACTCGACTTGGGTCTAGCTACAAGACCCATAAATAAAGAAAAGCGCTTCATGGGAGGCAACCCATGCTTAATTGTTTGCTTGTTAGTGTCATATATCTTTTATTAATTGTTTATTCTCATGTTTAAATTTGTAAAAATGCTTTATTTTGTTTTTAACCTCGTCTTAATTGCATATAAAGGTATTTTACATAAAGGATAAGTGTAGGGAGGATTACACGTTTCAAAAGAAATGTAAACATGAGAATAGCAATTCATTAAAAGATATATATGTGTGTTTGTTCGAGTCAAATGATTGTATCGAGTCATAATGGATGTTTTGCGTAAATTTTTTCAGATTCTAAAGATGTAAATTTTTCCGAAAATCAGACTGTTTTTAGTCGATAACCCTGACGGCGTTCGATACAACTTTGCAACCGACTTGCCAGGAAGGAAGTAAAACATCGATTACTTTTTTTTCTAGTTTCTGAACTACTTATAAATTTTTGGAAATTTCCAGGTCTTATTTTTCCAGAAATTCTGTAAACAACCATTCCACAAGCATTATATCCTAGTTTAGTAGAGTCTTATATATATTATTACCGCCGATTTAACGCGAAGGTTTCGTTTGTTTTCTTCGAATGTGCAGGTTTTATTTATCAAGAAGAAGAAACAAAAGATTGGAAGGAGCTTTTCACGCACATATTTTTCTTGGAAAGGATTTAACCACCACTTTACACGGATCCTACCGAGCTAATCAGGGGAGTACTAGTGATGTGCTTCATCGGGTTTTAAATTTGTAAACAAGAATTACCGGTTAACTAGGAACACATTCGGGCAAGTATACCCTAGTCAAGTTGTAGTATAGTATATGGTAAATCAAGGTCGTCCCAAGAGATTTGGTTGCACTACAAGTGTCGTTTGTTTGTTTAAGCAAGTAACAAGTAACAAGTTGATGGTTATGATTGTCACGGATCAAACCAACAAGAAAAGCATTATAAGAACAAGTAAGTATCAAGACATTCATCATTATTCCAATCAAACGCAATCATCTCAATAATCATATCAATAACAAACATCTTTAAATAGAAAAGTAACAAGGTTTACCCAAAGTATGAATTACAATAGGCAAAGATGAAGGATTATAGCAACCTTCAAGCCTCCAATCAACTACAATAGTTCTACCAAGCCGTAAAATGATGTCCAAACGCCTTCGACAACCCTTGAGCACACTACACGAATTTGGCAGAGGTTTGGTATTTTAGGGAAGATAAGTTGGTGGATAAGTGGTCAAATTGTCCCTAAAGGGTGGAGGCTTGAGTTTCACACAAGTTGGGATAGGATAGTTGGTGGAAACTCGTCCTTAAGGGTGGAGGCTTGAATTTCACACCTTTGGTGAAGATTTTGAGAGTGGTTGTGTTCTCTAGGTGGAAATTGGCCCCTAAGGGTGGAGGCTTGAATTTCACACCTTTGGTAAGTATGTATTGAGAGTGGTTGTGTTCTCTCAAGTTATGGTTTGCTCTCTAGGTGGAAATTGTCCTTAGGGTGAGGCTTGAATTTCACACCTAGAGAGGAGTGGTGGATGAAAGGGATGAGAAAGATGGAGAAGAGATGATGAAATGAGGTGCCAAATGGGTTCTATTTATACTACTACCAAGGCTTAGGGTATTCAATGCATTTCTTGGAGGCCAAGGAGCTTGGAAGGGACTAGAAACCATGTAGAAGGACTAGAATCATATGGAACACATTTGGAGTCTTAGTAGTGCAAAAATGGTGAAAACAGTAGACCTCCAACCGGATTCGTTGAGCTCCAACCGAATCGGTTGGTCTTCTTGACACTCTCCAACCGGATCGGTTACGGGGCTCGACCGATCGGTTGGAGCAAAAATCACAAAAATTCATAAACTGTAAAGTTGTATATCTTTCTCTTAGCTTTCCGTGGCGTGAACGGAGGTCAAACGAGTCCGTATGCAAAAGTTATGGCCAAAATGGTGAAGTGTGTCGAACAACGAGGCTTCCAATATTTCTTCGTTTAGCTTTTTTTCTTCATTTCTTTTCGCTTTTCCTTCTTGAACTTTATTCTTGAGTCTTTGGACCACTAACTTGATGACTTTACCATCTCAAATATACTCCGCAAGTCTTTCTTTGGTCGGGAATTCTTCGTATATGGAGAAATCTTCGTATTTTACTTCTTTTTCCGCTTTTTCCACTTTCCGTGACTTGGCTACAAATGAACTAGCAAACGCACTTTGATACGATTAAGCATTAAAAGCATATGATTATAGCCAAATAACACACATAAAGCGGGGATAACGCTACTAAATACATGCACAATTTGAGCGTTATCAAATTCCCCCACACTTAAACTTTGCTTGCCCTCAAGCAAATCTAAGAAAAGAAAAATAAAAGACAAACCTAAATGACAAAATGAAAAGAAAAATAAAAATTATGCATATTTTTGGGTTTTTTGGCTTTTTAACAAACATATATAAAATAAATTAAAAAATGAGCATAAACTCCCCCACACTTAAGGGTTTGCTTGCCCTCAAGCAAATCTAGAAATTAAGAAAATAAATCCCACATGGTGCATGAAAATGATTAGAAAAATGTCATGCAAATCTACCAAGTACAAGTACAAGATAAGATTCATCGTTTTAAGCTTTTAGAGGTGAGAAACCGAGATGTTTGACAATACCCAATGCATTTTCTCGCTTGATAACATGGCTGCTACACCTCACGAAAAAGGAATGGATGTATAATTCACTCAACACTCAATTTATTTAGTGATGGATAACATTAAGGAATAGTACACTCATATTTGCTCACCATGATCTAAATATTACTATAGGCTTGTACAGAAACAAAACTCCACCGACGCATGCGTAACCAAATGTAAACATCTAAAGAGGGCTTTTATTCGGGTTATAACGATAGGCTTCGGGTGAATAAATGGTACGGATAAGGCATGATAATATTATATGAAATTGGTGTTAAAAGAAAAATAAAGTCAAGTCTAATACCCATGTTGCTAGTCACGAACAATCCGCAAACCTGAAAATGATTATAGTTACTAACTTCTCTTCTTCACATATCGAACAAAATATATATATCACGTCTTAGCACATTGGCTAATCTATATCTCAAACATACTTCATCTTTGTCATCACATATCTTTTTTCTTTTTCGATGACTTTTTTTTTTTTTCAACACTTCTTCTTCATATCACATCTCCCCACACTTGTATAAGCATCACCACAAAAATACAAATAAGAAGGTGCACTCTTCGTCTTTGTCGGAATGGTACACACGAATGGCAAAGTGCGGCTAACTCATAATCATAAAAACAATCCAACAAACCAAGCAACTAGCAACCAACCATTTAGACATTGACAAGGGGTAGGCTAAGGTTTAAAGTGTAAAATATTTTGTATTTTGGAAGTAAGAAAGAAAAGAATGGCTCGGAGGGTGTACTAAGGGTATCTAGCGCTAAAAATGAGTGCTAACAAATGGGTCCATGTGGGTGGTTAACTAACCGATGTGGTAAGCTAATATATCATTAGATGTAAACGGAAGGCCATTTGGTTTTATTCATAAGGTTGCCTCTTTATCACGCATAAACACTTATATCACACGAATGCGATCTCATCTTGATTCGGTAATGATTTGCAAGTATAAGTTCTAGAATAAATAAAATCACCGGCACACTCAAAACAAAAGATCCAAGCATAAAAGAAGTATGCTATATATGAAACAGACTCAAATCCTCACAATTTAGTGGAAGGGCTATAATATGTGCTAGCAAATGTCATCAATCCCAGAATTGATTGCAATATTAATCGGGACACATCTCAAATTTTTCAAAATTACCGATTTCACCAGTGGGTTGATCCAGTTATTCTAATATATTAACCTATAAGCGTGAAAACAACTAGATCACAAGGGCAAACAAGTTCACAAAATTTTAAAATTGGCCCAAAAATTTGGAATTTAAAAACTAGTTTCGCTTTTCACAATAATATTTCCCCCACACTTAAATTAAGCACACAAAAGAAAAATAACTTAATGACTCTTTTTTTTTTCTTTTCTCCTATTTTTTTCTTTTTTTATTCTTTAAAAAAAAAAACCAAACATGACTTATTCTTGTCCCACGAGTTCTCGGTAGCTCCATTGAAACGCACAAAGAAGCGGAGAAGGTGTCACCGCTGAAGCATATAAAAACCCAACTTCTTTAGGGAATCAGGGAGACCCGCCTTATACCTTTCACACAGTTTGTTTACAATGGGTGAGCCTTACTTTCGAGGGACTAAAAGAAGTCAATTTATTAAAATATTTTACCAAACAAGCAAACAAAGGAAAAATAACAAAGAAACAAAATAAAGCAATTGTGAAAACTTCAAAGTATGTAAAGTAGGGAAAATATAAATAATAAGTCCAAGAGAAACGAAACCTTCCGGGCTAAACATCACGATCGAACTCCAAATGATAAGATGCTAAGCAAACGCTAGCATAAGCGTGTGAGATCAATCGATTTCTCTTTCAACCGAACATGTCCAATACCAAGTATAACGTCTCCAACAATCCAATAAATCCTTCCTCCAAGAGCTTATTCAATCTGCAAAAATAAACTAAACTACAAAACGCGTAAAATCCTAAAACTCACTTTCGTAGGAATCACGGTTGCATTTAGCGTATGCAACAAGCCTTTAAACCCCTCGGTGGCCCTAGTGGACGAGTTATAGTCTCGTGAGGGTTTCCAGTGAACATACCCACAAAGTTCGAAACAATTTTTATTTTTAAATGTACTTATTTATTCACAATGTACCAAATTAACAAAATTTAAAAATGGAAAAACCAAATAAAAGAAATGATACTCTTGCAAAAACAAAAAGACATTTAAACTTATTTTATCTAAACACACACACAAAAACAAAAATAAAAAATAAAAAACGATTTTTTTCTTTTTTTTAACAGATTAGTCCAACCGATCCGTTACGGGTGTAACCGATCGGTTGGGATGAACCAAATTTGACCAATCCTTCAAACCGAACCGGTTACGGGTAGTGACCGATCGGTTGAAGGAGATTTTCTAATTTTTTTTTTTTTTAAACACTAGTTTTATTTCAAAACTTTTATTGATAAAATAAGACAAGAATATAAAAGGTTACGGACACAAAACTAAACACAAGTAAACAAAACACATAAACACATATATTATCACGAACATAAAACAACACTTAAATAAAAATAGCAGAACAAAAAAAACGACAATCAAATAGACGCAAGCACACACAATTAATCACGTAACACAAATCAAACAAGATAATCTAAAACAAGATAATCTTATTCAAAATTAATATGAAACTAATATAAACAAAAATAACAAAACAAATAACATTGAGACATGCAAGAGATCATATAACATATAAAACATAAAACTTACGAAACAAGAAACACACAAAATGGATTTTTTTTTTTAACACACAACCGATCCGTTACGGTAGTGACCGATCGGTTGTAGTGGTTTTATATAAGGCTTCCAACCGATCCGTTGGAGTGCCAACCGATTCGGTTAGAGTGATCCGGTGGTTTTGGTGGGTTTTCGCAAACGCTTTTTCGAGCAACTTATAAAGCAATCATTGAAATGAGCATTTTAGAACACATGAAACGAAATCCAACATCAAAAACTTGATTTTGATGCCAAGATCAATTGAGCAATTATGAGAAAATGAGAGATTTTAAGAAAAAGACAAGCATTCAAGCAAACATCATGAACAAACATCAAGAGCAATCAAACAAGATCAAAGCAACAATTATTCATGAGCAATAGCAATTTAGCATTCGGAACAAACAAGCACAAACAAACACTTAAGAACAAACCAAATCCCCACAACTAAGCCAAAAACTTGATGGTAGCGAAATTATCATGAAAGCAAACAAACAATCTATCAAACAAGCAAACAAACAAACAAAAGAGTGCAAAATTAAATCAACGCGCCAAAAACTTGATGGTGATGCCACGATTATCATGAAACAAACAAACAATCTATCAAACAAGCAAACAAACAAACAAAAGAGTGCAAAACAAATCCCAAGTGCGCAAAAAAACTTGATGTGCATCATCGGGTTTTAAATTTGTAAACAAGAATTACCGGTTAACTAGGAACACATTCGGGCAAGTATACCCTAGTCAAGTTGTAGTATAGTATATGGTAAATCAAGGTCGTCCAAGAGACTTGGTTGCACTACAAGTGTCGTTTGTTTGTTTAAGCAAGTAACAAGTAACAAGTTGATGGTTATGATTGTCACGGATCAAACCAACAAGAAAAGCATTATAAGAACAAGTAAGTATCAAGACATTCATCATTATTCCAATCAAACACAATCATCTCAATAATCATATCAATAACAAACATCTTTAAATAGAAAAGTAACAAGGTTTACCCAAAGTATGAATTACAATAGGCAAAGATGAAGGATTATAGCAACCTTCAAGCCTCCAATCAACTACAATAGTTCTACCAAGCCGAAAAATGATGTCCAAACGCCTTCGACAACCCTTGAGCACACTACACGAATTTGGCAGAGGTTTGTGGTCTTTAGGGAAGATAAGTTGGTGGATAAGTGGTCAAATTCGTCCCCGGGTGCGGAGGCTTGAATTTCACACAAGTTGGGATAGGATAGTTGGTGGAAACTCATCCTTAAGGGTGGAGGCTTGAATTTCACACCTTTGGTGAAGATTTTGAGAGTGGTTGTGTTCTCTAGGTGGAAATTCGTCCTTAAGGGTGGAGGCTTGAATTTCACACCTTTGGTGAAGGTATTGAGAGTGGTTGTGTTCTCTCAAAGTTATGGTTTACTTCTAGGTGGAAATTCGTGCTTAAGGGTGGAGGCTTGAATTTCACACCTAGAGAGGAGTGGTGGATGAAAGGGATGAGAAAGATGGAGAAGGGATGATGAAATGAGGTGCCAAATGGGTTCTATTTATACTACTACCAAGGCTTAGGGTATTCAATGCATTTCTTGGAGGCCAAGGAGCTTGGAAGGGACTAGAAACCATGTAGGAAGGGACTAGAATCATATGGAACACGTTTGGAGTCTTAGTAGTGCAGAAATGGTGAAAGGACCTCCAACCGGATCCGGTTGAGCTCCAACCGAATCGGTTGGTCTTCTGATAGCTCTCCAACCGGATCGGTTACGGGGCTCGACCGATCGGTTGGAGCAAAAATCACAAAAATTCATAAACTGCAAAGTTGTATATCTTTCTCTTAGCTTTCCGTGGCATGAATCCGGAGGTCAAACGGAGTTCTTATGCAAAAGTTATGGCCAAAATGGTGAAGGTGTGTCGGGAACAACGAGGCTTCCAATATTTCTTCGCTTAAGCTTCTTTTCTTCATTTCTTTCTCGTTTTCCTTCTTGAACTTTATTCTTGAGTCTTTGGACCACTAACTTGATGACTTTACCATCTCGAATATACTTCGCAAGTCTTTCTTTGGTCGGGAATTCTTCATACATGGAGAAATCTTCGTATTTTACTTCTTTTCCGCTTTTTTTCTCCACTTTCCTGTACTTGGCTACAAATGAACTAGCAAACGCACTTTTTACGATTAAGCATTAAAAGCATATGATTATAGCCAAATAACACACATAAAAGCAGGGATAACGCTACTAAAAACATGCACAATTTGAGCGTTATCAGCTAGTTTCTTTCGTTTTTCATTACCTTCCATTATCATAACTTTGATACTTTCGGGGAACATTGGGGACAATGTTCAGTTTAAGTGTAGGGAGGGAAAATAAAACGGGAACTTTGAAACTATGCTTATCTTTGACTATTTGCTTTGTCCAATTGTATTTGTGTAATAAACCATGAGAAAATGTCGGTTAGGGTAATTTTGGCACCAAATTTTTAATTTTTCATGACATATAGGAGTGGGCCATTAGTCTTAACAAAAGCGTCTCACGGATAGGAAGTTGCATGACTAGCACAAAAACCCTTTACCACCTAAATTCCACCCAAAATGTGAGGATCGCCCTTAGAGTAGTAGGAATTAAAAGCATTCATCTTCAATGCTTAGAGTGTGAACTGGTAGTATATTAGATTCTAGAACTTGTTTTGTGATGCATCCCGAGATCGCTAGTAAGACTACACTTGTGTAGTTAGGCAACACCTAAGAGAACATCTTCATCTTAGAGATGTTGAAGGTATTAGCACTTCGCCAGCCACTGAAATTATTGAACAACTCTCATTGATGGGGTATAGACATGACAATACTTTCAACTTTAACAAAAGTCAGTTTTCCCCATAATGGAGGTTTCTAATTCATACCCTCTTACATTGCTTAAGTCACAAAAGGACTGGCTAGGATGCTTTTCCCACAAACATAGCCACAGCCTTGATCTGCCTTGCAACAGGTAGGGTGTTCAATTTTTCAAATTATATATTTGAGGGTATGCTTAAAAATGCAGTTAGCAAAACCAAGTTTCTGATGTATCCCAGGTTTATACAAATATTTTTGGATCTTCAGAGACAAACTTGCGTACCTCACAAAAATGTTTATCCATAAAAAATACTCATGACCAAAGTGTTTTCTAATATGTTAAGGGTCAGGTAGGATATAGTGGGGTTGTAGTGCCATTATTTCAAAACATGCTTATTGCAGAGGGTGAAGGACCATCAAGCACAGGTGGCTCCCAACACACACCCACAGATCCTGATAACTCTCCAAATCAACAACTTTCATCAACAAGGTGCACTCCATACAAGAGAGTATGTTAGGAATTAGAAAATTCCATGTTAAAGTGTCGGTCACCCCAATTATAAGTCTAGCATATGTTAGCTCGTAGACGTGTCGTTTGTTAAGTTATTTAGTAGTTTATTAGTTAGTCAGTAGCGTAGTATAGTGTAGTGCAACACCGTGGAGGAAGGACGGGTCTTTACCCACTCTATACCTGATCCACAGGCCGATAGGAGGTCGTGTATTTGTAACTATAAATACCCCTTCCATCCATGGAAGGGGTGGTGCTTCAATTCAATCTAACCTTTCATTTGTGTAAACCTCTAGCAAGAACACCCTCTCTCTCTCTACTTTCTCTCTCTAAAATGGTAAACATGTATTTTGATCATCCAAGACCACCCGAATCATCAACACAATAATATTTGGATCCTAACAATTGGTATCAAGAGCCTAGGTTATTGTGTATCTTTGATTTGTGTGGTCCGTACCATGGTTGATGTTTGTGGTTTTTTGGTTTGAAATATGTGTTTACATGTTTTTGGTCCGTACATGTTTTTTTTACACGGTTTTTGGTCAAAAAATGTTGTTATAACTGTTTTTGTATTTCTTTTGGGTCGGTATATTGTTTTTTGGTTATTATTCTGGGCAAACAGTGATTAACATATACTGGGTATTCCGCTTTTTGGTCAAAAGGTCTCATTTTCTATGCACCAATTTTTATTCCGTGGTATTATTGTTAGTCAGTTTTTCTTGGTCTAAACTTGGTCCTCTATTTGATGCCTACTAAAATCTCATCTGGTCGGTTTTTTTTAACAAGTCAAACTGGGTCAAACTGGGAAAACTAAAGCATTTAAGATGCATTTGTTGATAGTTGTCTGGGTTTTTCTATGAACATGGTCGGAATTTGGTCGGAATAATCATCGGAAAAAGTCATTTTTCAAGTTAGCAACTTGTCACAAAAGAGTCCAAATGCAATGAATCTGACCTAGCGATTTGTGTTTAAATGAGTAGCGACTTGTATTAACAAGTTGGCGATTTGTGCTTTGAAAGAGTGTAGCGAGTTATGGTTGTTTGACTATTGAGTCAAATAAAAAAAAAAAAAAAAACTAGCGACTTAGTCATTAATTTGCTAGCGACTTGCTTTGTTAAAAACAGGTAGCGACTTACTTTTGAGAAAAAATGGCTAGCGACTTGGGACAGTAGATGAGATGAAGAAACAAGACCACGACCACAACCAATACCATTTACCAAACAAGACATCAATCGACCTCAGCCTTGTAAAAACATCATCGATCCAATTTTAAGAAATAAAACGAAAATGAAATGAAAACTCGCTCAGATCTGACTGATATTAACACTTCAAATCAACAAAAATACAACACCAACAACTACCCTCTTCATCAAGAACATGACTCTAATTTAAACATTAACACACATGTGATCTCAGATTCGTTCCACCTTGTGCATACTGCTTATAAATCTTGTGGAACCCTGTATCCTCATCAATTACTTTTCGGGCAAACCTTCTTTCTCATTTTCGAATAACAAAGAAAAGAGATATAACAATATCGTTAAACTCATTTCTTTAATTCGTGAATGACCAAATCTAAGCATAATTAATTTAAGTAGCAAAAATACCTACATTGAACCTTTTTCTTGTTTGATCTTGGTGTCACCTCAATACCGTACCATCCATGTGGCCACGATATTAGCTCAAGCCATCCATGTGGCGAGACTAATCTATTCCAAAGATTATGTTGTGTCATTCTCGGATTGATATTGATGTTATCTCCTGGAAGCGCTTTTGTGAAAAGGAAGCAGAGGGTTTAAGAAAGTTTAGGAGAGGCGATTTATTTTGACCTAAAAATTAGGGTTTGCAAGAGAGGTAGGCGTATGATGAGGGATGTGTGAGATTAGGTTTGGACTTAATGTGAGATAAATTAGGGTAACACAAGTTTTATAACCAATGTGCTATCTGCTATGGATTTGGATCTAATTTTTGTGTTGGGCCTCAAGTATCATCTCTTACAAAATTATTGGACTGGACTCGAACCCTATTGGTTTGATAGTGGATGTGGACTAGGCTGAAGAACAAACCTTTTGTCCGAAAGTTTATATCAACATTTGACATACGATTGTTTGTGATTGATATTGATTTTTCGTAACCTTGATATTAAGTATGGTGTTTTGGCTTGAGTTTGTATTGATTTTTAATAAGTTCGAGACTCCTTTTATGGTATTATTTACTTAATATGTCATTTCTCGGGTTAATGAGATGTTTGGATCGGCTTGGAATTTGTTGTGGAATGCTTGGTCTTACAAATTATCACGTTTCCTTATGCTGCTGTGGTGATATTATGAGACTTGGAGTAGATGAGCCGTGAGAGTTTTGGATTATCGATATATGATTTGGATTAAATTGGGCTTAATCTTATTATGATGGACCGGTCAGTTAGTGTGCTAAAGTGAATCGGGTCTTTCCTATGTGGTGATATGTTGTATTTTCTAACTAAATGGATTGAACCGGGATTAATGAATGTTAGATCAAATGATTAATTGGTGATAATGAGATTCGATGATGAGATTGGGTATGAGTTGTTGTGGTATGCGGGTTGACACTTTGGTATATACATTTTCACGTAGAATATTATTTCTCATTGAATTGATAGTAGAAGAATGTTGACTACGAGGTTGTTTGGTCGATATTTCTAATTTGAATTTGAAGTGAGATTTTTCGTGCACGTTTACTTATTTTCATCTTCTTTCTTTCTACCCTTCCGCGAAGATGACTTGTTTGGGCATTTATAGAGTGTGATAAAGACTTGGCTATTTAGGTACGGTTGTGATTCTTTCTCGGTTTACCCACAACGTAACTATCACTTTGGTGTCTCACGCAGTTGAGGATACGTCAAGAGGTTTTGTACATTGGGTACACCGCTTCTTCTTCACAAGGATTAGTACAAGTTTAAGTAACAAATCTGGGAAGTTTACTTCATCCTCAAGTTTGGCATATCGTTTACTTCTCAATGTGGTCACTGCAATAGCCATGACTGAGCGTGAATGATGTGTTTACCGAAGTGTTTACTGGATGGTTGATGATGTTGTTGATGTTGAATAATGAACCGTTGATAAACTGCTGCATGTTCCACTAAGTTCAAACTGAGATTGTTTACGGTTTTGTCTTGATTTTGTAAAATCCCGCCAAAGAACCTATTTCTCGGTTTAAATCATAGACTTGTAAAATCCCGTGACAATGGAAACATCCCGTAATTCTAAAGTGCATTTCTGGATCTATCTTACGGTTTATTCTTGGTTTTGTAAAATCCCGCGAAAGGAACTATTTCTCGGTTTAAACTAGAGAATTGTAAAATCCCGTGATGATGGAACCATCCTGGAGAAAGGAAAGCGTATTTCGTGGTCTTTTGATGCTTTGGTTCTTCGTTTCTCTGCTTCAAGAAGGGATAAAAGGGTGTACTTCATGAATTGGATGTGTGTTTGGATATTCTTCATGGCACCTTGGTTATTACAAGGTTTTATGGGGTTATGTGCATTTTAACCATGGTCGGGATGAAACCATTATCAAAGTTCACTTAAATATCAAAGGAGGCTAGATTTGAGCTTTTAACCGATGATGATGAGACAACGGGGTTAATTCACTATTATTTATTTGAGGTTGAAGTGAAATATCACGGGCAAGTGTACTTAGTATCCAAGATATCGGGGATGGTTGGATGAAGATTCTTCATGATCCTTGTTCGATGCTTATTATCAAAAACGAAGACTTGAAAATCTAGTTATTGTTGGGTGTCTTTTACCTTTTCTTTTACCACTTGGGGGAATTAGGCTCATACCACCACAAAATAACTATCACTTTAAGGAGTTACGTTGTAGTGCCCAGTGTCACATTCAATTGTGGATTTTCAAGAGGTAATGTACGCCTTATACTTGATGGTTGGTTGGTTGAAGAGTATAGAGTACATAGAGAGTACTTAGAGATACTAATGGAAATCGGCACCGCTCTTTGTTAAATATGTGCAAGTTTAAGTCACGAGTTCGGGTAGTTTACTACTGGTCAAATTCATCATGTTGGGTTTTCTCCATCAGCTGTCACGACAAAGAGCCTACAGAATGATAATGGGGATGATTACATGTTTTGCTAAGAGAGTTGAAAAGAGAGAGATTATGATGTTTGAATACTTCAGTTCAAACCTCGTTCTCCAAAGAAAAGAAATGTGTACGTTTCAGTGCGCATTATCTTCCAAAGAAGAGAAATCTTCTTATGACGTCTGTTCACATCAGCCTCAGCCTCGTACTCCAAAGAAAAGAAATGTGTACGCTTCGGCGCATATTCTTAAGAAGAGAAATCTTCTTATGACGTTGAACACAACAGCTCAAGCCTCGTCCTCAAAGAAAAGAAAGGTGTACGTTGCCATGCTTTATCTTCTCAAGAAGAGAAATCTTCTTATTATGACCATTCTCATCAACATGCTTCATGCTTTTTCCATGCGCCGGGCCATCAAGTGAACCGAAGCTACCACGATTGTTTTCTCATTCCACTTGCTCGATTATAATGAAGATGGCTTACATCATGTGCTTATTTTTCGGGAGAGAAGTGTGAATAGAACATTCGGATGATTTTCACTTATTTAGTCAAGAATGGCATCTCCGTATGCAATTCTTGAGGGGAGAAGAAGTGTGAATTTTTTGCATTGTTGATTGATATTTGAGATTATAAATGGTCATAATGGCTCTAAACTCATGTAAGAACCGAGCTTCTTCTTATCGGTCATCTTCACATGGAGTTTTTCTCTTCTAAGAGCCGTTGGTTGACATCTTCACCCGGATTGATGAGTTTATCGACAAAGTGCTTCCTTAATGCTTCACGATACATCATCATGATGATTCCAAACAATCTCTCTGTTCTTGTTTGATGTGATTGGTAGTTTGGTGTTACCATCTTGTGTGTTCGTAAGTGCTATACCGATTGATTTCCTTGATGAACATCTTTCCGTTCTTGTTTGATTGGGAGGGATTTTAGTTAAGGGGATTTGCAAGATGTAAGTTAATTGGGATGCTTTTTGGTGGGATGCTTTTGGTGTGAGTTGAAGATGTTAATTATCTAATCCCCAACCGACAATCTTGAAGAAGATCGAGTCTACAGTTTGTTCTACATTTTCTGCTACATGTTAGAAGACTAAAGACGAATTGCATTTAACGATCTAAAGACTTCTTCTTAACTGGGTCATTTATCAAACAGATTGTCGGTTTAGGGGAGAGCACTAATTGGGGAGAGTGAAAAGTCAGATTTAATCCCCAATTAGACTTGCTCACATTCTACATCAGCAAGTTGATTCTCACAGATACATATGAGCTAATGATGTTCTTCTCAAATGATTTCTAGTACACGGGCTTATAATGAGTTGCTGATTCTCAAGGTATCAAAACCAAAGAAGGGGTAAGGAGACATGCACCTAAACGCGAGTAAACTTGATGAACTTAATACTTCTAAGTAATTGAAGATATCCCGAAAAGACAAATGTTATTACCGCAGAGAAACTCAAGGTTTGACTCATGGCGAGTAAACTTGATGAACTTAATTCTTCTAAGTGATTGAAGATATCCCGAAAACATATGTCATGACCGTAGAGAAACTCAAGGTTTTACTCATCAAGGCGTTTAGTGTTCTTATTCCAACTACGAGGGGAAGTGATGTAATAGAAAGTTTCAAGATAAAAAATAGGTATATTAAGTGTGATGATTTCGATGCTATCGCAATCATCAAGGGAGAGAGGATTGTGTACATTGGGGATGCTCAGCTGTTTCACTTGAGTGCTTAATCAGCGATTCAGAGATATAATCACTTATTCGAGTTGAAATCCATGCAGAGATAGTCCTCCGCAAAGATAATCAATGATTCGGCCTGCTTCTTCAATGTTATCGGTTATTCTCTCTTTGGGCATTGGGTACTCGGGTTTTTGAGCTTCATACACTTTCTTCGGGGAGAAAAGTATACATCGGGTTATTCTTTGGCTATTGGACTTAATCGCTACTGATGGTATAAGTTTCTTGTCTTGAGTATGTGTATTCTGGGTTCGTGAGCTCTAGTCTAAGAGACCGACCGCATCACTTCAACTACTCTGGGAAGTGGTCTCTTGACACCTTTTGGAATGGATACGCACTTCGGCTATGAAATTTGAGAAGATTATTTATGAGTGGGATGATACGCTGTCGTTCTTCTTCTTGATGATATAACCTCGAATGGAGATCCTCGATTATCGTTCTTAAATGGAGCAAATGAGATTTATGATAATGGTGTGCTTCTCTGGCACCGGCTAAGGTAAGCTTGAAATAGAGCTTCAATCACCGCCTAAAGGATTTTCGGTTTGGGGAAGCCGCCAAAGTCTCACTTTAAAGTGGCTCAATTTCTCTCTTCGATTCAAGAGTCTTGGAAGCTTTGGTGGTGAATGTTTAAGAGATGATGACTTCTATCTTCTACAACGGGGCTGTTCGATATCCTTATCTCGGTACTCAGATCATCATCTTATTTAACTATATCATCTATTCTATCCTTGTATATATTTATCAAAAACAAAATACAAAAATATAAAACCAACAAAAGAAAATAGAAAAATATAAAACCATCAAAAACCCATAAAAATCAGAAAATTTGAAAAATACCAAAAATATTGTTTTTCAAGACATGTCTTCTGGTATCGATAACATCTACGGTCTTAGAAATGTCATTCAATAATGGCACGGGACTTTAGATGAAGTTCGAGGAGGAGGTGTAAATATTCCTTTCTAAACATGTCTCAAAATATGGCTTACAGCTTATTTAGACCTGAACGGCTTCAAATGATGGCTTACAGCTATTTCATCAACCCGCTTAAATAATGGCTTACGCTATTTCGACTGTAACCTGGTTCAAATAATGGCTTGCGCTACTTCATCGCAACCCGTTTAAACTATGGCTTGCTATTACTTTCAGATAGCAACCCGTTCTTCAAGAAAGGAAAGTGCTGCTAAACAATTTTCAAAATATCGCACTTATCCTAAAACAAAACAAGGAAAGTATGTCGAAGGATCTGCTTCCTACACAAATGTTTTTCCGCTCTAAAATTCTTTTAGAAAAATATTTGGTTGTTTTAAAAATGGTGGTAAATGAGTTGCTTTAAAACAATCGATTCAGAGTTTTTATTAAATTTGCAAACTCAATCAATGACTTCAGCGCTTTTAAACTTTTTAGAAAAAAAATGAGTCATTGATTGAGGGGATAATGTTTTCAAATCTATATCATCTAACGGGCTTTCTTAATTATCCTACGTGCTTAATTAAAAATGATATTTACCTATGTTGAAGGACTAGGAATTTAGGATATGATTGTTAGGATTAGATGATTAGAGTTTGATAAACACATTATTCCCATGCCATATATGATTGATTGATATGTTGGTTTGACTTTTATTAGTCGATTGTTGTTGGGTGATGTCGACCACCATATATCTGTATGTGTGTTCACTAACGTATGCAGGTATCTTGGTATAAGAATGTTCTCCCATCCGATCCCACATAATATGATGTTTGGATGCCGAAAGGAAAGGGTAACTATATCTTGGGTTGACAAATGAAGAAACGGAGCTTAATTGACTTCTATGGAGAGTTGGCATAAATGCAACGTAAGAGGTCTCACCGCATCAGCAGATGGTTTTCTTCTAAGTGATTGAAGAAACGGAGCTTAATTTGACCTCAGCTGGCATTCAAAATGCAACGTATGAAGAAGTCTCACCGCATCGCAGACGGTTTTTCTTCAAAGCCCTACAACAACAACGTAAGCTTCTCAACCACCTAACGTATCTTTGTGCAGGATACCATTTTTAAACAATTTTGAATAATTTGATTAAATTGTTTTGAAAATGGAAAATATTGTTTTGAAAATATATTGAACTAAATTTTGAAAATCACCGGACTTCATTTTATCAAAACCTAAGTCACTCAATTATTGACTTCTGTCATGGATTGAGGGGAGAGTGATTTAAAATAAAATATTTTCAAATGATATTTCTTCACAAAGTTCCGCTTTGTAACGATAGTAAGTGGTGATCTAAAGATTTAATGTTATGTCATGGTATGATTTTTCTTTAGAATCAAGGTCTTTCAAAATGAAATTTTTTTCTGTTCTTGTTTGATTGTGAAATTGTTTTGTTTTACTTAAAAGATCTCTTAAAAAACTATCATACATGACACTAACAATCTTTAATGTCTTAAAATGGTCCTTATCTGTCATTTTTCAAAGTTAAATCAAGCCACGCCTTTCCCCAAAATCTTTTAAATGATTTAAATCAATTGGGATCACAAATCTCAAAAGGTTTGAAATTTTGATCGGGGTAGAGATCGTGATTTAAATCTCAAATTTTTTTAAATGGAATTGGTTTTAGTCCTTTAAAGGCACTCTTGCCTCCATGTGCCAAACGATTTCAAATACACAATGCACATGTTGAGGAGGAGGATTTATCCAAAAACCGAATGAGTATTTAAACCAGGCCACATATTCTCCCATGTTTTCTAAACCTATTAAATCACTTGGGATCCAAAATCTCAAAGGGTTTGATATTTTTGATCGGGGAGAATTTGTGATTTAATAATGAAATTTGATAAAAGGTGATCGTTTTGATTTAATTGTGCAGGCTTGCTCTCATATGTGCTAAACGCTTTCGAATCTCGAAGCATATATTGAAGGGGAGCATTTTAAAAGAAAATAAACTATCGAGGTACAAAAGCTTTTATGTTTTAACATAATGTACCTTGATTGAGTTTTCAAATGGTTTCTTAAATGGCTTTTGTAATCGTGGATGTGCTTCAAAAGAACTTTTGCCTCTATGTGATAAAAATGATTTCAAATATCCTATGCACATATTGAGGGGAGAATTTTACCAAGAAAATCAAATGGCTTTTTCGTATGAAAATTGTGATCAAAGAAAATATTTCAAAGTCCTCTTGCCTCCATTTGCTAAACAATTTCTAAATCATATGCACATGTTGAGGGGAGGTTTTCTAAATGATCAAAACTATTAGGGTACAAAATGCTTTGATCTCGTATCACAAGTACCTTGATTGTTTTTCCAAATGATTTTTCAATTGGTTTCAAGGAAGAATGAATTGTACCAAAATACCAACCATTTTACTTTATGTATGGAGTTATAAGGATGGTGAGGTTAGGTATTAGTTCCCACGATCCCCAGAGTCGGAGGGATCTACCAAGGGACAATCCACTAGATAGTGTAGAGTCCTTAGGTATGATGAAAAAGGAGAAAATGAGAATATGGGAAGAGTGCGGACTGAGACAGAGCTAGAACTGGAATAAATCCAACAAGGTTCTAGTTATGAAGTCTCGGTAAGCACTGAAGGGGTTGAAGAATGAAAAAGAAATGAAATGAGAAAAGGGTGAAAAGAAATAGCCCTCCAATAATTCAACCTTAGGCGTAAACCGGTTCAATACATATGCTACCGGTGTTTACTAAGGTAACACCGGTATTGAAGACAAGACATCATGGACCCAGTGATGCACTGCACTAAACTTCCCAAACTACTCAAGTTCCTCTTAAAAGGGCTTGTTTCATTCTCACGGGAACCGACATAATCTATCGACTTTCTCTTAGAGATTGTTGATATTGAAGAAGGAGACCCTCTCCCTAGTCTCCCATAGGAACCAAATGTGCAATATTGAGTCTAGAGCCAAGAGATCATCCACAATATCTCATTAGGACACAAAATTAATGAAGACTTGCTTTTTCACACAATGTGGAAAGTAAGTATATATATTAAGAGTCCTACGCATTATCCTTGTGGTAAATTGCCAGAACATCTGAGTGGTATGTAAAAATATTCACTATGAAGATGGAAATCCTTCTAGAGCCAACATTAAACAAGCTCTTGGTGGGTGACATGTGAGATCTTGCAAAAGATCAAGCTTGTGACAACTGGATTGAAACAATGGGGCGATTCACTCGTGAATCAACCTTGGTCCAGGAAATGGATTGACGGATGCTTTGGAAAAACCGTTCGATGTGCAAATCTTTTCTTTTCTCTAGCACGTCGAATGTGTACTTGTGTTTTCAAATTCAAAAAGTATCTCTGATTGAAAAAATACTTTTGGAAAAACCGTTCGATGTGCAAAATTCTTCTTTTCTCTAGCACGTCGAATGTGTACTCTTTCAAATACAAAAAGTATTTTTGATTGAAAATTGATCTTTCTCATAAAACCTTCGCCGTATTGCAAAAATCTTTCTTCTAAGCAATACGCGATTGTTTTCAAATCATTTTTCATCAATCGGTGAATCTCAATTCGCTGGTTCACTCACTCCGTGTTGTCTTCTTTGAGACGCTCGGTTTTAGAACAGCTAGAACAGTGCTAAAACCCTGTCAAGGAGATTCTAGGAATCCTACTGATCACATACTTTGTACTGATCAACGGGGAACCGTGGGCCGTGTACCTTAATTCAACAAAGTGATCAAAGACACTTTCGTGTGTTTTATTGCTAACTGTTGTTTGCGTACATTTGGACGGCTGTGTACCGATCGAATTGACGAAGTCATTCCAAAGCCGCATGCTCACAGATCCACACTTAATTTGAAGAAATCATGATGGTGCATATCTACATAACCTGGCTCGATATTTCTATACTATGTTCGTACCGCCACCGCAAATATTTTGAACCAGTAAAAGCTTCCGCTACTCTGATGGAAAGATGTCATGATTCAAAAGTGTGAGCATGTCGGTCCAAAGTCACAACATCACATGAAGGCAACACAACTATGGATGATCCGAGAGATTTATCGTGGTCGATGATCTCAAAGAATGCTCGAAGATCATCAAAGATGTGGATCAGTTAAAGGCCTCCACTAAAAGTACAAATCTATGCGGACTTTGAAGAATCGCTACACAAGCACAAAGAATGCGGAATTTGAAGAATTGTAGTCTACGAGCTTGGAACTAAAGACAAAGATAGAATGCTAGGATGCAAAATGTATTTCATGGGGTGACCTCCCTTAGGGGAGATTGTTAGGAATTAGAAAATTCCATGTTAAAGTGTCGGCCACCCCAATTATAAGTCTAGCATATGTTAGCTCGTAGACGTGTCGTTTGTTAAGTTATTTAGTAGTTTATTAGTTAGTCAAGCGTAGTATAGTGTAGTGCAACACCGTGGAGGAAGGTCGGGTCTTTACCCACTGTATACCTGATCCACAGGCCGATAGGAGGTCGTGTATTTGTAACTATAAATACCCCTTCCATCCATGGAAGGGGTGGTGCTTCAATTCAATCTAACCTTTCATTTGTGTAAACCTCTAGCAAGAACACCCTCTCTCTCTCTACTTTCTCTCTCTAAAATGGTAAACATGTATTTTGATCATCCAAGACCACCCGAATCATCAACACAATAATATTTGGATCCTAACAGAGTAGGACAGCTCAACCCCATTCTCCTCCTAACATTGTACCAGATGAGCCTATCTTAGTTGATGTAGGAGATAGAATGGTAAAGGCTACCACTACTCATCCAAGCTTAGAAGCTGGTGAGGATAGTGGTAACATAAATAAGACCCAACCCATGCCAACACCTAGTGAGCACTTCACAAATGGACCTGTGCAAAGGCTTAAACGGGGGGTGTATCGCCAGCTAGGCCCGGGAGTGCATCTCAATTACCCAAAGGACCCACCTCTCTCAAGCAGCAACACAACGGAAGTGGTGAGGGCAACTTATCACTTAAGGATATGACGGAATTGTACAGATTTTTATGCAGATTGGTGAACACTCTGGAGAATGCTTTGGATGAACAAAAGAAAGCTGCTGCAAAAGTTCATACCAGGATGCTCCTAAAGATGAAAAAGCTAGAGCATCAGGTCAAGCTTCTCTCCAAGCCTACTACAGAAACATCTTGAGTCACTCCATCTCACCCAAGAAAGGCCAAGTTCAGAGTCTCAAGTACCTCAATAGAGGATTCTACCAAACAGGGAAGGAGTTATGATATTCAAGGTAGAAGTGAATTTGGTCAATGGCAAGGTGGTGCAACTTTTTAGAGCCCTTTTGCTGATGAAGAAGAAGTACAGATCACCATTGATGCACAAGAAGAAGTACTTAGTACTCCTACATGCTCTATCATTACTATCCCAGTTAGTACTGTCAGTGTTATAGTTAGTACTGATAGTACTATGGTTAGTACTCCTGGTGTTCTATAATCAGTACTAAGCCCAATTGTTCAGATAGCTGCTGATTTACAACAAGAAACAACAATAATGGCCACTACCATCACTACCACTCCTAATGAAGATAGTGATGAAGAAGAAAGAGAGAAACATGTTGTATTGGGACTTCAGAACTTGAAGAAAATTGTTCCTATCTCTCCCACTTACAAGAAGCCTCTTGTGTTGTACTTAAGGAAGAAGACCAAGTCAGCAGCACCCAAGCCTAAAGAAAAGGGAGTTGGCATTCAAGAAGAAGGTGTTCCAGCATCACCAACCTCCTTAGCTCCAAAGATTGATCCCAAAGATAAAGGCAATGGCATATTGGTGGAAGTACCAAAGAAGAAGAAAGAAATTGAAAATATGAATGAAGAGGCAGCAAGGAAGCTTGCAGAACAATGGGATGAGGAAGAGTTGCAGAAAGAAGCTGCAGAGAAAGAAAAGAAAAGACTGGCTAAACTGGATGAAGACTGGCAAACATGGGATGTCATGAGAGCCAAAGTAGAAGCTACTAAAGAGGTACAACAAAAGCTGCAACAAGATCAGGGTACAAGTATCAATGAAGCAGCTCAATTGTTTAGTGAGATCTTGGCAAGAAGACAGAGCCCGTTCAGACAGCAAAGAGAGATTAAAAAGGCCTCAAAACCTCCAAACAAGAGTCAGCAGAAGATGTATCTTTGCAAGTATATAAGATACTCAGGTGAAGATAGGAGAACATGAAGCGGCTTAATCAATTGTCTTGGGAGACTCTCCAAAGACTTCTTTGAAAGAATTCAAAAGAGATTTCTCGACTTCAAACCTATGCAAGATGATGATATTGTTAAAAGGTCACAACCCATTTGGAGTTACAAAAGGCCATCTAAAAAAGGAGCTTCCTCTACTGCACCTAAAAGATTGAAAGCCTATGATAAAGATGAAGGTGGACTTACTGAAGAAGAGCTCAATAGGATGATGTTAATTGAAGCTCCAGAACAAGCATTGTATTCAGAGCCCATCAACACTAGATATCCAATCCTCAACTGGGATATCTACACTGAAGAAGGAAAAAGACATTGGAGGATTCACAGAGCTGGTGGAAGGACAAGTGCTTATTTGTACCTAGTGCATCTATTTGCATCTATTGACAGGGATGATCTACTTAAGCTATGGGAGTTAGTCAAAAACAGGTTCAAGAACGGAGATCCAGATAATGATAAGGATCTGGAGCTACTCTATAAACTCCAGAACATATTTGAACCTGATTCAACAGGAGAACAATGGAAGTTTCAACCTGGTGATGAAGCCCTCAGTTGGACCTTGCTTGATTCCTGTGGACTGCACTTGGTCACTACATGCAATGGAACTGATATCTATATGTTGGTTGAAAGAACCTACCCACTTGCTCTTGCAACTCTACTACAAATGCTGGATGCAGGGCTAAGGATGGGAAATGCAATAGAAATGGCCAAAGAGTTGCTGCTGAAGATCTTTGACCAAGCTGGAAGACCTAGCAGAGGAAAGTGAGTTTGGAAGAATCCTCAAGGACTGAAGAAACTTGTGTTTCAGAAACCCAATCACAAGTTTAAGGGAGGATTGTTGGGAAATTCACTTCAGGGAATTAATACTTATAGTATTAAAGTTAGTACTGATAGTGGTGTTAGAAAAGTATTAACTAGTTAGTACTGATAGTGCAAATTTTAGTACTGATAGTGTTGAGTTTGTACTGATCTATATTAAGAATGTCGTGTATGGTTTGAAATAGCATATCTTCTATTCCAATAGAAGATATGATATACTTAATGCATAGTTATCTCTGTAAGGGATCTCCTTAGTGTATAAAAGGAGATCCTAGCTAGGTTAAGCAAATACCAATACTCTAGCCGTCTTAAGAAAAGCTTCAAGGTTGTAAACCCTAGTACTAGGAGAGTACTCGTATTATTAATCAATAATATTGAAGCTATTAGTGTTACATTTGTGTTTACTTTAATCTTCTAAAGTACATTCAAGTAGATTCCGCATACTTGTGTGTATCTACAACAAAGTTTCTCATTGTTGTTTTCGAACCATCCAAGGAACTACACGTTTACAAGCTAAGTGTTATAGATCCAAGGTTAGGGACTGCACAGCTAGGGTTATTAGTCTGCCTCCCATGGGGGTAAGATTGAGCCTGAAAAGGAGGGTACATACCATGAGGAGGAAGATTTACTCCCCCATTCATTTGAGGTGGATTGCCTTCTACGCCGGATGCGTGAGAAGGCTGCAGCAGAACCCCTGCTTCAGTTCTCCCCAGATGGGCTGCCAAGAGTGGTGGCAAGTTAACCTCCGTAGTCTCCCTTCGATGACTCCTCCCATTGGAGCCTTCCATTGTTCCTTCCCTTCTCGTTGGAGCCCTCTCCGGAACATCTTCGAAACCCACCGATCTTCCACTCGGCCTTCGACCTCCTGGATATGCTACCCTCAGCACTGAGCGTGTGGCTCCGAGACCCGAGGGCCTAGTCTCCATTTCTATCTCTTCGTCATACTCATCACTCAAGTATTCCAACTCCCTCCGCATCTCTACGTTCCGAGCTTGCCTCCTTCAAGCCCTCAATAAAGACTCTAGCGCTTCGATGTTAGCTTCAACGAACGCAGGACTGATTACTGGTTCGGGGTTAGCTGATGTCGAAGCATGGTTGTTGGGAGTTATTTCAGGGTGAGATCGTGTGGTGAAAGTGGACGCGGTTAGGTTGGGAAGGTTGTTAGGATCATTGATTGGGATTGGTGTCAAGGCCGAGAAACCCGGAGCGGGAGTATCTTCTCTTCCTTGATTCATGACGTAAAATTAGTGAGCGCGATTGACTGGTTATAAGTTTGGAATAAAGAGACCAATTGTAGCAGGTCCCACGGATGGCACCACTGATTGTACAATAATTTGTACGACCAGGCTTTCGATGGTGATCGAAGGGTATGAGGGGTGATATGCTTGCGCAAAACTTGTAGCCAATCTTCGGCGTGAGAGTAAGTATGTTATATGTGTTGTAAGTAATGTAGAGTATGTGAAATACTATGTTGAGTGAACATACCATTGAAATGACTCGTCCAACCTATTTATAGATGGAGAAATAAGCTTGGAGAGTGTTTCCGCATGTTTCGGAGATTATGGGGGCGTCCCATGATTTGTGGTAACCGCTAGGGCTTCATCCCCACTCTCTTTGTCTTGGCGGGGAAGATAAGGAGATAGTGGGAACGTGGGGGGAAGACCAAGTCAATGTTCTCCTTTGTCTTAGTGCCTTCAAGAGAAGACTCCGAAGGGCATAGGCCTTCGGCTGGCGAATTCTCAACTGGTAACCATATCAAGGATGAATGATTTTAAGCCACCAATGACTTATGAAGAAAGACTTGGGTCTTCGTAACGCTAATTCAACTGAGGTCCAAGGGGAGTCCTTCGACCTGATCGGAGGGTACGTCATCACAAACCAAACAAACCCTAAGATACTATATAAGCATGACAAGTTTATGTTATTGATGTGACTCATTTAATGAAGAACAAATTTGCACTTGTCCCAGTTCTTTGTAATTGGCAAAAGTTTATTTATTTATTATTTTATTATTATTATTATTATTATTATTTTCTTTTTAGTCCTCCTAATTAAAGCCTTGAGAGATAGCTAAAATGTGTTCAGTTAATTTCTGGATTTGTCTTTGCACACTTTAGCTTCAAGTATCTTGCTTGTAGCTTTTTTGGTTTTATATATGAAGCGTGGGGTTCGGGGTCGAGAAAACCTCATTTTCTGCGAGCAAGTTTTTCAACCCTCTAGGCAGTGAACCTAATCGTTGTAGTGTAGTATGTGATAAGCCCAGGGGATTGATTTCGTTCTCTAGGGGAATAGAAATGCTAGAAAGAGATATCGGATGAGAAGGTGGGGTTGAGGGATATTCTTTTTAGTCTTTTTTTTATGTCTTTTTAGAAATCAAGGGTAAATATCTCGGGGTACAAGATTGGGGGTGGTACTTCTACCGATTTTACTACTTTTACTAATCACTAATTATCTAATTAACCTAAGGATAGATTATGCTAATTGTAGATGTGCTCATATGATGATTAAAGATGTGTTTACTTAAATGGTCTTACTCCATAGTTATCTCTTATGTGTCGGTTGAATTGTCACTTCCTTTATCTTAATTGATGTGTTGTATTCCGTTTGGTCGTAGGGTGGTGACTAATTCCCTAGTTCTATGAATTGCAACTCGCCTCTAGACTATCCGGGATCGGCAAGTACAATGGTATCTCCCCCCAATACTCTACTATCCTTAAGCTACAATTCAAGCAAGAAACACAACGAATGGCCTAAGTGCACTCTAAGGATTTTTTGCTATTTAGGACGTTCAAGCTCGCAACAATGAAAGAAGAAGCCAGTTTTCCTTAATCTAGCGTCTACCAATTAAGACAAGAGACAACCTAACAATAATTAATAACTATGTTTCATAGATCTAAGCAAGCACAAGAATAATTTAGCTACTCATGTTAAACAAGCAAGCATACACACATACAATTGAACATGGGGTAGACATTATTATAAATTGGATAAACAAACTTATCTTATGATGTAAAATAGTGTATGGGACCCTAGAATACTGTCCAAGTTGTACTACAACTGTATTAGGGTTTGCTCTCTAAAGTTCTACCTCTTCAAATACAGAAAAATCGAATTCGATATATAGATTTACAATCGCGACGGCGTCACCTTTTTCTAGTGACGCCGTCAGGTCGCCGTCATTAGGGTTTTGTTTGGACCAAGTCATCGTTGGGATGGCGTCATTTGATAAGTGTGACGCCGTCAGTCTTCATGAAGGACGCCGTCTGAGTCTTGGTTCTTGGGCGTCCGGTGTGAAATTTGTAAGTGACATCTTCAGAGTTTAGGCGTGACGCCGTCAGCCTTTAGAACCAGAATTTCCGCTGAGCCGTTGCTTGCACTTTTGATCAAAACTTCTATAGAGGGATGGCGTCGCCCTTTGGTTGGGACGCTCAGGAGTGCTGGAGTGCCTTTGATCTTAACTTTGCCATTTTCTTCATGTTTTCGCTCCTTTTCGTCCAAATATGCATCATTCCAGCATTTTGTTTCCAAAAGACCTAAAATGTGAAAAGGAGCAATTTTAAGTAGTAACGGATATAAAATGTGTCGATTTAGGGCTTAAATGACCCCCTAAAAACATATGTTTTAAATCCTTATCAAATATCCCTACACTTGGAGATTGCTTGTCCTCAAGCAAATGTGCTTTTGGCCAATCAATTTATAAGTTAGGGGGCATGAAGCATTAGTTTAAGATAATCTACAACAAGTAAAAGCGCCACAATAGTTATAACAAGCACGAAATTATATACTAGCACCTCACAATTTGTGTTTGGATTCTCTCATCTCTCGGGTTTATATGAAATATAATATGAATGGAGATGGAAGATAAACACTCATTACGTAAGCACCTAGGAATAACTATATAAGAGGTATTTATAAAGGGTTGTAACGAAAGGCTTAGGGTAGGGAATTAAAGGGTTTTGTTTGATAGGGGATATATAGTGGTGGCAAGTCAAAAATCTTATGTTACAAGCATGTAAAGCGTAGCGTTGCTAAGCTAAGACTCGACTCACTAACACTAGATAACTTGAAACAAAACACAATAATAAACTTAAAAACCTAAACATAAAGATAGATGTAGGATGGTAGCCCGTATGTTTTTCTCGTTTTTTCATTTTTTTTTATTATTTTTTTTTCAACAACTCTTTTTCTCTTTTTTTTGATTTTTTTTCTTCATACCTTTTTACTCTACCATCCTGTACGATAACATCAAAATATAAGGGATTTGTAGGAGCATCCCTACACTTGAGTTTTTATTTAACTAACACTAATTGACCCGATTTGAAAAGAGTAAAACACTTGGAGTATTTAATTACGTAGACCAAGGGAATTTGAATTTATCGTTCTTTCCCTTTACTCCATAAAATATTAATTTAACCCATGAGTCCCAATCGTCTCAAAACTGTATAAAAATGATATGACTCGACTTAGCAACCATGCAAGTAACTAGATAATTGAACTAAGGGTTTAGTAGTGATAACAATAATGCACTAAAGATAAGTGCATACAAGGTATGCTAAGACGATTTGGGTGTAACATTTGGCGGTAGATTGTAAACAATGCTCTTCATTGATATTCTGGAAAACCGAAACATCACAAGAACCGCGAAAAGGAGAGGCTCTGAAGGGTTAACTAGGGGTATCGTGTACTAAAGATGAGTACATCGCAAGGGTGTGGGGAAAATTACTCAACCGATGTGGAAAAGGTAATTATAATACAGGTTTCAAACAAGGGTTTTCCTAATGCCTCTTATCATTTAGTTAATCCTAACCACACAAATGTAGTCTCACTAGCGATCTTGGAATGCATCACAAAACAAG
This sequence comes from Chrysanthemum makinoi, assembly GCA_910596185.1. Taxonomy (NCBI): domain Eukaryota; kingdom Viridiplantae; phylum Streptophyta; class Magnoliopsida; order Asterales; family Asteraceae; genus Chrysanthemum; species Chrysanthemum makinoi. Next base: position 240,142,121 of record OU343219.1, read on the forward strand.
TCCTAGAATCTATTATACTACCGGTACACTCACTAAGCATTAAAGGTGAATGCTTTTATTCCTAGATCAGTACAACTCTGAAGTTGACTCTTGTGCATGTTAATGATCACATTCCAATGAATATTAGTGGCTTAAGTCTTGAATGCACTTGCCAAATCCCTTGCTTTATAAATCACATTGTTAGGACTCCTAAAGTTACGATCTTCTTCCTCATTTTCAGCACTTAGAAATCTTTACATACCTCTTGAAATCATCTGATCATGAGGAAAGCTCCAAGTGGTAACTCATCCACCAAAGAACCACCCAAGAAAATTGCTCGTGTTGTACACGAAATCTATTCAACCGAATCATCTCCGGTCAAGTCCACAAATGCAAGGATTTTTCCTCCACCAATCAAACCAATCCCTAAAAGGATAGTACCCATAAAACTACCTATGCCAAACACCACCATACCTCCTAAGCCAAACAATCCCATCTCCACTAAACCATCACCATTGGTACCTAGAGCTATCTCATTCACAACTCCACTATCATCACCACACCTCTACAATTTAGAGGATTTGCCTCCAACACCGTCTCATCCTCCTCCACCGGCAACATTCTCCTCATTAGGAGGAATAATGGTACAAAATCAAGGTGTTGAGTCAACACTAGATCCGGCTTCCTTTTCGTCGTCACCATCAAACAATACCATTTGGATTATGAGAAATTATCAAAGTCAACCACCCGACCATATGGAAGTTGACACTTCTCTACCACCACCATCATTCTTGGTTGAGCCATCTTCAAATGCGCCTCCACCAATCCCTCCATCATTTGAGGCTCCTCAACCCGCTTCACATGATCCTTCGCATCAAGCAATTTCCTTTCTTCCACCACCACTACCTAGCCATGACAAGATTGTTATCATTGTCAACATGTTGAAAGTTTGATACATGAAGTACGGGAAGATCAACGTTTCATATTCTATCACCTCCTCGAACGTTTCGACGAGATTAAACCTAAACAAACTTGAGCTAGAGGACTTTAGTGGTGTCCTAGTATCAAGCTTTACTTAGATAAGTCTAGTAATTCCAAGTCATGTATCGATCATTAGTTTTTAGAGTCATCATATCTCTAGTTTTATTAAATGAAATTACATGATACTTGCTATATTTCTGAGTATATGATTATGTTGTATAATACATCTCACTATTGATTTTAACATTATTTGTTATATCACGATTGCTGAATTTAGTCATCGCATCGGATCCCTGATATTTTCCTAGACGGATCCCCCCAAGGAGAGAACCGTGGGATCCGTGAAACAAAAAACTATTTTTCTACTAACTTGAATCATATTTGTTGGAAATTATGCATTATACTTGCTTTCTAACCTTTGTTTTGTAGTTATTCAATTTACACATGAAGACTTTGACACCATAAAGCTAGGGGGAGCTTTGTGTCAAAGCAATACATTGCAAAATCACTTGCAATATTAGGATTACATTTCATGACGTCCCTTTGCAAAGTTGCAATCATCAATGGGAGCATATTCGTCACATAGACGAAATCTTTTGCAAACGTAGTTGCAAATGAAGTAGCTTAGTATTATCTTTCTTGACGCCCTCACATAGGGATGAACTCGTCAAGGGGGAGTTAAGACGAGATCTCTTCCCGTTACTTGCTCTCTATATCATTTTCTTTTCTTTTTCTCACATGTTTAAAAAAAAAAACAATGTGTTAGTTTACTTTTGAAGCTCTTTTTGTTTCGACAAAAAGGGGGAGAAGAAAGTAAAAACTACAAATTCAAACTTTTACGAATTTTAGCTTTTCCTTAAAATAATTCTATGTTTTGTCATCAACAAAAAGGGGGAGATTGTTAATACAAATAAGCCGTAAAAACGTTTATTTATATTTTACGATATTCTAATGTTTTGTCGATAACAAAGGTAAAATCATTTTAAGGAAACAAATAAAATACGTAAATAGTTTCAGCCAATAGTTTTCTAACACACTTACGTTTTCACATAAAACTATAAAACAAGTATAAGTGATTTTATGATTTAATAATATATATGTACAACAACTGGTATTTACATATTGGGCAAATATATACATAACTAGTATATATTATAAATGGGTGAAAACTACAACCCATGGAGCATATCCATAACCCATGGTATTGACCCATGCCCATTTGACTAGATGCATTGCATCTATTAGGTACATTGTATCTAATGAAATACCCATGGATCAACCCATAACCCATGACCCATGACCCATAACCAAAATACCCATGGGCAAAGAGGAGGGTCCCACGGATCCCTAGTTTTACACTAAACGGATCCCTTAAGGGAGGGATCCGTGGGATCCAGGGAACAGTAGGCATTTTCTATCTATAAATAGTGAGCCATTTCTTCATTGTTTCTCACCCCTTTCTCACATACTTTCCCCCTGAGTTAAAAACTCTCTAATCCCATATCCAAGTGATCTATGTATGTAGTTTTGTTTTTGTGTGATCCTCTAGGTTCCTCTTAAAGGCGAGATCACCACCTTTGAAGTCAAGCAAGCTCAACTTCATGAGTTGCCATGCTTCCTCATTATCAAGACTTCTGAGGTTCTCTTGTTGATAGTTCTTTCTTCCTCCATAGAAGTGTTGCGTCAAAGGCATTAGTGAAGGATGCCGAAAGAGTCAAGACGAAAGCATTAATGAAAGATGCTTAACGTCTGTGTCAAAAGCATTAGTGAAGAATGCTAAAGGTGTCAAGATGAAGGCATTAGTGAAATGTGCCAAGCGTTGTGTCAAGGGCATTGGAGAAGGATGCCTAGGAATCAAATCAAGTGGCATTAGTGAAGAATGCCAAGGTCGTATAATCGATGAGGTGCATCGTTATACATATTGTGATAGTTTATTTTCAAGGATGTTGATATCCTTGATGGTGTTGCAATAAGGAGTGGGTCTCCTTTGAGATTAGGTGTTGTGTAGTGTTGGGTAGTAGTTCCTCCATTGTAATGGAACTCGGTACTTAGCCTAGTACCGGATAAAGGGTAGGCGACATTGTGGTAGGTGTGGTTCACCTTGGTGTAAAGAACCCGATGGTTAGCCTAGTACCGGAACAAGAGTAGGCGACGTTGTGAAGGTTTCTCCACCATAAGGAGTCGGTGTTGTGTAGTGATTACGAACTCTCGAGTAGGTGACTCGGGGAGTGGAGTAGGGCAAGGAAGGTGTCCTTGTAGCCGAACCACTATAAATACTCGCGTTGTGGTTTTGTGCTTCTTACTCTTTAACTTTTTCATTACATATTTATATTTCTATATGTTTGATTATCAACATCCAACACACATCCAAATAGAGTGACATAAGTCATTCTAAATAGTTTAAAATAAGTTTTAATTGGTAAAACTATTCAATCCCCCCTTCTAGTTTTCCACAATCGGCATCAGAGCTTCGTTACCAATTTTCTTAAAGTATATTGTACTTTAAAAACTTGATACGATCCATGGTTAATTGAAAACTACAAAGAAGGGTTTTCATAAAAACAAACACCATGTCTTTTAAAACTCTTTGTTTGGATGTTGATTAGATGACAACATTTTTATTATTATTTATTCTTCATTTAATTGCACTAATCCTTTTTGTCATGTTGCTTAGTTAAAGCTCATACCTGCCAAGTCATAAGAATCACTTGGTAACAAGAATAACTTCTCTAAGAAGGTATCTTAAGCACACAGGAGCCGGAATTGTATTCTGACATTTGTTGTGACATTTGTAAAGACATTCCTAAGTGCATTAGAGGTATGACTTTCTACTTATCTCTAAATGACATTAGCTTGATAAATAAGTATGCTTACATAGGTATTTATATGATTATCTTTTGTGCATATACATGTATTACATGTAGCTTCATTAGGAAGCCTTTTCTCACATACGTGTTACTTTTTCGTCTAAAGTCGTGGTATATAAAACTTGTGTTTTATTTCACTTAATCCAAAAATCATATCTTTCTAATAATAAAACAAAACACAAATCTCAAAAATTCCTCCTTCCCCATAAATAAACCCTCCGTCGTCCACTCTATCAAATCCCCACTTTTTCAAATCTTCCACTTTCAAAAATTACCTCTCATTCAAAACTTCATCTTCCTCTTCATCTCATCTCATCTCAAACCAAGACCAAGAAGGTTCATCATCAACATGGTTTACATTGCCTTCGTGCTCATCGCCTTAACACTCATCGCTCTTGTGTTCCCTATGATGAAGTTCTCATACGGAGACATGTACTTTTTGTTTTTAATCTACATTGGGGTTATATACCCAATCCTTTGTATCATTCTTAGCCTTGAAATGAAATATTACTAGTTTATCTAGTTTATTATCTTAATGTGTTTTCTCACATTTTTATTTATATCTTTAAGTATCTTTTCGTGATACATTAGAAACCATTAATGCATGCTAAAAGAAAATGTAGTCTAATACACATATCTTGGTATAAAACTATAAAACTATGTTTTATCAAAAATCATACATGTTACTACAGATCCATGGATCCCTGTAGGTATACTAGCCGGATCCACGATAGAAGGGGAAAGTGGGAACCGAATCCTACGGATAAGATTTTCCATGCAAAATAAAAACCACTTTGTTTCTAAAAGAAATGTTCTACTAGAATGTCAAACATTAAGTGAGTTAAAAGTCATTGTTAATAAACATCTTGTAAAAATGTTAGGTAATCATTGTTTTACCCGTAATACGTCACATCCTATTAACTTCTTTTTCCTATAGGTTTCGCTATGTCGCATGAATATGAGTTTGATTTTTCACTCACTAGCGTCTACACCCCTAACATCTCCCTTGAGCCCAACACACCAGGCAATCATGTCTGTGGGTTCAATAATCTTGAAACCCGTCAGTTCCACGAAGGACGTATTGTCGACACTCCTCTACAATACGAAGAAGGTATCAATACCTCATTCCGAACCATAGGATTGGAATGTCTTCTCGAAATTAACAAGAAAATATGTCCAAGGTTTGTATTGGAATTCTTCGTCAAGTTGAACTTCGTTAACGAGGATCGTTCTCTATCTCTTTGGTTTTGGATCAAAAACCTAAAGTTTGTTTTAACCCTTGGGCAATTTGCTCAAATTCTCGAATTCAAATCATGGACAATGTGCCTTCACCGAAGATTGGTCTCTTGATTCTCTCTTCAACTAAATGAAGAAAATAGTCCATATTGTTCACACATACCTTCCCCGCAAGACTTGACTCACACAATATGCAAACCTCGACCCTATTACTCCGATCCAAACATTATCTATACAAAGGATATCTGAGAAGAGTACAAGGCTCTCGCACTCATCCTACTGGAAAATGTTTGGAGTCTTAGAGGAAATCGAGAAATCCTTCCCGCTTGTTGTGCTCACATAATGTATTGTTTGCTAACACAACAACCACACAATCTCGCCTATTTCTTCGCAAGGCGAATTGTAAATATTCAAGGCTCAAAGAACAAACTAATCCCTTATGGAATGTTCTTGACACGCCTTTATCATCACATCATGTACTTCCACCCTCAATTTCAAAGTCCGTTGTACGTACTTGTGAACAAGATGGTGGAACCTCTAAAGACATCTCTCATGAAGACTTCCTTCATTCCTGAATTGGAAAAAACTCATCAACCATTTGATGATCCCTCTAGCGAAAACGCTCAAGGAACTTAGTAATCTTTCAAATATGATCAATCCTTAATATCCATGCTTTATAAATGTAATGTAATTTCCCTCATGAAATAAAACATCTTACATTTGATTTCTCTACTACATTAACATTAGAACCTCTTAGAAAAACACTAGCATTGAAATATGATGCATTGTGCAAACCATTGCATACCTTTTGTAAAGGTTTTGATTAGCAGAGTAACGGATCCCAAAGTTTGTGTTAGACGGATCCCTACTCTTAGGGAACCGTGGGATCCGGCGAACAGAAAATGCAATTGCAATCATTGTATTTCAAAACATGCCTTTAGATCACTTCACACTAAGCTAGACATAGTACCTTAAGACAAATTGAGTGCTTTTTGAAAGTTGAGTAAATTCATACTCACGCATAACTCACTTAGATCACACTCAAGATGATTGTAGATCTATCGTTTCACTTAAACTCATTACTCTTCCGCTCTCAAGCTCACTCGTCATTTCTCACATGATCCCTCACATCTAGCTTTGGAAATCTCTCAATTATGGCAAAATTGACCATAATCATCCTTACCTCAAAATTGGTCAAAATTGATCAAATTCTAGTTTTTCCATTTTAAAGCCTTTAGGATATTCTCCAAAACATTATCCTAAGCCACTATCTGATCTCTAGGATCATTTAGCTCCATTTGACACTCTCAAAATCTTTAGTGTATTCTTTGTTCATTCATTGGTACTCATGAAAGTTCCAATTTCTTCCATAAAAGGCAATCATTACTACATCACTTATCACCCTTAAGAATTTAAGCACCTCTTCATTTAAGACACTTAGATGAACTGAAACACTCAAGAAGAAATAGGCATTAGACCTTACAAAACATAATTGCTATCTTTTCTTAGCTGCTGAGAGACGGATCCCTAGGATTAGCCTCGACGGATCCCTCATTGGAGGGAACCGTGGGATCCGTATGACAGACTCATGTCAACTCTAGCTAAAACAATCATTTCAAGCTCAAACCTTCTAACTCAAACACTCCATCTCATCTTAAATGAGTTCCTAGATCAGTACAACTCTGAAGTTGACTCTTGTGCATGTTAATCATCACATTCCAATGAATATTAGTGGCTTAAGTCTTGAATGCACTTGCCAAATCCCTTGCTTTATAAATCACATTGTTAGGACTCCTAAAGTCATCATCTTCATCCTCATTTTCAGCACTTAGAAATCTTTACAAACCTTTTGAAATCATCTCATCATGAGGAAAGCTCCAAGTGGTAAATCATCCACCAAAGAACCACCCAAGAAAATTGCTCGTGTTGTACACGAAATCTCTTCAACCGAATCATCTCCGATCAAGTCCACAAATGCAAGGATTTCTCCTCCAACAATCAAACCAATCCCTAAAAGGATAGTACCCACAAAACTACCTATGCCAAACACCACCATACCTCCTAAGCCAAACAATCCCATCTCCACTAAACCATCACCATTGGTACCTAGAGCTATCTCATTCACAACTCCACTATCATCACCACACCTCTACAATTTAGAGGATTTGCCTCCTAGGCCGTCTCATCCTCCTCCACCAACAACATTCTCCTCATTAGGAGGAACAATGGTACAAAATCAAGGTGTTGAGTCAACACTAGCTCCGACTTCCTTTTCGCCGTCACCATCAAATAATCCCATTTGGATTATGAGAAATTATCAAAGTCAACCACCCGACCATATGGAAGTTGATACTTCTCTACCACCACCATCATTCTTGGTCGATCCATCTTCAAATGCACCTCTACCAATCCCTCTGTCGTTTGAGGCTCCTCAACCCGCTTCACTTGATCCTTCGCATCAAGCAATTTCCTTTCTTCCACCACCACTACCAAGCCATGACAAAGATTGTTGTCATTGTCAACATGTTGAAAGTTTGAAACATGAAGTACGGGAAGATCAACGTTTCATGTTCTATCACCTCCTCGAATGTTTCGACGAGATTAAACCTAAACAAAATTGAGCTAGAGGACTTTAGTGGTGTCCTAGTATCAAGCATTACTTAGATAAGTCTAGTAATTCCAAGTCATGTATCTCACTATTGATGTTAACATTATTTGTTATATCACGATTGCTGAATTTAGTCATCAGCCAGACGGATCCCTGATATTTGCCTAGACGGATCCCCCCAAGGAGGGAACCGTGGGATCCGTGAAACAAAAAACTATTTTTCTACTAATTTGAATCATATTTGCAGGAAATTATGCATTATACTTGCTTTCTAACATTTGTTTTGTAGTTATTCAATTTACACATGAAGACTTTGACACCATAAAGCTAGGGGGAGCTTTGTGTCAAAGCAATACATTGCAAAATCACTTGCAATATTAGGATTACATTTCATGACGTCCCTTTGCAAAGTTGCAATCATCAAGGGGAGCATATTCGTCACATAGACGAAATCTTTTGCAAATGTAGTTGCAAATGAACTAGCTTAGTATTATCTTTCTTGACGCCCTCACATAGGGATGAACTCGTCAAGGGGGAGTTAAGACGAGATCTCTTCCCGTTACTTGCTCTCTATATCATTTTTCTTTTCTTTTTCTCACATGTTTAAAAAAAAAATAAAAAAAAAATAAAAAAAACAATGTGTTAGTTTACTTTTTGAAGCTCTTTTTGTTTCGACAAAAAGGGGAGAAGAAAGTAAAAACTACAAATTCAAACTCTTACGAATTTTAGCTTTTCCTTAAAATAATTCTATGTTTTGTCATCAACAAAAAGGGGGAGATTGTTAATACAAATAAGCCGTAAAAACGTTTATTTATATTTTACGATATTCTAATGTTTTGTCGATAACAAAGGTAAAATCATTTTAAGGAAACAAATAAAATACGTAAATAGTTTGAGCCAATAGTTTTCTAACACACTTACATTTTCACATAAAACACTAAAACAAGTATAAGTGATTTTATGATTTAATAATACATATGTACAACAACTAGTATTTACATATTGGGCAAATATATACATAACTAGTATGTATTATAAATGGGTGAAAACTACAACCCATGGAGCATATCCATAACCCATGGTATTGACCCATACCTATTTGACTAGATGCATTGCATCTATTAGGTACATTGTATCTAATGAAATACCCATGGATCAACCCATAACCCATGACCCATGACCCATGACCCATGACCCATAACCAAAATACCCATGGGCAAAGAGGAGTGTCCCATGGATCCCTAGTTTTACACTAGACGGATCCCTTAAGGGAGGGATCCGTGGGATTCGGGGAACAATAGTCATTTTTTATCTATAAATAGTGAGCCATTTCTTCATTGTTTCTCACCCCTTTCTCACATACTTTCCCCCTGAGTTAAAAACTCTCTAACCCCAGATCCAAGTGATCTATGTATGTAGTTTTGTTTTTGTGTGTGATCCTCTATGTTCCTCTTAAAGGCGAGATCACCACCTTTGAAGTCAAGCAAGCTCAACTCCATGAGTTGCCATGCTTCCTCATCATCAAGACTACCGAGGTTCTCTTGTTGATAGTTCTTTCTTCCTCCATAGAAGTGTTGTGTCGGAGGCATTAGTGAAGGATGCCGAAAGAGTCAAGACAAAAGCATTAGTGAAAGATGCTTAACGTCCGTGTCAAAAGCATTAGTGAAGAATGCTAAAGGTGTCAAGACGAAGGCATTAGTGAAAGGTGCCAAGCGTTGTGTCAAGGGCATTGGAGAAGGATGCATAGGAATCAAATCAAGTGGCATTAGTGAAGATTTCCATGGTCGTATAATCGATGAGGTGCATCGTTATACATATAGTGATAGTTTATTTTCAAGGATGTTGATATCCTTGATGGTGTTGTAATAAGGAGTGGGTCTCTTTTGAGATTAGGTGTTGTGTAGTGTTGGGTAGTAGTTCCTCTATTGTAATGGAACTCGGTACTTAGCCTAGTACCGGATAAAGGGTAGGCGACGTTGTGGTAGGTGTGGTTCACCTTGGTGTAAAGAACCCGGTGGTTAGCCTAGTACCGGAAAAAGAGTATGCGACGTTGTGAAGGTTTCTCCACGATAAGGATTCGGTGTTGTGTAGTGATTACGAACTCTTGAGTAGGTGACTCAGGGAGTGGAGTAGGGCTAGGAAGGTGTCCTTGTAGCCGAACCACTATAAATACTCGCGTTGTGGTTTTGTGCTTCCTACTCTTTAACTTTTTCATTACATATTTATATTTCTATATGTTTGATTATCAACATCCAACACACATCCAAATAGATTGACATAAGTCATTCTAAATAGTTTAAAATGAGTTTTAATTGGTAAAACTATTCAACCCCTCCCTTCTAGTTTTCCACATCTACAAGTCAGGTGAGTCGCCGAAGTACACCAAAGCATCACTTCACGGTATGTAGTTTGAGACACCTTAAAAGCGTAACCCACTTAAAAATTACTGAGTGACTTCTTTGTTTGATGTAGACCCTGACAGAAGTTTCCATTCAGTCACTGAGGATCACAATTGTGAATTCCCTCATAAATGTTCTGGACAGATTGCTAGGATCTGCGAAGGACTCTAACATATGTCACTTGCGTCCTTATTGTTGAATGACAAGTGATGAAAATTCAAGTGTTCCTAAGAGATCTTTTGATGAATCTCGTGGCTCTAGACTCAATAGTACGTTTTGATTTTCCTGAGTGGAGACTCGGGAGAGGGTCTCCTTCTTCAATACCAACAATCTCTAAGAGAGAGCCGATAGATTATGTAGGGTTCCCAGTGAGAATGAAACAAATCCTTTTAAGAGGAATTGAGTGGCTAGAAGGTTAGGTGCAAGTCTTACTTGGGTCCATGACATCTTTGTCTTCAATACCGGCGTCATCTTAGTGACAAACAATAGCAAATGAATTGAACCCGGTTTGTGCCCTAAGTTGAATTATGGAGGGCTATTTCTTTTCACCCTTTCATTTACTTTTCTTTTTAATTCTTCAACCCCTTCTTTCTCCTTTCTCACATTACTCCTTTTTTCAATCATTCCTAAGGACTTCTAATACTAACTATGGGTATTGTCCTTGGGTAGATCCCTCCTATCCTTAGTCACCTTATTACTCCATGACTATTCCTATGTTGCCATAAAACCTTTTTCTTGAAAATCTCTCAAAGTGTTTATGATTATAAAACATATTTTGTTAACACCTTGAGAGTTTTATATTTTCAAAAACACTCCCCATTCACATGTGCGTATATTGTTTTAACTTAAATCGCATGAGGGGTAGAGGATTCACACTTTTGAATTGATCGACTTTAAATGAACTAGGCCGATTCGAGACACGTTTACATCACTAGAGAACTAGCTTGAAATTATTACCCGTCCTGGTCAAGTCTATAGAAAGTTTCTCGAGATGGTACATTTCCTGACTTTGATTTCTAGTCAAGCTCTTTTGAGATTCAAACAACGATCATTAAACATTTTTTTATCACATTTTTATCACGTCTTCTCCCCCTCAAAAATATCATATTCATGATATTTTTGATATCAATGGGTTAAACGTATTTGATTTTTGCATGAAATTGGAACATTTTGTTTTATACTCCCCCTTTAGTAAAGCATAATCAATAAAGGTTTTGGAGAGAGTTATCTTGAGCACAAAATTTTGAGAGATTTTGAAAAATCGTTTTCATTGAAAAATCTTGAAAGGTGCTCAAGATGATGATGATTTCTCACCAGTTTTAAATGTAGTGCACTGAAGCGTACTCTATATTTTCTTTAGAAACACGAGTTTTGATTTGAAATAATCAAAAGTCATCATTTTTAGTCCGGGTTTCGTACTGAAGTATACGAAAGCCATTTTTGAAGAGATTTTGAGAAACGACATGTGTTAATACAAATAAGCCGTAAAAATGTTTATTTATATTTTACGATCTTCTAATGTTTTGTCGATAACAAACGTAAAATCATGTTAACGAAACAAATAAAATACGTAAATGGTTTGAACTAACAGTTTCTAACATATTCACACTTTCACATAAAACACTAAAACAAGCATAAATGATTTTGTGATTTAGTAATACATATGTACAACAACTAGTGTTTACATATTTTGGGTAAAATATACACATAACTAGTATGTAGTATATAGGGTAATATAAATGGGTAGAAACTAAAGTATCACAACCCATTGGGCAAATACATTGAATGTAGTTGGGTACAACCCAAAGCCCATGACCCATGGATCTTGACCCATAACCAATTGCATGACATCATGCTTATATCTTACATGGATAAAATCCATAACCCGTGGATCAACCCATACCCAAGTGACCAAGTGCATTGCACTCAAAGATACATTGTATCTAGCCAAAGATCCATGGTTCAACCCATGACCCATAACCAAAATACCCATGGGAAAAATGGAGCGTCCCACGGATCCCTAGCTTAACGCTAGACAGATCCCTTGTGGAAGGGATCCGTGGGATCCGGGGAACAGTAGGATTTTTCCTCTATAAATAGTGAGCCATTTCTTCATTGTTTCACACCCTTTTCTAACACACTTTCTCCCTAAGTGTAAAATTCACTAACCTCAGATCCAAGAGATCTATGTTTGTAGTTTTGTTTTTGTGTGATCTTTTAGGTTCCTCTTAAAGGCAAGATCATCACCTTTGAAGTCGAGCAAGCTCAAGTCCATGAGTTTCCATGCTTCCTCATCATCAAGGCTACTGAAGTCTTCTTGTTGATGATTCATTTCTTCCTTAAAAGAAGTGTAGTGTTGAAGACATTAGTGAAAGATGTCTCAAGTGTCAAGACGAAGATATTAGTGACCGGTATCTATCGTCTATAGCATAATCACTTGTGAAAGGTGCTTAGAAGTTAAGACTAGAAGCATTAGTAAAAGGTGCTTAGAAGTGAAGACACAAGACATTAGTGATAGGTGTCTTGTAGATCTAGTCAAAGGCATTAGTGAAAGGTGCCTTAGATGTACATTCGATATGGTGTGTTTCGATGTACAAGATAGACTAGTATTAGATCCAAGGATATTGATATCCATGATGATGTTGTAAAGGAGTAGATCTCCTTTGGGATTAGTCATTGGTGTAGTGTGGTAGTAGTTCCTCCATTGCAATGGAACTAGGTGCTTAGCCTAGTACCTAATAAAGGGTAGGCGACGTTGTGAAGGTGTAGTTCACCTTGGAGTGAAAGAACTAGGTACTTAGCCTAGTACCTTATAAAGGGTAGGCGACGTTGTGTAGGTGTGGTTCACCTTGGGTGAAAGAACCGGTGGTTAGCCTAGCACCAAAAAAAGGGTAGGCGACGTTGTGAAGGCTTCTCCGCCATAAGGAGATTGGTGTAGTGATTATGAACTCTCGAGTAGGTGACTCGGGGAGTGGAGTAGGGCAAGGAAGGTGTCCTTGTAGCCGAACCACTATAAATACTTGCGTTGTGGTTTTGTGCTTCTTACTCTTATCTTTTCATTACTTACCTTTATATGCTTGTTTATCAACATCCATCACACACATCCAAATAGATTGACATAAGTCGATCTAAATAGATTAAAAGGAAGTTTTAATTGGTAAAACTATTCAACCCCCCCTTCTAGTTTTCGAAAATTGGCATCAGAGCTTCGTTACCAAGTTTCTTGACGTATATTGTACTTTAAAAACTTGATACGATCCATAGTTAATTGAAAACTACAAAGAAGGCTTTTCATAAAAACAAAACACAGTGTTTTTTTTTAAAACTATATGTTGGATGTTGATTTGATAACAACATTTTTTTTATTTACTTTTTCATTTAATTGCACTAATCTTCTTTGTCATATTGATTAGTCATAGCTCATACCCACCAGGCTATAGGAATCGCTTGGTAACAAGAATACCTTCCTTAAGAAGGTATCTTAAACGCAAAGGAGGGAATCGTCTAAGTGACATTTGTTGTGTCATTTGTAAAGATATTCCTAAGTGCGCTATAGGTATGATTTTCTTTCTTATTTTGCTTGATAATTAAGTATGCCTATTTAGGTATTTATATGATTATCTTTTGTGCTTATACATGTATTAACATGAAGCTTCATTAGGAAGTCTTTTTCTCACATACGTGTTAGTCTTATCGTCTAAAGTCGTGGTATATAAACTTATGTTTTGTTTCTTTTAATCCAATAATAAAACAAAACACGAATTTCAAAAATTCCTTCTTCCCCATAAATACTCCCACCGTCAATCACTCTATCCTCACTTTTTCAAATCTTCCAATTTCAAAAATTTCTCTCAAAACTTCATCTTCCTCTCCATTTTCGTCTCAACCGAAACCAAGAAGGATCATCTTCAACATGGTTTACATCGCCCTCGTGCTCATCGCCTTAACACTCATCGCACTTGTGTTCCCTATGATGAAGTTCACATACGGAGACATTTACTTTGTGTTGTTAATCTACATTGGGGTTATATACCTAATCCTTTGTATCATTCTTAGTATTGAAATGAAAGATTACTAATAGTCTAGTTATCTAAGTTATTATGTGTTTATCATTTTTGTGTTATGTCTTTCTTTCATGATACATTAAAAGTCATGTATGCATGAAAATGTTGGTTAAAACAAATATCTTGGTATAAAAACTATGAGATCTAAAAACCTATGTTTTTCATAAAATCTGTGTCTGTGATTACAGATCTACGGATCCCGGAAGTTATACTAGCCTGATCCCTTTGGTAAAGGAACCGTGGGATCCGTCCTCTTGGAAAACAGTTTTTCATGCAAATTAAAATCACTTTTCTTCTAAAAAGGTAATACTCCACTAGAAATATCAAAACCATAAGTGAGTTAAATATCATTCTTGTTAAAACCATTGTTAATATAAATCTAGTAAAAACATTAGATAATCATAGGTTGATCACAAACATATCTTTCTATTAACTCATGTTTTCAATAGGTTCAACTATGACGCATGAATATGAGTTTGATTTTTTACTCACTAGCGTCTACACTCTAAACATCTCCCTTGAACCCAACACACCTGGCAACCATGTCCGTGGGTTCAATAATCTTGAAAACCGTCACTTCCACGAAGGACGTATTGTAGACACCTCTCTACAATTCGAAGAAGGTATCAATACCTCCTTCCGAGCCATCAGACTAGAATGTCTTCTTGAAATAAATGAGAAGATATGTCCAAGGTTCGTAATGGAATTCTTCCGTCAAGTTGAACTCGTTCTTAACGAGGATCGCTCTCTATCTCTTTGGTTTTATATCAAAAACCAAAAGTTTACTTTAACTCTTGGGCATTTTGCTCACATCCTCCGGATTCCAAATCATGGACAATGTGCCTTCACCGAAGATTGGTCTCTTGATTCTCTCTTCAACTTTCATGAAGAAAATAGTCCATATTATTCACACATACCCTCCCTGGAAGATTTAAATAGCATAATATGCAAACCTCGACCATGTTACTCCGATCCAAACATTATCTTCACACGGGACATCCGAGAAGAGTACAAGCCTCTTGCACTCATCCTACGTGAGAATGTTTGGAGTCTTAGGGGAAATCGAGAAATCCTTCCCGCTTGTTGTGCTCACATGTTGTACTGTTTGCTAACACAACAACCATACAATCTCGCATACTTCTTTGCAAGGCGAATTGCAAATCTTCAAGGCTCCAAGAATAAACTCATCCCTTATGGAATGTTCTTGACATGCCTCTATCATAATGTTATGCACTTCCATCCTCAATTTCAAAGTTCGTTGTACGTACTTGTGAAAAAGATGATGGAACCGCTAAACATATCTCTCATGAAGACTTTCTTCATTATTGATTCCACCAACACTCATCAATCACATAATGATCCTCCTAGCAAAAACACTCAAGGAACCTAGTAGTATTCCAAAATAGGATCAATTCTCTTGTACTCGTGCTTTATCAATGTAATCCAATTTCTTTCATGAAATAAAAAATCTTACATCTTAGCATTAGAACTCTTTTTAGACTATCCTTGAGATATAATGCATTGTCAAGATCATTGCATACCTTTAGTAAAGGTCTGTGGATGGTCGGATCCCAAAGATTGTGCTAGACGGATCCCTACACTTAGGGAACCGTGGGATCCGCAACCAGAAAATGCAATTGCAAGCATTATATTTCAAACATATCCTTAGAACACCTCACACTAAGCTAAACATAGTGTCTTAAGGCAAATTAAGTCCTTATCAAGATAGGTTAATCTCTCCTACTCACACATAACTCACCTAGATCACACTCTAAAACGCTTGTAGATCTACCATTTCATTTTTAATCCATTACTCTTCCGTTCTCAAACTCACACTTCATTTTTTACTTGATCCCTCACATTTAGCCTTAGAAATCTTTCGATTATGGCAAAATTGGTCATAAATCATCCTTACCTCAAATTTGATCAAAGTTGATTAAACTCTAGCTTTTCTCATCTCAAAGCTTCTAGGATATTTTCTAAAAACACTATCCTAAGTCACAACCTGATCTCTAAGATCTTTTAGCTTCAATTGACACTCTCATCTTTAGTGTCATCCTTGCTCATCCATTGGTACTCATGAAAGTTCCAAAATCTTCCATAAAAGACAATTATTAGCTACATCACTCATTACTTTCAAGAACTTAAGCACCCATTCATTTAAAACACTTAGGAAGACTGAAACACTCAAGATGTTATAGGTCTTAGACCTTAGAAACATCATTTCCACTCTTTCATAGCTGCTGAGAGCCGGATCCCTAGGATTAGCCTAGACGGATCCCTCTAAGGAGGGAACCGTGGGATCCGGATGACAGTTTATGTCAAATCTTGCTAAAAAAATCATTTCAACTCATCTTTCTAACTCAAGCACTCCATCTCATCTTAAATGAGTTCCTAGATCAGTACAAACTCTGAAGTTGACTCTTGTGCATATTAATCATCACATTCCAAAGAATCCTAGTGGCTTAAGGCTTAAATGCACTTGCCAAATCTTTTGGTTTATAAACCACTTTGTTAGGACCTCCATAGTCATCACCTTCATCCTAACTTTCAGGATTTTAGAAATTTTTACAAACCTCTTGAAATCATCTCATCATGAGGAAAACCCCAAGTAGTAACTTATCCACCAAAGAACCACCCAAGAAAAAGGCTCGTGTTATACATGAAATCTCTTCAACCGAATCATCTTCGGTCAAGCCAACAAATGCTAGGATCCTTCCTCAACCAATCAAACCAATTCCTAAAAGGATAGTACCCACAAAACTACCTATGCCAAACACCACCATACCTCCTAGGCCAAACAACAACATCTCCACTAAACCATCACCATTGGTTCCTAGAGCTATCTCTTTTACATCTCCATTATCATCACCACACCTCAAGAATTTAGAGGATTTGCCTCCTAGACCGTCTCATCCACCTCCGCCGACAACATTCTCCTCATTAGGAGGAATAATGGTACAAAATCAAGGTGTCGAGTCAACTCTTGCTCCCGCTTCATTTTCGCCGTTTCCATCATATAATCCTATTTGGATTATGAGAAATCATCAAAGTCAACCACCCGACCATATGGAAGTTGACACTTCTCTACCACCACCATCGTTCTAGGTCGAGCCATACTCAAATGCGCCTCCACCAATCCCTCCATCGTTTGAATCTCCACAAGCCGCTTCACTTGATCCTTCTCATCAAGCCATTTCATTTCTTCCACCACCACTACCTAGCCATGACAAAGATTGCTATCATTGTCAAGATGTTGAAAGTTTGATACATGAAGTACAAGAAGACCAATGTTTCATGTTCTATCATCTCCTCGAACATTTCGACGAGATTAAACCTAAACAAAACTTGAGCTAGAAGATTTTAGTGGTGTCCTAGCATCAAGCGATAGTTGGTTTAGAAATTTCGAGTCATGTATTTTCTTATTTTCTTAGTTTTTAGAGTCATGTATATCATAACTCTAGTTTTATTAAATGGAATTACATACTACTTGTTATTTTTCTGAGCATATGATTTCATTCTTGTGATAATATTACTTGTTATATCACCTTTGCTGAATTTAATCAGCTAATACGGATCCCTCAGATTTGCCTAGATGGATCCCTACTAGGAGGGAACCGTGGGATCCGTGAGACAGAAAGCTATATTCTACTAACTTGGACCACATTTGCAGGAAATTGTGAATTATACTTGCCTTCTAACCTTTGTTTTGTAGTTATTCAATTTACACATGAAGACTTTGACATCCTAAAGCTAGGGGGAGCTTTATGTCAAAACAATACATTGCAAATTACTTGCAATACTAGGTTTACTTTTCGTGACATCCCCTTGCAAAATTGCAATCATCAAGGGGGAGCATATTCGTCACTTAGACGAAATACTTTGCAAACTTACTTGCAAACAAACTAGATTAGTATCACTTTCTTGACGCCCTTACAAAGACGATATCATTTCCCGTTACTTGCTCTCTATTTTTTTTTCTTTCACATGTTTTTCTTAAAAACGATGTGTTGCTTTCCTTCAAACAATTTTTGTTTCGACAAAAAGGGGGAGAAGAAAGTAAAAACTACAAATTTAAACTTTTACGAATTTTAGCTTTTCCTTAAAATAATTTTATGTTTTGTCATCAACAAAAGGGGGGAGATTGTTAATACAAATAAGCCATAAAAGCGTTTATTTATATTTTACGATCTTCTAATGTTTTGTCGATAAAGCGTAAAATCATATTAATAAAACAAATAAAATACGTAAATGGTTTGAACTAATAGTTTCTAACATATTCACACTTTCACATAAAACACTAAAACAAGTATAAATGATTTTGTGATTTAGTAATACATATGTACAACAACTAGTGTTTACATATTTTGGGTAAAATATACACATAACTAGTATGTAGTATATTGGGTAATATAAATGGGTAGAAACTTAAGTATCACAACCCATTGGGCAAATACATTGAATGTAGTTGGGTACAACCCAAAGCCCATGACCCATGGATGTTGACCCATAACCCATTGCATGACATCATGCTTATATCTTACACGGATAATATCCATAACCCATGGATCAACCCATACCCAAGTGACCAAGTGCATTGCACTCAAAGATACATTGTATCTAGCCAAAGATCCATGGTTCAACCCATGACCCATGACCCATAACCAAAATACCCATGGGCAAAAGGGAGCGTCCCACGGATCCCTAGCTTAACGCTAGACGGATCCCTTATGGAAGGGATCCGTGGCATCCGGGGAACAGTAGGATTTTTCCTCTATAAATAGTGAGTCATTTCTTCATTGTTTCACACCCTTTTCTAACACACTTTCTCCCTAAGTGTAAAACTCACTAACTTCAGATCCAAGAGATCTATGTTTGTAGTTTTGTTTTTGTGTGATCTTTTAGGTTCCTCTTAAAGGCAAGATCATCACCTTTGAAGTCGAGCAAGCTCAAGTCCATGAGTTGCCATGCTTCCTCATCATCAAGGCTACTGAAGTCTTCTTGTTGATGATTCCTTTCTTCCTTCAAAGAAGTGTAGTGTTGAGGACATTAGTGAAAGATGTCTCAAGTGTCAAGACAAGAATATTAGTGAAGGGTATCTATCGTCTATAGCATAAGCACTTGTGAAAGGTGCTTAGAAGTCAAGACTAGAAGCATTAGTGAAAGATGCTTAGAAGTGAAGACACAAGACATTAGTGAAAGGTGTCTTGTAGATCTAGTCAAAGGCATTAGTGAAAGGTGCCTTAGATGTACATTCGATATGATGTATTTCGATGTACAAGCTAGATCGACTAGTATTAGATCCAAGGATATTGATATCCTTGATGATGTTGTAAAGGAGTAGATCTCCTTTGGGATTAGTCCTTGGTGTAGTGTGGTAGTAGTTCCTCCATTGCAATGGAACTAGGTGCTTAGCCTAGTACCTAATAAAGGGTAGGCGACGTTGTGAAGGTGTAGTTCGCCTTGGAGTGAAAGAACTAGGTACTTAGCCTAGTACCTTATAAAGGGTAGGCGACGTTGTGTAGGTGTGGTTCACCTTGGAGTGAAAGAACCCGGTGGTTAGCCTAGCACCGAAACAAGGGTAGGCGACGTTGTGAAGGCTTCTCCGCCATAAGGAGATTGGTGTAGTGATTACGAACTCTTGAGTAGGTGACTCGGGGAGTGGAGTAGGGCAAGAAAGGTGTCCTTGTAGCCGAACCACTATAAATACTTGCGTTGTGGTTTTGTGCTTCTTACTCTTATCTTTTCATTACTTACCTTTATATGCTTGTTTATCAACATCCATCACACACATCCAAATAGATTGACATAAGTCGATCTAAATAGATTAAAAGGAAGTTTTAATTGGTAAAACTTTTCAACTCCCCCTTCTAGTTTTCCACAACATGTTTTAGAAAAACATTTAAAGAACTCTCGCTCAAGCATCTGTACATGTCCGTATCATTGTTGAATGACATTTCTAGAAACCTACAAAATATCGATTATACGAGAGACATGTCGTGAGAAGAATATTTTTGGATGTTCGATGTCTATGAAGCCTTCTGGCTGACTCACATACACTTCTTCTTTCAGAGTTCCATTCAAGAACGCAGTCTTTATGTCCATCTGACATACCGTGATGTTTTTGTGAGCTGCATAGGCTAAGAATATCTGGCGCTTCAAGAATGCTAAGCGAATGACTCTTCGAAATCAATTCCTTCTTCTTGTCTGTATCCTTTGGCCACAAGACGAGCTTTGTTGCGAATTACAGTCATTTCGTCATCCTTTTTGTTCTTCCATAACCATTTGAGATCTATGACACGTATGTCAATTGGTCTAGGAACTAGATCCCAAGAGTCATGTAGACGGTATTAGAGAAGTTCCTCCTACATTGCTTCTATCCAAGCGTTTTCTTCCATTACCTCCCGAATGTTCTTTGGTTCTTTATTGCTAATTGAGCAAAGGTAAATGCACAAGTCACACTCTATGGCAAGTTGGCGTCTCGTCTGAATTGGCCTTGAAGGTTCACCAATAACTTGTTCAATTGGATGGTCTTTTGTCCACTTCAGAGTAGAAGGATACCGTTGGTTTAACGTATGTGAGTTAGATGGTTCTCGTAAGCTTGAGGATGATTCAGCTAATTCCATAGCAAACGGGTTTTCGAATATGTCTTCATCTAACGTTGCATCGTTTTGGTTTTGTGTAGGTTCTTCTTGAAATGATATGTTTTGGTTTTGCTCATCAACTGTTGGTAGAACGGTTGCAAGAACTGGAGTAGACGTAGATGATGTTGATGGAGTTGGAGCATTATTTTCGACTGTGGTAGATGCATCTTCTGTTGGTGGTGGTTGTAGATGATTTTGAGCGGGTGCAGCGGAATGATGGTTTGAAGCATTTGTCGAAGTTCCACCATAGTATTCATCGAACATTAACTCAAAGAAATTATCCCATTCTTGTTCTAAAGGTTTATCAAACGAAGTTGATGGAGCATGATAAGGATTTAAAAGATACACTTTTAAAGGGTCATTTAAGCCCTTAATCGACCACTTTTATATCCGTTACTGCTTAATTTCGTTCCTTTTCACTTTTTAGGTCTCTTGAAGGCAAAATCTTTGGAATGACACTTATTTGGACGAAAAGGCGTGAATATGTGAAGAAAATGGCTAAAGTCAAGATCGAGACACTCAAGCTGCTGGAAATGCACCCGACGGCGTCACAAACAAAGGGCTACACCGTCCCTCTAATTGCGATGGCTCAGGAGTGAAATTGCTATTTTGTACTGGTCGGCTTTAAAGAGTAGGGTGTCACAGACATTTTGACCTAGATCCGATTTAGATGGCGTCGAGAAGATGAAGCCGACTGCGTCACAACCCCAACGTGACGCCGTCACAAAGTTGACTTGGTCAAGACAAAACCCTAATGGCGGCGATCCGACGGCGTCACAATTAAAGAGTGACGTCGTCGCAGTTGTAACTTTATATATAAAATTCGAATTTTCATACTTTTAGAGAGGGAGAATTGTGGAGTAAAACCCTAAAACGATTTTTGTTGTCTTGGGCAGTATCTTAGGGTTCTCATACCCTATTTTACAACAAGATAAGTAATTTACTTCATTGATATAATTATGTCTTTGATTGTATGTGTGTATGCTTGCATGTTTACCATGTCCGACTAATTTATTTGTGTGTGTGCTTAGATCTATGAAACATAGTTATTGAATATTGATTGGTTGTCTCTTTTCTTAATTGTAATTGGCTTAGGATTGCAATAGGCCATTGTTGTGATTTTAATGCTTGAGTAATCTTTGTGAACATTAGTTTATAATGGCCTAGAGTTATTGTAGGCTAAAAATCCAAAGATAACCTTAGAGTTAGTTTATAAATCCTAGAGATTTTGTAGGCAATAACCTTAAGGTATCATCAAAGAGTTAGGGGAAAAAGCATACCCTAGGACTTTAGGAGACACAACGCGTTAAGAATAAGGACGTGACAATTCAACCATCAATAAAAGATAACTAGGGAGTAATAGTATCTAGGTAGACACATTCTTAATCATCATACGAGCACACATAAATTAGACATAGACTACCCCTTAGGTTAGTTAATTAGAATAGATAATAGTAGAGTAATCGGTATAAATACCACCCCCTAAATCCAATACCCCGAGATTCGTACCTTTCAATTTCCTAAAAAATATAAAAAGATAAAAAATAATCTTCCTCAACCCCAACCTTAGCATAGTAATTTCTGACTAGCATTCCTATTCCCCTAGAGAACGATATCAATCCCGAGGCGTACCCTAATACTACACTACAATGATTAGTTTCACTGCCTAGGTGGTTGAAAAACTTGCTCGAAGAAATGGAAGTTTCCTTTGACCCGCGCGCATTGTATGCGTATCAAGTTTTTGGTACGGGAATAGAATAGCTAGTAAGATTTCCACCTTGTTTAGGTTCCCTTGCTTGATTCCTATCAAGTAAGATTTTTTTTTCTCATTTTTAGCTTCCTCGTAGTCTATCCCCCTTATTCGTTACTTTGTTCGTAAAACCCATCACTCACCATGATTCGCATCTTTCGCCAAAAAGTCTTCACACTACCCGCCCCCAATCCTCCTCCCAATCCCGAAATTGAAAACGCAATCCCACAAAACCTTTCACCCGTTCACCACTTTGGAAATCACCTAGGGCATAATGAAATAAATTGGCAATAGCATAGTCCTTTCTATGACTCGGATTCCGATGATGAGTTTGACTATGGTGAGGCACTTGATAACGGGGAGGTCATCGATGAAGTTAATTTTGAAATGGAAGAAGACTTCTCTCAATGTTTTAACCCTAGGTGTAGAATAGAGGCTAATGGCCCCTTTAACATGCAATTCCCTTGTAAGATAGGATTTGAAAGTTTTGATGCTAACTTGCACTCATTCTTAACTTTAAACTTGATCTCAAGAAATCTATATAATAAAATTAAGGTGGATGAATTAGCCTATCAAGGGGATAATGTTGTTGATGCGGTCACTTACTTGGATGTGTTTGTTGGAAGCCTAACTCAAGTAATATTTGGAACAAACTTTAAGAGAATGACTAGGTTGAATGAACGGATGATTGATGGTCTAATCACATTCTCCGATGGAGTTGAAGATTTTGTCTATCAAATGCCCCGTACGCACCCTAGGTTTAAGCACAAAAATGTAGAGGCATGCAATCGGATGGCTCCCATTCCGATACTTAGTGAAACAGATAAACAACGGGGACTTAGGCATACTTATGGAAAAAATGAGCGGTACTATAAAAAATGCCTAGAGTTAGGAGATGAGTACAATAACAATGAGAAAACATTGGAATGGCTTAGATATGGGCACGTGAGCGTGCACGAGACCACGTAGGGGCACGACTTCGAGTCTAGCTACAAGACTTATAAATAAAGAAAAGCGCTTCGTGGGAGGCAACCCATGCTTAATTGTTTGCTTGTTTGTGTGTCATATATCTTTTCATTGATTGTTTATTCTCATGTTTGAATTTGTGAAAATACTTTATTTTGTCTTTAACCTCGTCTTAATTACATATAAAGGTATTTTACAAAAAGGATAAGTGTAGGGAAGATTACACACGTTTTCAAAAGAACGTGAACATGAGAATTACAATTCTTAAAAAGATATATATGTGTGTTTGTTAGAGTCAAATGCTTGTATCGAGTCGTAATGGATGTTTTGCAGGAATTTTTCCAGATTCTAAAGATGTAATTTTTCCAGAAATTTTCTAGAAAAACGCAGTAGACCAGTTTTTATCAGGATAACCTGACGGCTTCAGACTCGCTACATGACGGCGTCAGAAACATCTTATCTTATTTTCTCTCGTTTTCTGTGCTACTTATAAATTTTTGAAATTTCTCAGGTCTTAATTTTCCAGAAAACCTGTAAACATCCATTCCACAAGCATTATATCCTAGTTTAGTTGAGTCATATATAGTTTTACCGCCGATTTTATGCGAAGGTTTCGTCTGTTTTCTTAAGTGTGCAGGTTTTATTTATCAAGAAGAAGAAACATAAGATTGGATGGATCTTTTCACGCATACATTCTTCTTGAAGAAGAATTTAACCACTACTTCACACGGATCCTACCGAGCTAATCAGGGGAGTATTAGTTTCTTTCGTTTTTAATTACCTTCTATTATCATAACTTTGATACTTTCAGGGAACATTGGGGACAATGTTCAATTTAAGTGTAGGGAGGGAAAATAAAACAGGAACTTTGAAACTATGCTTATCATTGATTATTTGTCTTGTCCAATTTCATTTGTGTAATAAACCATGAGAAATATCGGTTAGGGTAATTTTGGCACAAATTTTAAATTTTTTCATGACATGTAGGAGAGGGCCATTAGTTTTAATAAAGCGTCTCATGGATAGGAAGTTATATGACTAGCACAAAACCCTTTACCCCTCAAATTCCACCCCAAAAATGTGAGGTTCGCCCCTAGATTTGTAGGAATTAAAGCATTCACCTTTAATGCTTCGAGAGTGTACCGGTAGTATAATAGATTCTAGAACTTGTTTTGTGATGCATCCCGAGATCGCTAGTGAGACTACACTTGTGTAGTTAGGAATAACTAAATGATAAGAGGCATTAGGATAACCCTTGTTTGATACCCGTATTATAATTACTTCTTCCACATCGGTTGAGTAATTCCTCCACACCCTTGCGTTGTACTCATCTTTAGTACATGATACCCCAATTTAACCCCTTAGAGCCTATCCTTTTCGCGGTTCTCGTGATGTTTCGGTTTTCCGGAATATCAATGAAGAGCATTGTTTACAATCCACCCCCAAATGTACACCCAAATCACCTTAGCCTTTCTTGTATGCACTCACTTTTAGTGCGTTATTGTTATCATACTAAACCGTTAGTTCAATTATCTAGTTACTTGCATAAGTTGCTAAGTCGAGTCATATCCTTTGTATACAGTTTTGGGACGATTGGGACTTATGTGAAAAGTTAAATTTTATGGAGTGACGGGAAGGAACGTTAAATTCAAATTCCCTTTATTTACGTAATAATGTACTCCAAGTGTTGTGATCTTTTCAATTCGGGTCAAATTAGTGTTAAAGTAATAAAAACTCAAGTGTAAAAGTGTATGAAAAAAAAGTGTATGTTATCTAGAGTAAAATTCAAATTCCCTTATATTTTGATGTTATCGTAGAGGATGGTAGAGTAAAAGTGTATGAAAAAAAATGATGAAAAAAATATACGGGCTACCATCCTACATATATATTTAAATTTTTGTTTGTTTGTTTCAAGTTATCTAGAGTTTAGAGTGTCGAGTCTTGGCTTAGCAACGCCATTCTTCTCATGCTTGTAACATAAAGATTTTTGACTTGCCACCACTAAATCGCCTATCCAACCAAACCCTTTGTTTTCCCTACCGTAAGCCTAACGTTACAACCATTTAAAAGACCTCCTAGATAGTTTCTCCTAGGTTCTTACGCCAAAGCGATGGAGGTTTGATCTAGTCTCAAGCCTATGGTAATCTATGTACTATGACCGGTTAATGAGTGTTTATCTTCCATTTCCAATTTGATATATATCATATACACCCGAGAGATGAGAGTATCCAAACACCACTTGTGAGGTGCTAGTATATAATTTTCGTGCTTGTTATGACTTTTGTGGGGCTTATATTTGTTGTGAATTTTTCTAAACCAATGCTTCATGCCCCCTAACTTATAAATTAATTGGCCAAAGGCACATTTGCTCGAGGACAAGCAAATACCAAGTGTAGGGATATTTGATAAGGATTTAAAAGATACACTTTTGAGGGGTCATTTAAGCCCTTAATCGACCACTTTTATATCCGTTAATGCTTAATTTCGTTCCTTTTCACTTTTTAGGTCTCTTGAAGGAAAAATGCTGGAATGACACTTAATTAGACGAAAAGGCATGAATATGTGAAGAAAATGGCTAAAGTCAAGATCGAGACACTCAAGCTGCTAGAAATGCACCGACGTCCTACAAACAAAGGCGGCATTGTCCTTTAATTGCGATGGCTCAGAGTGAAATTGCTATTTTGTACCGGACGATGTCGAGGCTTTAAAGAGTAGGCGTGTCAACTCGGACGACCAAGATCCAGATTCAGATGGCGTCAGAAGATGAAGCCGACGGCGTCACAACCCCAACGTAACACCGTCACAAAGTTGACTTGGTCAAGACGAAACCCTAATGGAGGCTATCCGTCGGCATCACAATTAAAGAGTGACGCCGTCGCAGTTGTAACTCTATATTTAAATTTCGAATTTTCAGACTTTTAGAGAGGGAGAATTGTGGAGTAAAACCCTAAATCGATTTTGGTTGTCTTGGGCAGTATCTTAGGGTTCTCATACCCTATTTTACAACAAGATAAGTAATTTACTTCATTGATTTAATTATGTATTCGATTGTATGTGTGTATGCTTGCATGTTTACCATGTCCGGCTAATTTATTTGTGTGTATGCTTAGATCTATGAAACCTAGTTATTGAATATTTATTGGTTGTCTCTTTTCTTAATTGTAATTGGCTTAGGATTGCAATAGGCCATCGTTGTGTTTTTAATGCTTGAGTAATCTTTGTGAACATTAGTTTATAATCACCTACAGTTATTGTAGGCTAAAAATCCAAAGATAACCTTAGAGTTAGTTTATAAATCCTAGAGATTTTGTAGGCAATAACCTTAAGGTATCCTCAAAGAGTTAGGGAAAAAATCATACCCTACGAGCTTAGGAGACATAACGCGTTAAGAATAAGAACGTGACAATTTAACCATCAATAAAAGATAACTAGGGAGTAATAGTATCTAGGTAGATACATTCTTAATCATCATACGAGCACACATCAATTAGACATAGACTACCCCTTAGCTTAGTTAATTAGAATAGATAATAGTAGAGTAATCGGTAGAAATACCACCCTTCAAATCTAATACCCCGAGATTCGAACCTTTCAATTTACTAAAAAATATAAAAAGATAAAAAATTATCTTCCTCAACCCCAACCTTAGCGTAGTAATTTCTCACTAGCATTCATATTACCCTAGAAAATGATATCAATCCCGAGGCTTACCCTAATACTACACTACAACGATTAGGTTCACTGCCTAGGTGGTTGAAAAACTTGCTCGAAGAAAAGGAAGTTTCCTTTGACCCCGAACGCGTGGCGTACGCGTCTCAGAGCACTTTGGGGTACGAGTCCTGAACTGATGTGTCAACAAGTCTGCTGGTTAGGTGCAGGTCCTAATCTGTTTTGATTAGAAGCCATCGGGTTAAGCGCGGGTTCTAGAGCGAGTCTCTCAGAAGCCATCTGTGAAAGTTCGTCAAAATTCACATTTATCGTCTCCATTATCTTCCTAGTTCTTCTGTTATACACCCTGAATGCCCTCGAGTTATCTGAGTATCCAATATCACCTTTATCTTTCAGTTTACCTAGATCTTCTCTGTCGTTCTTCGGATAGCACAAAGCGCCAAACACGTGAAGGTAAGAGATATCAGGTTTTTTGTTGTTCACTAGTTCATATGGGGTTTTATTGAATCTTGGATGGATTAGGGATCGATTCTGAGTGAAACAAGCAGTGGAAACAAAGATCGTACCCATAGAAATAACGGTGCACTAGAATAGATTAGCATTGTGCGGGCAGCTTCCACAAGAGTACGATTTCTTCTTTCGACTACCCCATTTTGCTGTGGAGTTCTAACAACTGATTTCTGATGTGTGATTCCAACATCTTCAAAATAAGATCTTAACTCCTGATTTATGAATTTTGTGTCATTGTTTGTTCTTACTACCCTTACTGGAGCTTGAAGAAGTACTTTAATATGCTTCAGAAAGGTGATGATGATGCCTGGTGCTTCGTCTTTTGACCTCAGAAACTTAACCCATGTATATCTTGAATAGTCATCAACGATAACAAGAATATACTTTTTCCCATTAACACTTTCAACTCTCATTGGGCCACATAAGTCCATGTGCAACATATGCAACTTTGCTTCTGAACTAGGTACGGATTTGGGTTTATATGATGCTTTTTTTTCTTTTTCCTTGTTCGCATGATGGACCTAAGTGATCCTTGGTGTATTTGAACTTTGGAAGTTCGTTGACGATGTTGTCTTTGGAAAGTTTGTTGATAGTGTCGAAATTGAGATGGGATAATCTTCTATGCGACAACCAGGACTTTGTTCCAGATGCTCTTGTCATAAGACATATTGGTGATGAAGAGGCCATTTGGTTTATGTTGATAGCATACAAGTTTGTGTCACGATTCCCAGTTAAGAGATCAATGCCATCCAATTTTCTAACAAAGCATGCATTTCTCCTAAAAGCAACCTCTAAATCTGCATCATAAAACTGCCCGACTGAAAATAAATTGTGTCCCAACCCTTCGACATAGTAAACCCGAGTGATCAAATAATTTCCAAACGGAAGATCTCCATAACCCATGATAGCTTCTACATGATCATTTCCAAAGCGAACAGTTCCCATGAACTTCCAGAAAAAATTTATCAGCAGCTTCAGATTCCCGGTCATATGCTTGGAGCAACCCGAGTCGACGATCCAAAGACATATTTCGATAACCTGCCAAGTACAGAAGAAGAAGTTTTTGGAAACCATTTTGATTTTGGTTCCTTTGGGTTAAAGGTAAAATCCTGATCACATTCATAGAAGGTTTCTATTGGGTGTACTGGTTTAGCACTCATTCTACCATTTTGGAGTGTGAAAATTCTACCCGTTGGTTTCCAAATATCATCCCTAAAGTAAACATTATGCTTCTTATCAGTAGTGTAAGACCTAAATCTTGCAACTAGACTTCCTATTGGTTTAGCATAAGTTCTTTTTGGAACGTTCTTCTGAACAGGATTAACATTCTCATTCTTAGAAACACAATCATCATGAACATTAGTTAAAGATTTCTTGCAAGTTATACAAACAGATTCAACACATTCATTAAACATAGCAAGTTTCATAGGTTCATTACATTCAGATGAAATGTCTTTCTTATTGTAAAGCGGTAAATTCCTAGGGTGTTCTTCTACTTTCTTCTCTTTATTCAAGCTACTACTCTTATTGGCAGGTGAGACTCTATTGTTCCTTGTATTGCTCCTAGGCTTTAGTCTTCTGCTCCGAGAGGTGCTTTCTAGTCATGTAAAAGGTAAGGCACACACATTAGGATTCACATTTTTATCGATTAGAAGTGGTTTCAAGCTTTTCTAGTCTCTTTAGAGTGCTTGTTTAAACTTATGTCGTTTGTTTCATTTGGTTTAGATGTGGAGGCAGACGCATTAGTGGTACTCATCCTAAAAAGGTCAGGTGCTAAAACTTTTGGTTTCTTGATAACCGCTTTTTCATTTTCAAAAATCTTTTCTTTTTGCTTAGGCAAGGCAGGTGGAGTGACTGGTTTTGCCAAATCTTTTTTCTCATTGACTTTTGGAAGAGGCTGAGAAATAGACATTTTAGTTTAAAACCGGTTTGGGAACATTTGCTTTCTCCTCAGTCAATGGTTTTGCAATCTTAGTATCCACAACCTTTCCTTTTTTACATTCCAGCTGATTTCTCCAAAGATCATTTTTCTCTTTCATATCCTTGTAGGCACGCTCATACGACTGTTTTTCATACTTGCATTCCTCAGTTTTTCATATTTTGAAACAATTGCGGAGGTCTCAGAGTGGAGTCTTTCATGGTCTTCAACAGAATATGTTTGTAAAACAATGGACATGATATCAGTAGTTATAACATCTTCAAAGAGAGAATTATTCAAAATTTCCAAAACTTTGATGTGTTCAAAACATTCATTAGCTTTCTTTACCAGGGATTTATGGTCCTTGACAAAGTCACATGTTTCTTTCAAAAATGCTTGTTCAAAATGAATTACCCTCGCACTGATGTTATTAAGCTTTAGTGGCAATTTGAGATTCAAAAACCTTTTTCATTTCATCATCAAAACTAGAAAACCAGTTGTTAGTACTGATGTTGA
>OU343219.1:240172552-240265915 GCA_910596185.1 Chrysanthemum makinoi
GGCTAGATGGCGATAAAACAGAGGAATTTGAATGGTTTGCTAATCTTGTTAACAACACTCCTACCTACTGAAGAAGGTCGAGAACTTGGCGGATGGTTCTACATTGGAGCATGCTAAAATTACGCAAGAAAGTTCCATGTGAAGAAAATGACGAAATAAATTTGAAGCAAATCAGAATGAAGCGTTTCAACTTCTAAAGACAGCTCAGAAAAGTGCCCCTCGAGGTAGAATATCACCTTGAAAACATTGCTCGAGCTATGTCTAACACAACAAAAGTTGGCTCAACGAGCAAGAACGTGACTTCACACTGAAAGGACAACCCCTCCATACTACACCGATTGGACCAAACCCTACCAACACTTACCCAGTGAACCAAGGATTCCTTTCAGATACTTCTTCAACAAAGACTTGGATTTTCTTCTACATTGTGACGATGATTCAAGAAAATATGCTACATCATTGACACTTCCATTCCGGTATGCACTGTTACATAATGCATGAGAGCGATGCCAATCACTTGTTCTCCAACACAGTGGAAGCATCTGACCGAGATGCATTGTATGGATTCATCACGGCGAAGCCGGCGAATCTATACAGAAGCATAGGATTCAAGTCTCAACATGCTGTGCATAGTTCTAAAGATATCGTTGCCATCATACACGTTGACCTTCCGTCTAAGTGGGACTACATTCTAAAGAAGATAGTCAAATGACAAGATGAACGGGACTATGCTTTCTCACGGCTGACTTTGGAATTGTCTCTCAATGACATCGAAGACATGTACGCTGCCAAGGATGCAGTCGCATGAGACAATTCTCAAGCTGGATTACGCGAATTTATCAAGTCACTTCTCATCTTCATAAGGCATTGTCAACAAGGAACGTAGAAGATCTCCGGTGGTTGTTGAATCTTATCGACGCGCGTCAACTTACTCCTCCAAAGCTTGATCTTCCCGATATCAACCAAGCTATCTCAATATACTCATCAATGAAACCTTTCGGCGTTGTTTACCGTAGTGAACTTCAAAGAAATTTAATGGCGTTAATGATAAGTTCGGGGATCATACTTTGAAGCTGGATAGGGATGGATTGGCGTCTGGTTGAGATATACTTACGAGAAAATTGGGTCTCCTAAGACTGGAATTCTCGGAAAGGAGGGATGTGAGACGGATCATCACAATGATTGATGAACGGTTGTTTGAAGGGATCATTCGAGCCGATTGAGAGTTATGTCGATGGCTCGACCCAGATTAACATAACCGCTTTCAACGCCACTGCACACTCTGGAACATCACCGCACTTCTGGTACCCTTGAATTGCCTCCTTCATATAATCTTGGATGTTTGATTAATATATGTATGTGCGTACTTGCGCGGCCACGGTGTACAACCCGTACTTGTAAATAAAGGAGCGAAAGCTTCTTACTTTTGAGTAAAACCTATCAAACCTTTCATTTTTCAAGGTTTTGCTCAAAAACCAAGTACTTTCCCCTTATGATTTTCAAAACCTCAACCGTTTATATCACTTGTTGAGGGGGAGTATTTGAAACTTTGTTCACAAATTGTTCACAGTGGTCATTCTTCCCGCAACACTCGAAATGGTAATATTTATTCTCAAACGTTTCAAAAAATAACACTATAATATGCCATTTTTTAGGGGGAGAAAATGTGTGATAAGAAATATCTTGTGTAAAATGCAAATGAATCTGTGTGCTTCAGACTTAACCAACGAATTGACGATGCTTAACTGTGAGTAACTCGAAAAGACTTGTCCTGGCGGGTAATAATTTCAAGCTAGTTCGCTAGTGATGTAAACGTGTCTCGCAAAGGACTTCTCCGAGTAGAATGTACCATTAGAAACTCTTGATAAACATGAACTCGGACGGGTTTGACGACCTTTCGAGGATTGTCTACACCTTTAAGGTAGTTACTAGAGCCAGTTGTCACCTAAAAGCTGACAATGCAACTCTTTAACTATGCCCGTATCGTGTGTCTGGGGAATGTCTATCTTGAGTTAATCAATTCAAAAAGTCGCGCTCTTTCCTCACGTGCATTTTAACCGGTTAAAACTCTTAAGCACATGTGGACGGGGAGTATTTATGAAAAATCTTATCTCAACAGTGGTACTAAAATGTTTTTCATTCATAAACACTATGAGAGATTTTTCACATCAGTGGTTTTTATGGCAACATAGGTTAGTCATGGAGTTATAAGGTGACTAAGGTTAGGAATAACCGTCCTATGATCCGCCAGAGCCGGAGGGATCTACCCAAGGACACCACAAATAGTTAGTATTTAGAAGTCCTTAGGTATGATTATAAAAAGGAAAAAATGAGAATCGGAGAAAGAAGGAGTTGAAGAATTAAAAAGAAATGCAAAGAAAAGGGTGAAAAGAAATAGCCCTCCGTTATTCAACTTAGAAGCGGAACGGGTTCAATTCATATGCTCTGGTTGTCACTTAGTGGCCGCGGTATGAAGATTAAAGTCGTCATGAACCCAGTGACGCATGCACTAAACCTTCTTATCCACTCAAGTTTCTCTTAACAGAAGCTTGTTTCATTCTCACTGAGAACCCTACGTAAACTATCGGCCTTCTCTTAGAGATTTCTGGTATTAAAGAAGGAGACCCTCTCCCTAGTCTCCGCTCAGGAAAACCAAAACGCACTATTGAGTCTAGAGCCACGAGATTCATCAAAAGATCTCTTAGGTACCTTGACATTTAATCACTTGACATTCAACAATAAGAATTTCAGTGATACATTATCGAGTCCTTCATGAATCTTAGCAATGCTGTCGAGAACATTTATGAGAGGTTCACAATTGTGATCCTCAGTGTTGAATGGAAACTCTGCCGGGGGTCAACATCAAATGACAGCAATGAGTTGCTTCGCAACTCCCCGTGGATTGGCGAGTGGTCTCAAACGGTCTGATTGAGGTGATGCTTATTGCCTCGGCTGACTCATCCGATTCGTATGTGTACCGGTTTTGTCGTGTTATCTCTTGTGGGACTCCGATTCGAGGCGGCCTTTGTAAGAATTAGAGTTGTGTTTTCACACTATGTTGTTAACACTCTCAAAGTTCAAACTTGTAAGAGCCGGAATCCGCTTATTACTAACCGTTTAAATGTTTTCTTCTTATGGAAGCTCTGGAGCCGAATGATCGTGCGATCTTCTCATGCTCACGCCAACTTCATCACTAATGGAAGTTCTATCCAAAAGCAACACAATCGAGAATGATTCTTCGTCAATCAGAGAATCTACAAAGTTAAAGACTTAAAGAACTCCATCGTCTGAATTCCAACGTCAAAAGTGTGAGCATGTTGAAGAATGGCGTGGAAGACCTTGGAGCGGCTGAAGCTGGACACAGACTTGAGACATGATGCGACAACAACATACTATCACTTTCATCACAAAGAACAATGATCAAAGAACATAGTTAAAGATGACGTCAAAGCATAACCGTTCAAAGTAAACTATCTCTCTACACGGGGGAGATTGTTCAAATCAAGGCAATTCTTCTCACAAGAAAGAAGAATGTCGGAAGACGTCAAAGCTACTATTACATCAACGCCTTCACCGTTTTTCATCACCAACGCTTGAGTGTTTGTTACTCATATGTAATAACACTTGAGGGGAGATTGTTGGAATCACTCCTAAACCTTATTCAAGTGTTAGTTACTCATATGTAATAGTTAGCTTATTATGGCCTTTATGTTTGTTATTAGCCTTAAGCTTATGTAGAAGGCCCATTAGCTTAGGCCCAAGCCCATAGGAGAAAGGAAGGAGTAGGAGTGTTGCCCTAGCTCCTTGCCTATAAATACCTTATGTAAACCTTCATTTGAAGGTTGGTTGTTCAAGTTATTATCTCTTTCACATACCTATGCCTAAATCTAAGTCTATACGTGTGTGTGTGTTTGGATACTTGTTCAATCGCATCTCTATCTTTCTTATAAGCTTGTGTGGTAAACCTTGTGACCTAACAATATATATATATATATATATATATATATATATATATATATATATATATATATATATATATATATATATATATATAGAGTAAAGTTAAAATAAAAAGACAAATATCCGTAAAAAGAATAAAAAGATTATTTTTTTTAAAAAATTCTCCAAAAATTCCAAAAAAATTTTACAATATCGGGTATGTTGGTGCATAAAACTTTTGTGAAAACTTTTTATATAATTTTGAGTTTTGATACGTTTTTTTTAATGCACAAAAAAAGAATTTTGATGTGCAAAAAAATTTTGATGCACAAAAATTTCAACTAGTTTTAGTTTGATGCGCAATGTTATTTTGATTAAAAAAGTCAAAAGAAGTTGGGTGCAAAAACTAATTTTTGATGCACAAAAAAACGATTTATTGCGCAAACGTGTTTTTTCATAATTTTTTTTCGGAAAAAATATCCACTTTTATAATAAAGTTTTTCACAACTTTTTCATGCACCATCATACCCGATCTTGTAGAATTTTTTGGGAATTTTTCGAGAACTTTTTTTGAAAATTTTTTTTTTAATCTTTTTACGGATATTTGTCTTTTTATTTGATTTTTATCCTATATATATATATATATATCTATATTGTGATACCTTGGTACGTGGTACTTTGTTTCCGGGATACAAACCTTTGTATCCTACGTGGACATGCCACGAAGGCATTCCACTTACAATAATCGTTTTTTTAACTCATTTTTACCTTCTTCCCCAAATATTACACACATGAATAAACAAAAACCCTAAACCTAACCATCTAATTAACCCTAACCATTCTTCCCCAAGTCATAAAATGTCTTTGTCATCATCTAATCGATTCCGTCGTGATCCACCACCTACCCATTGCGAATGTCTAGAAACAGTGATTCTACAAACCTCAAAAACAATTAATCATCCACTGAGACGATTCCTGGGATGTATAAATTACTATAAAGTAAGTTATAATTTTATTTTTGTAATGGTACTGGTATTTGATTATTTGTGTTTATTGTGTAGGGTTCAAAGTGTAAAATATTTGATTGGGTGGATCCTGATCTACCAAATGACTACTACAAACAAGAGGTTTTTAAATTGCTGAAAAAGGTTAAAGTTAATGAAAACAAGATGGATGCAGTGAAGTGCAGGATAAGAGAAATAGAAATGTCTTTTGACTTTGAAAGGTCAACTATGCAGAAACAAGTTTTGGGTCTGCAAATGGAGTTGAAAGAAATAAAATCAAGTGTAGGTTTTTATAGGAAGCTTGTTGTAACAACGTGTATGATTATTATTATCTTGTTGCTAGTTAAGTGATCTTTGTAATGTGTTCATGGTGTAATGTGTTCATGGTGATAATGAAAAGTTTTTGTAATGTGTATGACTGTAATGGTGACTGCACATGGTGTGTTATTGCTTCTTTTACTGCACATGGACCACACAGACACCAAAGGCACATACAATACATTATTGGTATTTTGGTGCACTCTTTTCCTGCACATGGACCACACAACATCAAGACAAACAAGAGACACAATAAACATCCATCTTGGATTCATTACTTCAATTGAAAATTTGTGGACATAAAGTCCACTATCCAAGATAAAGTTATAAATTCTAGTGCACATACAGCTAAGACCAACACATGCAAGATATTGTTTTTAAAGTCTTCTAAATTACAAGACCCAAGACATTGTTTTTAAAGACCAACACATCTTAACTTCTAAGATTCTCTTGAAACATCCTCCACATCCCATGCCTTATCAGAAGATGAACCTGCACCATCTGCCCCAAACTGGAATGGTTTTCCTTCTTTTGCAATTCTCTCTGATTTTGCTCTTCTCTTCATGGTGAAACTGTTAACCACACCAGCTGCAATTGCATCATCAACCACCTTTGCAGTAGTATTTGTTGTACTTTGTTGGGTGGGAATGTCATCACCTTGGCATTCTTGATCTTCATTGACTGTTTCTTCTCTTTCTTGGGTGGGAATGTCATCACCCTGCAAATACATAAGGGGTAAGTATAAGTCATTATGCATCAGTTGGATCTACATAAGGGGTAAGTATAAGTCATTATGCATTAATACCTCATGTACAACACCACTTGGTCTTGCATCAGTTGGATCTGCATTAATTGGATCTGCATTAATTGGGTCTGCACCAGTTGGATCTGCATCCTTTGGGTCTACACCACTTGGTCCTGCATCATTTGGGAACACAAAGCTAGATCCATTCTTTCTTCTTCTGTTTCTTTTCTCCTTGGTTTTGGCTGTTTCTCTTTTTTGCAACTTTTTTTGTTATGGCCCTTTTCCCACAGTTCGAGGTCATCATTCTGCAACCTCGCTAATTTCATTGACCCTTTCTGTGACATGCTTAATTCTTAGTTTCCTAGGCCTTCCTGGCATCTTCCTAAGGATTGGTGGCAAAGGAGCCTCATCAAGTACAAGGCCATAGATGAGCCACCAACTGGCCTAATGTAATAGCTATAAGCATTTACCCACATCCTTTTAGAGTACCAAGCACTAACCCTTAAGACTGGATCTGTTTTTAGGAAACCAAATCTTGCTCAGACATGAACATATGGAACACCACTCAAATCCCACCATTCTGGTACACTCCTTTTCTCTATGTTAACACCAAATGACTCATCACCCTTCGACCTCATATTGATTATTACCGAGATAGGCCCAGAATCTTTGGATATCTTTCAAATGCTCTATTTCTTTCCTAACTGATGGTGTAATGTTGTCTACTAGGTTATATGCTAAGTTATTTATGCTATACAACCTTTGCATCAAATAAACTCTTATTTCTCCTAACATTGTAATTATAGGCTTACCTCGCACAATCCTTATGAATTGTGATAGTATTCTGAAATTCCATTCTCATAGGCTGCACATCCTCAGTCCATCTTGAAGAAAGCCCTACTCCAGCTGTTGGGATTCCTATCTACAGGCCACTGTTTTACCTCTGGATCAATGTTCCCAATTAAATTCATCTTGGAGTAGAACTGAAACTGTAAAGTTGTTGATGCAGCACCCCCAAAACAAGCTTTTGTAATGCAGGCTGTTCCATTTCTTCTTAAAGTTGGCATAAATGTGCCTGGTACATAGCATGTGTTCTGCATTGGGCAACATGTTTCTGACAGCCTCCATCAATCCCTGTTTCATAATGAACAATTATATTTGGTTAGTGTATATCAATTATATTTGTTATTGCATACAAATTTAAGTGTACAAAATGAACAATGAAATTATACCTTGTGACCATCTGAAAGGATAGTCATGTACATCCCAGGTCAAAGTTTGAGATCCTCACAAATACAGGCCAAAAACCATTCCCAAATGTCTGTGTTCTCAATGTTGACCACAGCCCAAGCTATGGGATACATTTTGTTGTTAGTGTCTCTACCAATAGTTGTCAACAACTCACCTCTGCATGTGCCTTTCAGAAAACATCCATACAGTCCTATAACTCTCTACACCCGCACTCCACCCATCTTTCAGCCTTGAAAACAGATATACATCCTTTTGAAGTGGATGTTTCCATTGTCTTGCTCATCTACATGAAGATGGACTGTTGAACCAGAATTGGTGTTCAAAATTTGTTGCCTATAATCCCACAATCTGCTATAATGTTCTATCAGCCCACCTTCATGATCAAATAAGGCCCTTTGCTTTGCCCTTTTACACTGCCCCACACTAACATTTATCAAATATTTATTTTTTATTTGTTCTTAGATACTCCTACAACTAATAGTAGGATCCTGAATCACTTTTTGAGCAAACTGCTTGGCTATCCATTTAAATGTCACCAATGCCCCTAAGTCAAAGTTCCTAGAGCAACAATGTTGGGGAATCAATGTCTTGATCTGAAAACAGGTTCCATCTTGTGCCCAAGAAGCCCAAAGCATGAATGTGCAAACATCTTTTGTCACCTTTGTAGATCTTTTTTTTTCTTTTCTTTGTTGGTGTCTTACTCTCTTCACACTTGGTTTTTCCTTTCTTTGTTAGTGTCTCAGACTGTGCACACTTGGTTTTTCCTTTCTTTGTTGGTGTATTAATCTGCACACCCTTGTTCTTTCCTTTCTTTGGTGTCTCAATCTGTGCCCCCTTGCTCTTTCCTTTCTTTGATGTCTCACTCTGCACACCCTTAGCTGCTTCCCTTTTCCTAAGTTTGTGACCACCACTTCTACCTTCTGCAACATCTCTACCACACAAAACCATCAAACTTCTATAATCGTTTCTCCTGTACCAAAGCTTGTATCCATTGGCCACACCATAATTGGTCAAACACTCTTTTAGGTGATCTGGGTGTTCAAACCTAAGACCTAATGTTGGTTTCATTTCATTCCATGGAAGTTTAGGGTCAAACTCAAGATAAACTACACCAGGAACAATCTTATACTTTTTGTCTACATCTTCATCATCACTATCTATCTCTAACTCCTGACCACTAGGTTGGCTACCTTCACCACTATCGGATTTGTCAGCAAAATCACTTATAAAAGTGTTATTGCATAATTTGTTCAAAAAAGGATCATTAATGGACCTATTTTGTATCACTACATCATATTCCCCTACAAAATCACTAGGACCACAGGGTTGTATATCTTCCATCTCACCAACATCAGACAAATCATCATCCTCTTCTATCTGGGACTAAGTCCAATGCTTTAGGTCATACCCATGATGTTCAATATAAATATCAATTACTTTTTGATTCTTAAAACCTAGACCAATACAGTTTGCTAAGTCTGAATCATCCTTAATCTCAATTAATCCATTACTGAGTTCTTTACTAGGAGAAAGAAAGAAAATACCTTTAACGGGGTACATACATGCACCTTTTAGATGCTTTGTCCATTTGAAATAACAGTCATACCTTCAAATTCCAAGTCTTTTATTGTAGATACGTCTCCTTCATGATACATGAGAGGTAATGGAACGATAGTCCCATCATGATGGAAATTAACTGTTAAACGCATTGTGATTGATCAATTGTGATTAATTATTTGATTATTTACATGAGATCTAGGGTTAGGGTTTATAATTGAAAAAGGGGAAATGTTTACGTGTGTGTTTTTTTGTTAGTGTGAAATGTTGAGTTAACCGGTAAAAAATACACGTAATACTCATTTTGTGAAGAAAAAAAATCCACTTAGACATTTAGTAGGTAAAACTCATTTGTTAACCGGTAGCCTGTACTTTGACGTACCAAGGTAGCACAAAACACAAAAGTACGTTACATTAAGTGGAACAAATAAAAGTACACGTACTAAAATGAAACAAAGTTGAAAGTACGTTGTTATTGTAGGACAAAACCATATATATATATATATGTGTGTGTGTGTGTGTGTGTGCGCATGCATGCATGGTGTTTTACTAGCATTCTTAGTAAAAGTATTAAACAAGTACAAAGTTATGTTTTGGTTATTTGAGATTATTTTGTAATTTTGAATGTTAAATATAAAGCACTGAATACTTTTTGCTTAGATTGTCACTTCAAATTCAACAATTTCATAAATAGCTTATTATATTTATGTATCATACCTTAGCATACCTATGGAACTCACCTTTGAGTAT
This sequence comes from Chrysanthemum makinoi, assembly GCA_910596185.1. Lineage (NCBI taxonomy): Eukaryota > Viridiplantae > Streptophyta > Magnoliopsida > Asterales > Asteraceae > Chrysanthemum > Chrysanthemum makinoi. The sequence continues at coordinate 240,182,117 of OU343219.1, forward strand.
TAGCCAACAAGGCACTTGTGTATCTAATCTCTTAGCTCCTAAACTCAAAAAAAGATACATATACAAAGTATTGTTCAAGCATGCACTAGGTAAACATCATAACTGATTGAAAAATAAACATAACAAATACCTTAATAACATTCTAGATCCTAGCACCTAAACTTGACAAGTCAATGCTAGTGTCATTGTTATGACTACCTCAACTCACTATAAGAACAAAGGTGTTTGCTTACAAACAAAAGGTGTCACGATAAGCATAAAAAAGTGTCAACAAAGATCAATTAGCTACTCCCATATAATAAGTTATCAGCAGAAGTTCCGATGAAAAAGGTCTATGGTGACTGACCTATCCTAACACATAATGTGTCTACAATATTTAGATCTTTATCTACACAAAGTTTTTGTCAATAATACATAAACATACTCTTACAAACTCAGTTCATGCCATGTATTCTTTTACAAAGCAAACCAATAGCAGTTCCAGTACCACAATATCATACACAAATAAGACATTATAGTACCACAATTTCATAAAGAAATCGTATTACAATCATTTCAATGTTAGGTCTAACACAATATCATACATAAGTCATTATCCAGCATTACATGTACTTAATATCAAATTTTGTCCTGTAGCATTAGTAAAATGAAATGCTCAATCTGTCTTCTGTAACTCTCGAATACTCTGTCAGCATTTCCTGTAGTCAAAAGTAACTCTCGGGTTTATAGATCTTGGCTCATATATAATCAAAAAGTAGAAAAAAATGCAATAGATTTGAATATTTTCTCCAAATGCATACCTGTAATTAGGGGTGTGCACGATGATGAGTGTCTAAATACTCATCATTTTTGTTCCTTCTGCACCAAAAAATTAAACGAAAAGTCTCAAAAAGACAGAAAATATTTAGACTGTGTTTTATTCAATAATTAAAAATCTAGTCCCCTGTTATTCAAAACATGTACTTTTTCATAAAATGCCCTCAGGGATTTTCAAGTTGTCAAAATTAGTCTTGTAAAGTCAGTTTGCAAAATGACGACTTTGGTCCCTGAAGTTTCAAAGATTGACAGAATTTACCCCTGGATATTTTTAAATTGAAAAATTAACATTTTTGGTCCTTTGGTAAATTAAACTTGTCATAATTGGTCCCTATGATGAATATTGGATAATTACAGTTTCGGTCCCTTGGTTTTGTGGAATTTATTTTGGTCCTTGTTATTAATACCAAATCCCTTGAGCTTTTTGAACCAGGCCAAAACAACCCGTGACCCCCTTTTGTGAACCCGTCCCCTATTAATAAACACCCAGTCAAACTGGGTTTGACTTAACCAAACCCGCCACTTGTTTTTCCCTCCTTCTTCAACCACTCTGCAACACTCACCACAACCATACCTCCAGCTCACATACCACCACCCTTATCACTCCACCTCCACAACACAACAAGATGCATTTATTGCTCTCTCACCTGTCCAAGCTATCAGAACCAGTTGCTATATCTTTTGGCGCCAAAAGCTCATCAACCTAAAAAGGGTTCCAAGCATCCAAAGGCGGATTATTGGTGGGAAATGATCAGTACCACAAACCCTAATTTGAGCATATAAAAGAGAAGAGAAGGCTGAAGACAGAGAGTAGTTTTTTTTTATTAAAATATTGTCGTAGCTAGTATAAACTCAAAATCAGTTGTAATCTTTGCTTTCTAAAACTTGTATTCTGTTACCTTGATGTAATTTGAACTCATTTCAATCTCAATTTCAAGTTTGTAGAATTAATTCTCATGTTTGCAATTTTAAATTCGAAATTCCAAATTAAGCTTTGTTGATTTAAAGTTGTTACATTGGGTGATTAGGCTCACATAAGCTCCTAAATAGCTTAATATAGCTATTAGAAACCTTGAAACTTAGATTAGTATCAAAAAGAAAAAAAAATACCAAAAATAGAAAAAAATAGTGTAAAAATAAAAATCACAAGAAAAAAGAAGAAGAAGAAAGGAGCATGGTGAAATGAAGATGGTTCGGTTATTGAACCTGGAGGTTCTATAGGAAGTGTTTCTTGGTCCTAGTTCTTGGTTCTAAGCATTCACTCTTAAAACTCTCATCAATCAACAAAAGTCAAACTGTGTCAATGGAAGTGCAATTGGGTAGGATTCTGATCTGTTTTGGATTTGGTATTGGTTTAAGCTTATTGGGTGGGTTTTTAGTCAACTTGTGCAAGCCATAGTGGCTGGACCACATGTGAGTATTCAAAATCTCAGTTTCAAATTACTCTTTCAATCCTTTGTTTGATTTGCATATTTAAGTTCAGCCTGAGTTTGTTAGTTTTAATTGTGTTTGTAGTTTCAAATTACCTTATTCAGTAGTTTAAATAAGATTAAGTAGTTGAGCTTGTTTCATCTAGGAGTGATAGAATTAAGTAACTTTGATTTGAGCATAAACTAGTGTTTGGATCATAGTAGTAATTTGAGATTCAGTTTAATCGAGAGGTGTAGATTAGTTGTTTTAGTTCTCATCAGGCATAACTTAGTCATTTTAGGTCATATTTTGCATCTGCTGCATCAGTTAGTCAAATCACTAAAAAAAACGCTTTCATTTCATTTCGTTAGAATCAGTTGGTAAGATCTTGCATATAGGTATAGAAACTAGTGACATAGCTTGCATCAGTGTTATTTTATCATAAAATATCATAATCACTCAGAAAATTTGATTCAAATCTCACTAAAGTCAAAATTTGCAATTCTGTCTTTAAAAGTCAAAAAGAGAAAATCTGTTTTTCACCAAACTTTGTAGATTTTTCATTGGATCGATTTTAGTTCAATTCAGTTGAAATTTTGGGATAAATAACTTCAGTTGGTTATGTTTTTAAATCTGATTTTTGTGGAATTTTTGGGAGTCTCTATAAGCACTAAATAAGCTATCCATTCAGCTGATTTTACCCTGTTCACACTCAGCAATAACTGAGTGTGAAACAGGTCCCTTGCAAGCTTTGCACAAGCTTCATTAAAGCTTGTTAAGCTCTGAAATTTCGTACAAGTGGACTTTGATAGGTTGTCTAGAATTCCTAATTTGTGGTTTTCACTTTGGCTTATTAGATAAGCGGCACAGACTTAAAGTAGGGCCTTAGAGGCTGTTTGGCATTAGTTGATTATTAGCATCAATCCCTAGTAGTTTGCTTATTTGAGGTTAGAAATAGTTGCAATTAGTTGCTTTAAGGTAGTTATAGCTTAATCTAGCTTCTGTGTTCATTTTGTGCTTTCTAGTGCTTATTAGCTTATTTTAAGTGCTTATTCTCAAACAGTTTGCACTACAGTTTCATTTTCTTACACATAAGCATAGGTTTTTATATTTTTTATAGATTTATAATATAATTTTAGACTTTTCCTGAATTTTTCATAATTTTTCATCACTGTTTGCTAATTTTCTTATTTTAAATCAGTTTTTAAGACTTTTTAAATAGCTTTTAATACAAATAATTCAGAAAAGTTTCAGAAAAATAAGTTTTCATTTTTCCTAGATTAATAAAAATATAAAAAGAGAAAAAATAATTTTTCCCTATTTTTCTTAGATTAAATTGTTTTTTTTATTTAAATTAGTTTTAATAGTTTATAAATCGTAGAAAATAGAAAAATAATCAGAAAAATACAAAATTAGTTTTGAAAATTCTCCTTATTATTAGATTTTTAAAAAATAGTTTTATAATTTTCCCATTAATTTTCATAATTTTTAGTATTTTAATTTAGTTTTAAAAGTTTAAAATTAGTTTTTAATTCAAATTTACAAAAGAAAAATCAAGTAAATCCAACTTTAAAAATAGTGATAGCGTTTATTTAATATAATTTTCTTTTCAGCTTATTATTAAGCACTTATATGTTTTTTATATTTTTCTTAAGTTTCTGTCATATTAAAGTATTTTTAGGAATTTTCTCAGATTTTTCCTTTGTCATCTAGTATTAGCATTAACCCCTTTTCTGTTCAATATCACCCGATCACTACGCTTTTAGCTATGCAATCGTACAGCTCGTTGGGACTTAACGACCCGGGGAAACACTAAACTCCTCTGGACTTAATTGCATTTTGTTCTGAGCTGTTTGACTTTTATGGTTGACCATTCACAAGTGGTTGACTAATAAAAGATAGACCGTTCGGAGCGAATCAAATTTTGGCACCGCTGCCGGGGAGCTGTGCTAATAGAATTACGTTTAGCAGATTAGTGATTTGAATATTCACTCCTTGTTCATACCATCTATATATATTTATATTTTCTTATAAAAAACCATAAAACCCAAAAGATTCCTCTTTCCCCATTTTCATAATTCCTTGACTCAGATTTCTTAGAGTTAACTCTAGTGTATCGCTTCATCTAGGTCTGTGAGCCCAGTGAGCTTGTCAGGATTCCAAGAAGCGTATCCGTAGACGTTCTGCCCATCGTCGATCGGATCCGGCTCCACTACTTCCGTTATCATGGCGGATGAACGTCCTAATGCGAGCTTCTCCAAGCACCCATCGATGGGTATGGAGATGCTATTGTTATTCCAGCCATTGTGGCTGAAAAATTTTGAACTCAAAACCGGGTTACTAAATCTTGTAACCTCAAGTCAATTCTATGGTTTTGAGGGGGATGATCCTCATGCTCATATTCGATGGTTTAACAAGGTTGCATCTACCATCAAATACAAGAATGTCCCTACCGATGCTGTCAAACTTCTTCTGTTCCCATTTTCCCTCGAGGGATAAGCCCGGATTTGGCTTGAAAAACAACCCCCTCAATCGATCGAAACAGGGAAGACTGGTGAAGAAATTTGTGACGAAGTTCTATCCACCTTCCAAAACCACGTCTTAAAAGAAATCATCAAGTTCACACAAAAGTTTGATGAATCCTTCAGTGAATCGTGGGATCGTTTAAAGGAGTTGCTCCGCAAATGTCCTCACCATGGTTTCTCCGAGTTGATGCAACTCGATACTTTCTATAATGGAGTGGTGTCAATCAAGATTCTCTCAATTCCTCCACTGGAGGAAATTTCTTGAGCAAAACTATAAAAGAAGCTTTAGCGATAATTGAAAACAAGTCTAAAGTCCGCCTGCACCGAAAACACCGGTTGTTTCCCAAGTCATATTGGTCCTTCGCTTCATCGCGAGTGAGTCAATCTAGCACCGATGCTAAGATTGACAAACTCACAAGCAATTCAAGTTTCTTTTCCCCAAAACTACACTCTGTTTGAAGTTAAGAAAGTGGAAATATATGTGTTACTTGGTGGCCCCATGCCTATTACAACTGTATGACCACCGATGGTAACCCTTTTGAAGCAAACGCTTGTGGCGGATTTCCAATTGGAGGCAACCAATACCGTGCTCCTATGGACCCGAACCACCGTCCTAACCACTACCATGGACCACCCGGTTTCACAAAAAAAAACAATAATCAAAATCAGAATATAACAAACCAAGGTTTTCAAAACCAAGGTAATTTTAGTCAGAATAACGGTTTTCAAAATCAAAGTCAAAATTTCCAAAACCAAGGAATTTTAATAGAAACCAAGGTCAGGGAAATTTCAACCCAGGGTATTTTCATGGCAATAATCAAGGAAATTTCCAAAATCAAGGCCTAATCCAAACAATAGAGGCCAGAATTTTCCTACACAAAATCAAGCTATTGTTCCAAGGACCATCATCGATGAGTTGTTGAAGCAATTCATGAAATCGAGGAAATGAATAGGTTATTGGTTAGCCATTTACATTAAGAAGTCTTTAAATGATCGACCCTCGGGCTCAAGTACTTTACCTAGCAACACGATCGCTAATCCGAGGGGCGATGCAAAGGCGATCACAACCAGAAGTGGTGCTTCATATGATGGACCCGCTATTCCTACTACCTCTTCTTCTTCTCTCCAGAAGGTAGTGGAAAGTGAACCTGAGGCGACAAAGGACCAAGTGCAACCCACTAGCTCACAGAGCACAGCACATGTCCATCCTCGAGTTGTCCCGAAACCCAAATCCAAACCAGGAGTTGTTTTTGAACCTCCTATAGCTCCCGTTGAAAACCCCAAATCCAAAACTTCTATTCCTTACCCATCACGTTTAAATGAGCAAAAGCTCCGCGAAAAAGCAAGTCATCAAATGGAAAAAAATTTCAAATTTTCCAAGAACTACATTTTGACATAAGCTTTGCGGATGCTATCATGCTGATGCCAAAGTTTGCATCAACTCTCAAACACATGTTAAGCAACAAGGAAAAACTGTTTGAAATGGCTAAAACTCCTCGGAACGAGAACTGCTCAGCATTCGTTAAAGAAGCTTCCAGAAGCTTGGAGATCCTGGAAAATTTCTTCTACCTTGTGTTTTCCAGGAATGATTGAATGCTTTGCCCTCGCCGATCTTGGTGCAAGCATCAATCGGATGCCTTATTCAGTATGGAAGAAACTTTCTCTTTCGAACTTTTCCTACGCATGACTCTGAGCTTGCAGATCGTTCAATATCGCGTCCTCTTGCCATCGCCGAGGATGTATTCGTGAAAGTAGGAAAGTTCCATTTTCCAGCTGACTTTGTAGTTGTTGATTTCGATGTCGATCATCGGGTTCCCCTCATTGTTGGACGAGGATTCCTGAGAACGGGCGGTGCTCTCATTGATGTATTTGAGCAAGAAATCAGATTACGTGTGGGTAATGAAGCTGTCACCTTTAACCTTGATCAAACTTCGAGGTACTCCTCAAACTATGATGTTGAATCGGTTAATCGAATCAATGTAATTGATATTGCTTCAGAGGAGTACTCTCAAGAGTTTCTTGGTTATTTTCATAGTGGGAGTCCACCACATCTTCTCAACCAATTATTGCCGATTCTTCCCCTCTCTCATTTGAGGGAGGTGACCTTTAGAAGAGATCGATGAGTTTCTTGCTAATGATGATCGATTCCGGGAATTGATGATGGTGTTTATGATTAGGAGGGAGATATCCTTTATCTTGAGCAATTGTGAAGATCCATTACCGTCACTCCCCTCGAAAGAGATCCGCGATTGAAGAAATAAAATCGTACAAACATCTCTTGAAGAATTTCGAGGTTGAACTTAAGGACCTACCTCCTCATACCAGTATGCATTCTTGGAGGGTGATGATAAATTACCCGTCATAATTACTAAGGACTTAGGAGGAGGAGAAGGCTGCTCTCATAAAGGTCTTGAAGTTGCACAAGCAAGCAATTGCTTGGAGACTCTCAGACATCAAAGGGTATTAACCACAATTTTATGCACAAGATATTATGGAGGATGATTTCAAACCGTGATCCAACATCGAGAGAAGGGTGAATCCTAAGATTCATGAGGTTATCAAGCAGGGAGGTTCTCAAACTTCTTGATGCGGTTTAATTTACCGATCTCTGATAGTCCTTGGGTCAGTCCCATCCACTGTGTTCCAAAAAAGGGTGGCATAACGGTTGTCACAAATGAAGAAAATGAGTTAATTCCAACTCGATTGGTTACGGGATGGTGTGTGTGTATTGACTATCGCAAGTTAAACGAAGCCACCCGTAAAGACCATTTTCTTCTACCCTTCATGGATCAGATGCTTGAGAGACTAGCAGGAAACGAATACTATTGTTTCCTAGATGGTTTCTCGGGGTATTTTCAGATCCCCATTGATCCACAGGATCAAGAAAAGACCACATTCATATGCCTTTTGGCCTATGTAACGCTCCTGGCACGTTCCAACGATGTATGATGGCAATTTTCCACGACATGATCGGGGAAACAATGGAGGTGTTTATGGATGACTTCGCGGTCATTGGGGACTCATTTCAAACATGTCTCTCCCATTTAGAAAAATGCTCCAACGGTGTGAAGACACCAATCTTTGTCTAAATTGGGAAAAGAGCCATTTTATGGTCAAGGAAGGAATTGTCCTAGGCCATAAGATTTCAAAAACGGGATTGAGGTTGACAAAGCGAAAGTGGATGTCATTGCCAAATTGCCTCATCCTACTACCGTCAAAGGTATTAGGAGTTTTTAGGTCATGCCGGTTTTTATCGCAGATTCATACAAGATTTTTCTAAAATCGCTCGGCCTATGACTCATCTCCTTGAGAAGGATGCTCCTTTTATCTTCTCACCTGAGTGCATCGAAGCTTTTGAAACATTAAAGAAAAAGCTTACGGAAGCACCCATTCTCGTGCCCGATGGGATTTACCCTTTGAACTCATGTGCGATGCAAGTGATTTTGCTATCGGTGCAGTCCTGGGACAACGTAAAACCAAGCATTTTCAGCCTATCCACTACGCGAGTAAGACAATGACTGAAGCTCAAACCCATTACACCACTACTGAAAAGATTATTAGCTGTGGTGTATGCATTTGAGAAGTTTCGGCCGTACTTGATCTTGACCAAATGCGTGGTGTATACGGATCACTCGGCTCTCAAATATCTCTTTGCAAAACAAGATGCAAAGCCGAGATTGCTCCGTTGGGTTCTCCTCCTTCAAGAATTTGATATCATTATACGTGATAAAAGAGCACGGGCTGGCGATCATCTGTCCGTCTAGAAAACCCCCACCAGGATGTGTTCGAGAAAAAGGAAATAAACGAAACATTTCCTCTCGAAACACTCAATGTGGTTTCTTTTCGTGGAGACTCTTCTACCCCATCGTTTCTCGACTTTGCAAATTACCATGCGGGTAACTTTGTGGTGAAAGGGATGTCGTCCCAACGGAAAAACAAATTCTTTAAAGATGTAAAACATTACTTCGGACGACCCTACTTATTCAAAATTTCGCGGATCAAGTCATCGGCGATGTGTGTATGGTCGAAGCAAATGACATTCTCAAGGCTTGCCATTCTGGACCTCTCGGGGACACCATAGCCCCAACTACACTGCCAAGAAGGTGTTTGATTCCAGATTTTATTGGCCCACGATTTACAAGGATGCCCACGAATTTGTCAAAACCTGTGACGCTTGTCAACGTCACGGAAATATCTCACAAAGAAATGAAATGCGCGCAAAGCGCCATTCAAGTGTGTGAGATTTTTGACATCTGGGGCATTGACTTTATGGGGCCATTTCTTTCATCTCGAGGAAACAAATACATACTTGTGGTTGTTGACTATTTGTCAAAATGGGTTGAAGCGAAAGCTTTACCTACCAATGATGCCCGAGTTGTTGTAAAATTCTTAAAATCTCTTTTTGCTAGGTTTGGAACTCCACGAGCTATAATCAGTGATCGTGGTAAGCATTTCTGCAATGACCAGTTTGATAGAGTCATGCAAAAGTATGGTGTAACTCACCGTCTCTCTCTGAGTACCACCCCCAAACAAGTGGGCAAGTGGAAGTTTCCAACCGAGGGATTAAAAGAATTCTGGAAAGGACAAAAGGCGAAAACCGTGCCTCTTGGTGGATAAGCTAGATGGCGCTCTGGACCTTCCGTGTACACTTATAAAACACCCATCGGGTGTACTCCATACAAGCTAGTGTACGGAAAGGCGTGTCATATGCCGATTGAGCTTGAGCACAAAGCATACTGGGCCTTGAAACATGCCAACTTCGATATTCAGACAGCGGGTGATCACCGGAAAGTTCAAATGAATGAATTAAATGAACTCCGTGATCAAGCATACGAAGAACTCTCTCGATCTACAAAGAAAATAAAAAGAAGATTCATGACTCCAAAATCAAGAACCGCGTTTTCAACGTCGGTGATCGAGTCCTTCTTTTCAATTCAAGATTGAAGATTTTCTCAGGAAAACTAAAATCCCGCTGGTCTGGACCATTCACCATCACTAAAGTATTTCCTTATGGAACTATTGAGTTATCTCAACCCGATGGTCCAAATTTTAAAGAAAATGGTCATCGATTGAAGCACTATTTTGGAGAGAACATTCCACCTGTGGTTGTCCCGGATCTACAAACTTTCCCCATGAACCAATGAATGCGGGGATCGAGTCAAGCTAGCGACTCGGGAATCAAAAACAGTAGCACTCCATATGGGTTTTCACCCATATTTACGACTTCTTTCTACTTTCTACCACCTAGTGTGGGGAGTTGCCCATTTGTTGTATATAAGTTTTCAAAAAAAAAAAAAAAATCAAAAAATGGCCGTAGTATTTCCCTTTTACGTTCTATGTTTCGGCATAACGGCCGGTACTTTGAATATTGAGGGCAATATTCATTTCTAATGTGGGGGGGGATTCTCACGAATTTTATCATGTAATTATACCACCCAATTCCCCCATTTTTGGCAAAATCACTAGGACAAATCATCATCCTCTTCTATCTGGGACTAAGTCCAATGCTTTAGGTCATACCCATGATGTTCAATATTAATATCAATTACTTTTTGATTCTTAAAACCTAGACCAATACAGTTTGCTAAGTCTGAATCATCCTTAATCTCAATTAATCCATTACTGAGTTCTTTACTAGGAGAAAGAAAGAAAATACCTTTAACGGGGTACATACATGCACCTTTTAGATGCTTTGTCAGCCCAATAACAGTCATACCTTCAAATTCCAAGTCTTTTATTGTAGAAACGTCTCCTTCATGATACATGAGAGGTAATGGAACGATAGTCCCATCATGATGGAAATTAACTGTTAAACGCATTGTGATTGATCAATTGTGATTAATTATTTGATTATTTACATGAGATCTAGGGTTAGGGTTTATAATTGAAAAAGGGGAAATGCTTACGTGTGAGTGTTTTTTGTTAGTGTGAAATGTTGAGTTAACCGGTAAAAAATACACGTAATACTCATTTTGTGAAGAAAAAAAATCCACTTAGACATTTAGCAGGTAAAACTCATTTGTTAACCGGTAGCCTGTACTTTGACGTACCAAGGTAGCACAAAACACAAAAGTACGTTACATTAAGTGGAACAAATAAAAGTACACGTACTAAAATGAAACAAAGTTGAAAGTACGTTGCTATTGTACGGACAAAACCCATATATATATATATATGTGTGTGTGTGTGTGTGTGTGCGCATGCATGCATGCATGGTGTTTACTTACTTCACATTCTTAGTAAAAGTATTAAACAAGTACAAAGTTATGTTTTGGTTATTTGAGATTATTTTGTAATTTTGAATGTTAAATATAAAGCACTGAATACTTTTTGCTTAGATTGTCACTTGAAATTCAACAATTTCATAAATAGCTTATTATATTTATGTATCATACCTTAGCATACCTATGGAACTCACCTTTGAGTATTAGCCAACAAGGCACTTGTGTATCTAATCTCTTAGCTCCTAAACTCAAAAAAAGATACATATACAAAGTATTGTTCAAGCATGCACTAGGTAAACATCATAACTGATTGAAAAATAAACATAACAAATACCTTAATAACATTCTAGATCCTAGCACCTAAACTTGACAAGTCAATGCTAGTGTCATTGTTATGACTACCTCAACTCACTATAAGAACAAAGGTGTTTGCTTACAAACAAAAGGTGTCACGATAAGCATAAAAAAGTGTCAACAAAGATCAATTAGCTACTCCTTCACATATAATAAGTGTCAGCAGAAGTTCCGATGAAAAAGGTCTATGGTGACTGACCTATCCTAACACATAATGTGTCTACAATATTTAGATCTTTATCTACACAAAGTTTTTGTCAATAATACATAAACATACTCTTACAAACTCAGTTCATGCCATGTATTCTTTTACAAAGCAAACCAATAGCAGTTCCAGTACCACAATATCATACACAAATAAGAAATTATAGTACCACAATTTCATAAAGAAATCGTATTACAATCATTTCAATGTTAGGTCTAACACAATATCATACATAAGTCATTATCCAGCATTACATGTACTTAATACCAAATTTTTTCCTGTAGCATTAGTAAAATGAAATGCTCAATCTGTCTTCTGTAACTCTCGAATACTCTGTCAGCATTTCCTGTAGTCAAAAAGTAACTCGGGAGTTTATAGATCTTGGCTCATATATAATCAAAAAGTAGAAAAAAATGCAATAGATTTGAATATTTTCTCCAAATGCATACCTGTAATTAGGGGTGTGCACGATGATGAGTGTCTAAATACTCATCATTTTTGTTCCTTCTGCACTGCAAAACCAGTCAAAAACACATTGAAAAGTCTCAAAAAGACAGAAAAAATATTTAGACTGTGTTTTATTCAATAATTGTAAAAATCTAGTCCCTGGTTATTCAAAACATGTAATTTTTCATAAAATGCCCTCAGGGATTTTCAAATTGTCAAAATTAGTCTTGTAAAGTCAGTTTTGCAAAATGACAGCTTTGGTCCCTGAAGTTTCAAAGATTGATGAAATTTACCCCTGGATATTTTTAAATTGAAAAATTAACATTTTTGGTCCTTTGGTAAATTAAACTTGTCATAATTGGTCCCTATGATGAATATTGGATAATTACAGTTTCGGTCCTTGGTTTTGTGGAATTGCAATTTTGGTCCTTGTTATTAATACCAAATCCCTTGAGCTTTTTGAACCAGGCCAAAACAACCCGTGACCCCCTTTTGTGAACCCGTCCCCTATTAATAAACACCCAGTCAAACTGGGTTTGACTTAACCAAACCCGCCACTTGTTTTTTCCTCCTTCTTCAACCACTCTGCAACACTCACCACAACCATACCTCCAGCTCACATACCACCCCCATATCACTCCACCTCCACAACACAACAAGATGCATTTATTGCTCTCTCATCCAAGCTATCGAACCTTGCTATATCTTTTGGCGCCAAAAGCTCATCAACTGGCTAAAAGGGTTCCAAGCATCCAAAGGCGAGGATTATTGGTGGGAAATGATCAGAAGGGTACCACAAACCCTAATTTGAGCATATAAAAGAGAAGAGAGGGCTTGAAGGGTGACAGAGAGTAGTTTTTTTTTAGTTAAAATTATTGTCGTAGCTAGTGTAAACTCAAAATCAGTTGTAATCTTTGCTTTCTAAAACTTGTATTCATTACCTTGATGTAATTTGAACTCATTTCAATCTCAATTTCAAGTTTGTAGAATTAATTCTCATGTTTGCAATTTTAAATTTGAAATTCCAAATTAAGCTTTGTTGATTTAAAGTTGTTACATTGGACTGATTAGGCTCACATAAGCTCCTAAATAGCTTAATATAGCTATTAGAAACCTTGAAACTTTGATTAGTATCAAAAAGCAAAAAAAAATTCCAAAAATAGAAAAAAATAGTGTAAAAATAAAAATCACAAGAAAAAAGAAGAAGAAGCAAGGAGCATGGTGAAATGAAGATGGTTCTGGGTTATTGAACCTGTGGAGGTTCTATAGGAAGTGTTTCTTGGTCCTAGTTCTTGGTTCTAAGCATTCACTCTTAAAACTCTCATCAACAAAAGTCAAACCCGATGTCAATGGAAGCCTTACAATTGGGTAGGATTGCTGATCTGGTTTGGATTTGGTATTGGTTTAAGCTTATTGGGTGGGTTTTTAGTAAACTTGTGCAAGCCATAGTGGCTGGACCACATGTGAGTATTCAAAATCTCAGTTTCAAATTACTCTTTCAATCACTGTTTGATTTGCATATTTAAGTTCAACCTGAGTTTGTTAGTTTTAATTGTGTTTGTAGTTTCAAATTACCTTATTCATGGTTTAAATAAGATTAAGTAGTTGAGCTTGTTTCATCTAGGAGTGATAGAATTAAGTAACTTTGATTTGAGCATAAACTAGTGTTTGGATCATAGTAGTAATTTGAGATTCAGGTTTAATCAGAGGTGTAGATTAGTTGTTTTAGTTCTCATCAGGCATAACTTAGTCATTTTAGGTCATATTTTGCATCTGCTGCATCAGTTAGTCAAATCACTAAAAAAACTGCTTTCATTTTCATTTCTGTTAGAATCAGTTGGTAAGATCTTGCATATAGGTATAGAAGTTAGTAATATAGCTTGCATCAGTGTTATTTTATCACAAAAGATCATAATCACTCAGAAAATTTGATTCAAATCTCACTAAAGTCAAAATTTGCAATTCTGTCTTTAAAAGTCAAAAAGTGGAAAATCTGTTTTTCACCAAACTTTGTAGATTTTTCATTGGATCAATTTTAGTTCAATTCAATTGAAATTTTGGGATAAATAACTTCAGTTGGTTATGTTTTTAAATCTGATTTTTGTGGAATTTTTGGGAGTCTCTATAAGCACTAAATGTTGTCCATTCAAATGATTTTACCCTTTCACACTCGGCAATAATGAGTGTGAAACGGTCCCTGCAAGCTTTGCACAAGCTTCATTAAAGCTTGTTTAGCTCTGAAATTTGGTACAAGTGGACTTTGATAGGTTGTCTAGAATGCCTAATTTGTGGTTTTCACTTTGGCTTATTAGATAAGCTGGCACATGAGCTTAAAGTAGGGCCTTAGAGGCTGTTTGGCATTAGTTGATTATTAGCATCAATCCCTAGTGGTTTGCTTATTTGAGGTTACAAATAGTTGCAATTAGTTTCTTTAAGGTAGTTATAGCTTAATCTAGCTTCTGTGTTCATTTTGTGCTTTCTAGTGCTTATTAGCTTATTTTAAGTGCTTATTCTCAAACAGTTTGCACTACAGTTTCATTTTCTTACACATAAGCATAGTTTTTTATATTTTTTATAGATTTATAATATAATTTTAGACTTTTCCTGAATTTTTCATAATTTTTCATCACTGTTTGCTAATTTTCTTATTTTAAATCAGTTTTTAAGACTTTTTAAATAGCTTTTAATACAAATAATTCAGAAAAATAAGTTTTCATTTTTCCTAGATTAATAAAAATATAAAAAGAGAAAAAATAATTTTTCCCTATTTTTCTTAGATTAAATTGTTTTTTTTTATTTAAATTAGTTTTAATAGTTTTTAAATCGTAGAAAATAGAAAAATAATCAGAAAAATACAAAATTAGTTTTGAAAATTCTCTTTAGTTATTTTAGATTTTTTAAAAATAGTTTTATAATTTTCCCATTAATTTTCATAATTTTTAGTATTTTAATTTAGTTTTAAAAGTTTAAAATTAGTTTTTAATTCAAATTTATAAAAGAAAAATCAAGAAAATCCAACTTTAAAAATAGTGATAGCGTTTATTTAATATAATTTAGCTTTTAATTTTCTTTTCAGCTTATTATTAAGCACTTATATGTTTTTATATTTTCTTAAGTTTCTGTCATATTAAAGTATTTTTAGGAATTTTCTTAGATTTTTCCTTTGTCATCTAGTATTATCATTAACCCCTTCCGTTTAATATCACCCGATCACTCACGCGTTTAGCTATGCAATCGCATTGGCTCGTTGGGACTTAACGACCCAGGGAAACACTAAACTCCTCTGGACTTAATTGCATTTTGTTCTGAGCTGTTTGACTTTTATTGTTGACCATTCACAAGTGGTTGACTAATAAAAGATAGACCGTTCGGAGCGAATCACACGATCCAAAAACCAGACCGGACCAAGACCCGATTTCGACAAAAATCTTAGACCAAGACTGGACCGAATGTGGTCGGTCTGGTCCAAGAAGGCCAAATTAGCCCAAATTCGTCGGTTTTGGTCCGGACCGGACCGGACCGAGGACCGAATTAGCCCAAAAGTATTCGTCAATTCCATTCCTGGACCAAGGTTGATTCAATAATGAATCGCCCCATCGTTTCTATCCAGTTGTCACAAGCTTGATCTTACGAGAAGATCTCACATGTCACCCACCAAGAGCTTGTTTGATGTTGGCTCTAGAAGGATTTCCATCTTCATCGTGAATATTTTTTACATATCACTCAGATGTTCTGGCAATACCACAAGGATAATGCGTAGGACTCTTAAGATATATTCTTACTTTCCACATTGCGTGAAACAGCAAGTCTTCAAGTATAGTGTCCTAATGAGATATTGTGGATGATCTCTTGGCTCTAGACTCAATCGTGCACATTTGGTTTCCTATGCCGGAGACTAGGGAGAGGGTCTCCTTCTTCAATACCAACAATCTCTAAGAGAAAGTCGATAGATTATGTAGGTTCCCCGTGAGAATGAAACAAGTCCTTTTAAGAGGAACTTGAGTAGTTTGGGAAGTTGTAGTGCAGATGCATCAATTTGGGTCCATGATGTCTTGTTTTTAATACCAGTTTTACCTAAGTAAACACCAGTAGCATATGTATTGAACCGGTTTCTGCCCTAAGGTTGAATTATTGGAGGGCTATTTCTTTTCACCCTTTTCACATTCAATTCTTTTCATTCTTCAACCCCTTCAGCTTAGAGACTTCATTACTAGAACCTTGTTGGGTTATTCCAGTACTAGCTCTGTCTCAGTCCGCACTCTTCCCATATTCTCATTTTTCTCCTTTTTTTTTTCATCATACCTAAGGACTTCTACACTATCTAGTGGATTGTCCCTGGGTAGATCCCTCCGGTTCTGGCGGATCGTGGGAACTTAATACCTAACCTCACCATCCTTATAACTCCGTACATAAAGTAAAATGGTCGGTCTTTTGGTACAGTTCATTCTTCCTTGAAACCAATTGAAAAGTCATTTGGAAAAACAATCAAGGTACTTGTGATACGAGATCAAAGCATTTTGTACCTTAAAAGTTTTGATCATTTAGAAAACCTCCCCCTCAACATGTGCATATGATTTAGAAATTGTTTAGCACATGGAGGCAAAAGGACTTTGAAATATTTTCTTTGATCACAATTTTCATAGAAAAGCCATTTGATTTTCTTGGTAAAATTCTCCCCCTCAATATGTGCATAGGATAAGAGAAATCATTTTTATCACATAGAGGCAAGAGTTAATTTGAAGCACATCCACAATCACAAGTGCCATTAAGAAACCATTTTAAAACACAATCAAGGTACTTTATAAATTACTTTAAAAAGCTTTCGTACCTCGATAGTTTGTTTGCTCCCCCTCATTATGTGCTTCGAGATTGAAAGCGTTTAGCACATATGAGAGAAGCGACTGCACAATTAAATCAAATATGATCACCTTTTATCAAATTTCATTATTAAATCACAAATTCTCCCCGATCAAAAATATCAAACCCTTTGAGATTTTGGATCCCAAGTGATTTAATTAGGTTTAGAAAACATGGGAGAAAATGTGGCCGTGTTTAAATACTCATCTGGTTTTTGGATAAATCCTCCTCCTCAACATGTGCATTGTGTATGAAATCGTTTGGCACATGGAGGCAGGAGTGCCTTTGAAGGACTAAAACCAATTCCATTTAAACAGATAAGAGATTTAACTCACGATCTATACCCCGATCAAAATTTCAAACCTTTTGAGATTTGTGATCCCAATTGATTTAAATCATTTAAAAGATTTTGGGGAAAGACGTGGCAAAATTTAATTTTGAAAAATGATTAATAAGGAACAGATTTAGACATTAAAGATTGTTAGTGTCAGGTATGATTGTTTTTAAGAGATCTTTTGAGTAAAACAAAACAATTTCACAATCAAACAAGAACAGAAAAGATTTCATTTTGAAAGACCTTGATTCAAAAGAAAAATCATACCATGACATAACATTAAATCTTTAGATCACCACATAATTTCGAACAAACGGACTCTTTTGAAGATATATTGTTTGAAAATACTTTAAATTAAATCACTCTCCCCCTCAATCGATGACCGAAGTCGATAATTGAGTGACTTAAGTTTTGATAAAATGAAGTCCGGTGATTTTCAAAATTTAGTCCAATATATTTTCAAAACAATATTTTCCATTTTCAAAACAATTTGATCAAAATTATTTTTCAAAATTGTTTAAGAATGGTTTCCTGCACAAAGATACATTAGTGGTTGAGAAGCTTCCGTTGTTGTTGCTTTAGGGTTTGGAAGAAAAACCATCTGCAGATGCGATGAGACTTCTTCTTAAGTTGCATTTTGAATGCCAACTGAGGTCAAATTAAGCTCCGTTTCTTCAATCAATTAGAAGAAAACCATCTGCTGATGCAGTGAGACCTCTTACGTTGCATTTATGCCAACTCTCCATAGAAGTCCAATTAAGCTCCGTTTCTTCATTTGTCAACCCAAGATATAGTTACCCTTTCCTTTCGGCATCCAATCATCTTCAATTGTGGGATCCGGATCGGGAACATTCTTTTATACCAATATACCTGCATACGTTAGTGAACACACATACAAATATATGGTGGTCGACATCACCCAAACAATAATCGACTAATAAAAGTCAATCCAACATATCAATCAATTCATATATGGCAAGGGGTTTATGTGTTAATCAAACTCTAATCATCTAAACCTAACAATCATATCCTAAATTCCTAGTCTTTCGACACAGGCAAATATCATTTTTAATTAAGCACGTAGGATAATTAAGAAAGCTCGTTAGATGATATAGATTTGAAAACATTCTCCCCCTCAATCAATGACTTATTTTACTGAAAAGTTTAAAAGCGCTGAGTCATTGATTGAGTTTTCAATTTTTTACGAAAACTCTGAAACTGATTGATTTAATAGCAACTCATTTACTACCATTAAGTTAAAACAAATATTTTTCTGAAGAATTTTAGACGAAAAAATATTTGAGTAGGAACAGCAGTCCTTCGGCATACTTTCCTCATTTAGTTTTTAGGATAAGTGCACGAAATATTTGAAAATTGGTTTAAGCGTAGCACTTTCCTTTCTTTGAAGAACGGGTTGCTATCTGAAATAATAGCAAGCCATCATTTGAAGCCGGGTTCTGATGCAGAAATAATCGTAAGCCATTTTTAAACCGGGGTTACTGACCGAAAAATAATGTAAGCCATAGTTTGAGACATGTTTAGAAAAAGAATATTTACACCTCCTGCTCGAACTTCATCTAAAGTCCCGTGCCATTATTGAATGACATTTCTAAGACCGTAGATGTTATCGATACCGAAGACATGTCTAGAAAACAATATTTTTGGTATTTTTCAATTTTCCGATTTTATGGGCTTTTGAAGATTTTATATTTTTCTATTTGGTTTTTGAAAAATATTTACAGATATATAGAAATAGTTTAAGAGGATGATGATACGAGTACCGAAATAAGGAAATCGTTCAGCACTTTGTAGAAGATAGAAGTCATCATCTCTTAAACTTCCACCACCAAAGCATTGAGGCTCTGAATCGTCGAAAGAACTTGAGCCTTCAACAAGTGAGTCTTAGGTAGCTTCCCCTCAAACCGACAAACTGAGTATAAAGACCATTTTCTAAGAAGTAGAAATGAATGAAAACAGACTCATTGAATGAAGCTCTGCACCCGAAGAACACGAGAACACCAAAGTAACAAGTTGAAACATAGATCGTATCAGTGGTTATCAAATCCGGAATAACGGATGAACTTCGATCACATGAACACCATGTGTGCGTCTCCGATGTACACATTACTCTTCGAGATTGACCAGTTGTCTATTCAGGGAACAATACATCAACATCTTCATATTTCCAAATGCATTCCAATTATCTTACATATAACCAATCAGCCCATGATGTACACATGTACCCAACAAGAGTAGAGACAATGACATTCAAGTAACATGTTGAGTCACTGATCATCTCTGCAGATGTCAACTCAGGAATAACTGA
This sequence comes from Chrysanthemum makinoi, assembly GCA_910596185.1. Lineage (NCBI taxonomy): Eukaryota > Viridiplantae > Streptophyta > Magnoliopsida > Asterales > Asteraceae > Chrysanthemum > Chrysanthemum makinoi. Next base: position 240,201,615 of record OU343219.1, read on the forward strand.
TTAAGCCCGATCAGGTGAACATGTTGTGAGTTCTAGATGTACCCATATCTCTCCCCATGATGGTTGTGATCTTATCGGAATCAACATAATAATGTGTACATGAAGGAATAATCGGAAGCACTTTACCATTATTCATATCGAAGATGTCGATAAGCAATATCATCTCACGAACCAAATATTCTTCTCATATTTCCTTCTACTGAGGGCTGAGTTAACACATACCAAAAGTATCCAGAGACCACTTCCTCCCAAATGGTTGGAATAATACATCAAAGGTTATGAGTAAACACTGAGTTTCTCTACGGTTATGACATTTGTCTTTCCCGGGATTACTTCAACAGAAAAGAAGTATTAGGTTCATCACGTGTACTCGTTGTGTGTTTAGATGTATATCTCCTTCCCCCTTGATACCTCAGAATCAGCAACACATTATACATACCAAATATTCTTGAAATAGAGAAGAACAAAAATTAGCTCAAATGAATCTTGTGAGAATCAACTGCTATAGAAACTCTCTCTGACTATCTTTATCAACCCATTCGTAGACATTTTGAAGTGACCACTGATGAAGAAAACCCGATGTACCAAACTTGAAACTGAAGTAGAATTCCCTGCATTTGCATCTTAAGCTTGCACAAATGTTGGAAGAACGGTGTCGAGAATTTATGCTCCAAGCAAATATCCAAGTACTCAATACTCAACCAAAGTATGAGACATTAACACCTCTTGCGATTATCCACAACGACATAAGCGTGTGTCACTAAGTAAAACAACGTAACTCCTTGAAGTGATAGTTAACCAGGTCTTCAACCATCCAGCCCGACTGCTGGTAACTAGATAAACCAAGTCTTCAACTTCAATTCAATCACAAGCAAGTTATCATTGAAAGTCATGCATCCAACCATCCCCGACTTCAAGATAAAATAAGAAAATGCGTTTGTGAAGGTCAACTTCAATCTCAAATAAGTGATAAACGATTAACTCGGTAATCAACTTATGTCAAATACCCAACACGTGAATAAACATACAACCGGATGTACATTCACCCAATGAATGAACCAGAACAAATGATGCCTCAACATCAATGTATTCTTCCTAAAAGTATACATGTAGTGATGATCCTAAGATTCACCAATAATGTCTTGGCGGATGAGGTAGTCATTTTCCTTAATGTTCATGTGGTTGATTCATAGCGTGCACAATGAGAGGAACAATAATCCGTGAAGATTTGGCGAAGGAATACCAAAGAGCGGATCATTATTCATGAATAATAATCCGTGAAGATTTGGCAAAGGAATACCAAAGAGCGAATCATTATTCATGAGTGCAACTGCAATATTATGATAGTCATTATCAACACCTTGAGGAATAACTGGAGATTAGGATTCTTGAGTAGTCTAAGAAGTACTTCTTGGATGATCAACATTCGCTAGCGGTTGGAAATACTCATCAAACATATCTTTGAAGAACAATTCCCAAACAATGAATCCCAGTTATCCTTAGTACGTGAAGCATTAGGCGTTGGAGGAGTGTCATCAAAAATCAAGCAATGAACCATTGCTAAAGAATATGAACAAGTCTAATTGGGGATTAAATTTTGGTTTTTCAATCTCCCCCAATTAGTGCTCTCCCTAAACCCACGAAGATTTTCAAGTATTCTTCTCAGCCCGGATTAAGAAGAAGTCTTTAGATCATCAAATGCAATTCGTCTTTAGTCTTCTAATCATGTAGCAGAAAATGTAGATTTGACTATAGACTCGACCTTCTTCAAGATTGTCCGAATGGGGAAATAGACAGTTAACATCTTCTTCACACCAAAGGCATTCCTGTTAACTTGTAAATAGCAAATCCCCTTAATTAAAATCCCTCCTAATCAAACAAGAACAGAAAGATGTTCATCAAATAAATCACCCAAAGAACTAGAAGCACTTTGTCATTAATCATATCAGCCCGTGTGAAGATGTCAACCAATGGATCTTAGAAGAAACTACATGTGAAGATGATCCGATAAGAAGAATCTCGGTTCTTACATGATTTAGGAGCCGTTTTACCATATATTCTCAAGTATCAGTCAATCATGCAAAAAATTCACACTTCTTCTCCCCTCCAGAATGCATACGGAGATGCTATTCTTGATTAAACAAGTGATTATCATCCAAATGTATTCTATTCACACTTCTCCCCATCAAAATTAGCACATGATGTCGCCATCTTCATTATATTGAGCAAGTGGAATAAGAGTAATTATCGGTAGTCCGGTTCACTTGATGATGGCGCATGGAAAAAGCATGACGCATGTTGATGAAGAATGTCGATGAGAATGGTCATAAACATGAAGATTTCTCTTCTTCTGAAGATAAAGCGCCTGAAGCGTACACCTTTCTTTCTTTGAGGAGCGGGCACGAAGTGTTATCTGCAGACGCCATAATGATGAAGTACGAGGCCCTGAACGATGTGAGCAGACGTCATTGCATTGAATATCAAGGTTGAGTAACTTGAACCCATGAGTAATGAGATATCAATCCATTTGTTATCCATACTTTAAGCGAGTCCATGTAGTGAAGGATCGAAGTATCTGCAACTGAGTAAGGAATACATTCACTAACATTACAAGCTTGATTGCATATATATTGGTTAGTGACATTAGTATCCAAATCCTTTGGGGTTTCACAGTCAACCTTGATTTTGTCTTCAGATGTGAAACAGCTTTCCGGTAGGTATCCACCTAAGTCCAGCATCCTTAAACATTCTACCGATCGGTATCCACTTATGGCAAGGTCTAGGATTGTTAGGCTTCTTATGCAAGTGGAAGACTTATCCTTATTCCTATTTTCCAAAGATTTAGCAGTTGGTAACCATCTAGGCGAAGTTTTTGGTTTGTTTTGCTTCACAACATGTTGAACCTTAGTCATGTTAGTAGTCTTAGTGGATTGTACCTTAGCATGTGAATTAGGAAAATGTTTCTTTTGTGGAAAAGACTCATAATTTCTAGTTTTGTTTTCTACATGCTTAGCATTCATATGCACATAGCTATTCTTAGATGCACGCCAATACCTAGTCTTTTGAGTGTTCCTAGGTAGTGGTTTACAACTACTAGCAGTGCCTTGAAATCTCGTAGAATTCCTCACCCTGGGTCTTTGATGAGTGTCTAAATACTCATCATTTTTGTATTATCTAGACTGCAAAAACATCTGAAAACACTCAGAAACGCATCAAAATGATGAAAATATCACAAATAAGTGTTTTATGTGTTTTAAATGCAAAAACATCAAAATCTGGTGAAAAACATATCAAGTTTGCATAATTGGCAGTTTTAGTCCCCCAAGTTACAAAAGTTGTCAAAACTAGTCCCTGGTAATTCAAAAACTTGTAAAATGTCATTTAAGGTCCATGGGATTCAAAAGTTGTCAAAATAAACCCTTTAAAGTTTAAAATCACAATTTACAATTTTAGTCCCCGAAGTTTGAAAATTGTCAAAAATAGTCCTTGGTTAATTTAAAAAATGAAAATTATCAAAAATAAACATTGTACTATTAATAAATGACAAGAATGGTCCTTATGTTAACTTTGGAAGATTGGAAAATTCAGTCCTCATGATTGGCAGAATTACATGATTGGTCCTTGTGGTTTATAAACTATAACAAATGGACCCTTGGTTATTAATAATCCCAAATCCAATCCATGTACCCGGTGGCCCAAATCTTACCCAAGCCCAACACCACTTAAATATTAAACCCGGGTCAAAAGTCAAAAAAACCTTGAAAACCGGTGTTACTATTCATCATCCCTCACAAACAAGCCAAAAACCAGAAACTGCCATGGTTTCACCTCCACATACCTGGTTTTCTCACCTTTCCAGCTGCCTACCTCTCACTATCACCCCCCTCCACCTTGCAAACCAACCCACAGTGCATTAAATGCAAATACCCACTCAAATGACTTTTCATGAAATGACAAAGTGTAATGATTACGATGAATTCAAGAGCTGGATTGAAGTGGGATATTTTCAGAGGTCGACAAGGAACTCTAAGAAGTGAATAAATAAGAAAGAGGTGCAATGGAGAAGAAAAGTAGTGTAGTTTTTAGTTTTACTTTTGTCGTTTTAATTATTTCAAGCTTTCTAGTGTATGTTTAAACTTTCAAGTACTGGTTTAAGTGTTTTTAAGTGTATTTGAATCTTTATCAATAAACAATTCCAAGTTTCCAGTTTAATTTCAGTTTGTGCAAATTTCAATTTCATGGTCAAAATCTTAAATCTGTCTTATGTTGTTTATGGTTGTTGTTCTGGCTCATTAAGCTTATATAAGCTCTTAGTAGCTTGTTTAAGCTATTGAAAACATTTATAACTCAGTTTAGATTCAAAATTCAAAAATCACCAAAAATACCAAAAATTTAGCTAAAAATAAAAAATCATGGAGATGGTACAAGAAAGATGGAACAGAGCTGATTTTGGATTAATGTTGGTTTAGAGCTTATTGGTAAGCATATAGGAGTGATTCTCAATCCTTGGTTCAGTGTCTTGTGCATGAACTCATTTTATAAGCCTTTTCTATGAAATTTGCATTTCATATTATTAGTAATTTAATCTTGTTAATTCTAGTCTATCGTCTAAATATGGTTAATATAAGTTAATTACTAGGTCACTTGGGTTAAAAACTTGTTTTAGTATATAAAGCTTCAAAACAGTCTACATAACTAGTGTTTGGATTTCTTTGATTTAACTGTGATAAAGGCCATTTGTGCTATTGTGTATTGTTGTACTAAGTCACAATAAGTTATAATAGCACAGTCAAAGCAGTAAAACTAATCCTTGTTGCATAAAAAGTCAAAATAATTCCTATTCTCAATTTGCAGTTCACTGTGGAAATTTAGGAATAAAAATCTCATCAAATTAGCTTATAATTCAGTACTCTAGCTTAAATCAGTCTTATTACATCTTAATACAACATATTCAATCAATAGAATCAATACCAAGTTCATAATAGTCAACTTATTTGATTTTCCTAAAAAGTCAAATTGTACTAGTAGCTGTTTTTGAATAAAATGTATAATTTTATATAGGATTCATTATTAAGTTTTAGCTTAAATCCTTTTGGGATAGTAATATTTAGCTGCTAAACTAAAATATAAAAATACTAGCTTTCATTAAATTAGCTTATAAATAGCTTATTACTTAGCTTCTTTTGACCCCCTTCTCGAAATGATGCCCTGCGTTGCACCTCCACAACAGTGGACATAACCACCACTTTGGTGGGGTCCCACAGGCCACACGATGGACCCCACTGGTGGTTCTTGGTTCCTTACCACTCACCACCCAGCTGACTATCATTTGCAGCCAAGCTTTTGAGCTTAAGCTCTGTGGACCCCACTCCTAGATCAACCAACATGTTGTCCCATTTTACGAATAAAGCTAGTTTTTGATTTGCTTAATCTTTGGCTTAAACTACTTTTCAGAAGTTTAGGATGGTTGGAATAGGTTAGTATTTAGTTATTATAGCATAACCTAGCTTATGTGTTTATTTGGTACTCATTTGTGAATTTTGGCTTATTTTGAATTGCTTATTTATAAGCAGTTACACTGCAGCTTATTATTCCTCCACATAAGCATATGTTTTATATTTTTAAACTTAGAATAATATTTTAGTATTTTCCTGAATTTTTCATATTTTTATTGCACTGTTTGCTATTTTTATTTATTTTAAATAGTTTTTAAGTCTTTTTAAATAATTTTTAATACAAATAAATCAGAAAAAGCTTAAAAAATATGTTTTCAATTTTCCTAGATTAAGATAAATATAAAAAGCCTAAAAAATATTTTTCCATAATTTTCTTGGTTTAATTAGTATTTTCTAGCATTTTAATTAGTTTTAAATAGTTTTAAATTAATAATAAATACATAAAAAGTCTAAAAAATATATTTTCAGTTTTAAAATAAGTTTTATCATATTTTAGATTTTTCTAATTTATAATTTTATTTTTCTAGGTTAATTTTGTATTTTCTTATATTTTAGTGCATTTTAAATACTTAATAAATAGTTTTAATTAATAATAAATAAATAAATAGTTGTAAAAATAATTTTCTTGTTCTAATAATTTTCTTTTATTATTAGGATTGTAAAAATGTCATTTTCATATTTGTAGGCATTTTATTTCTTAAAACTCGCGTTTTATTTTGTACGTTTACGTAATTTTATTTAAACGTACGTTTTAGGTTTTAAACGTTCATCATTTTAAAAATAGTGATAGCGTTTATTTAATATATTTTATCTTTTTAATTCCTTTTAATTTGCATTTAAGTCGCTGTAATTTATTAATCTTTTCTTTAGGTAATTATCCATCCAAATCCTTACTGATCACTATCCTTAGTGATCATTCTATCATCTGAAGTTGTTTAACACCAATTCATCCTCCGTGGGACTTAACGACCCAGGAATCCCCTATATTCCTCTGATCTTCATTGCATTGGTTTCTAAACCGTTTTAAGTTTCTTACGGTTGGCCATTCACAAGTGGTCGGCTTGAGTGAGAAAACTTGACGGTTTGGCGCCGATCAAATTTTGGCGCCGCTGCCGGGGAGGCTGTAAGCGTGTTTTAAGCATTTCCAGATCCGTACTTGCACATATACCACCGTTTGTAAACAGTTTTTTGTAAAGTTAATCAAAATCAAAAAGTTCATTAACACTTTTTCTAAAGTGTTAATAACACCAAAAATATTTTCATTCTTTGTTTTTTTTTAAAAATGTTTATCCAAAATCCAAAATATTCATCTTTTACCTCTTACCCTTTTTGATTCTTTATTCCTTTACCCTCTATCCATTTGATTGTAACTTCTTCTATTCTCATGGAATCTCTTCACTACGACGAATTCTGGAACAAAGTTGAAAAACTTCCTACTTTATCACAAATGTCAAGAATTCGTGTTGTTCGTAATGATCCATTAATTCTGCGTAGGGAAATGGAACGAGAAACCGGGGTGACAAAGGACCGATACTTTCCTCGATAATGGAAGTGCTAAATACGTCCAACCTACGGTTATCCAAAGATTTAACCCCTCAATTGCTCCTAAGCCGTCTAAAATTGATCCTACACTTTCACGATTTACGGTTAAAAGCAAACATGCGAATTTAGACGGTGACTAGCAAGAATGACTTGCCTAATCTTCCGTTTCTCAAGAACCGAACCGAGACCATAACGGAAGTGGTGGAAACTGCTAGCTCTCGAGCACACCACTTGTCCCACTCGATTTTTCAAAATGTTCTTCAAATCTTAATAGTCATTCGGATCACCATGTTGGTTTTGTTGATTCTTTGAATGAACTGATTCCTTCTCATAACTCTCAAATTGAATCGTTTATTCCTTGTGTCGGATGTGGTGAGCCTCTTTTGGTTCACCACCGTCATGCATTGGTGTACGTGTGTACAGTGTGGTAATGATATTCATAACGAGAGTTGTTTGTTTTGTGGTTCGAGGAATTCATTTGATTATGATCCTAATCCGAACTCATTTAACGACCCCTCAAATTTTTCCAATTACCCACCACAACCCGACTTATCTTCATATAATCAACAATACTGCTGTGAATTTTGTGGAGGTCCTCACCAAGGATTTGAGTGTCAATCCGGAACCACGTTTGTCTATGAACAGTTTTCCCAAGGTGATACTCGAACTTTGGTTATGACCAATATCCATATGATTCACCAATCCGAACTCAACAGGTTTTCTTTATTGTGAGAACTGGAGGTTCCCATTTATTTCGATTGTCAACAGGGAATCCATTTCCTTGTAACAATTACGACTATCCATATCACGACCAACCTCACATAAGTTGTGCCAAACTCAAACTCCTCGGCAAACCCAACAAGACACTTATCTAGAGCTTCCGGTCGGAAAAGAACTGAGGAGTTGAGTAAAACAACATTTCATAATGTTCCCAGTTTTTCTTGTGTATATTGTGGGGGTCCTCATGATGATTATCAATGTCAACCTTCGGTTTTGACAAATCTCCACTCCCACAATGTCCATCATTCAAAATTCACATGAAATCCATGGAAGAATTGCTAGAAGAAGCGAGCGCTTAAAATAAATTCCCAAATTGCTTTTGAAAAATCTATTAGGGAATTAATTGCAAAAGAAAAGCGACCGGATCTAGCTCTCAATTTCGTTTATTCACGATGACGGTGATGATGAGGATACACTTGAAGATTCATCAAGTTCATCAGTTGATATCCCACAGGTTGAGATTCATTCTCAAACAATCTGCTATCACACCAAGCTCCACTCACTCTCTGAACATGGGGGACGAGCATCTTGACATTGTTCACGAAAAGAAATCGGCAATTCATAAAGTCTAATGTTGAGGACCTTGTCCCAATCTCAGAGAGTCACGAGGGAACTTTCGATCATGTGTGTGATATCCCTCCTCCTCTTGTCTTCCATAATGATCATATTGAGATGTTCTCGATTCATGAGGACTATTCTTTATCTTGTGGAGACATAAGTTATGTGGGGGAATTTACCTTGAGCTTGTTAGCTTAGAAGAAGAGAATGATGAAGTTCGACACCTGAAATCAAAGATGAAGCACTTCGTACAACATTATTGAATGTCAGTCTTCTCATTTCTAAAATCGAGGCTTTCAAAGAAAAACCCATTTCATCTCCTATCCCCATAAAGGATAGTGACATTTTTTCCGATGATTCTATTCTGGAAATGGAAGCCTTCTGTTTTGATAATATGGGAGAGAAGATTAGTGGCGATTACCACTTTTCATTCTCAGAATTCTCTCCCCGATTATGAATCATTTACATTGGAGGAGTTCACCATGAACCCATCGATACCAATTCGAATATGATTCATTCACCTTCGAGGAGTTCTCCTGTGAACTTACTCATATCATATCTCCACCGGAGTATGATAACTTCTACTTTGATCTAGACACACCCGGGATATGTCTAGACCAATTGAGCTTAAAAGATGAAATTCATGCTATCATGAATTCCCTTATCGATGATGATGAGTTAGTCGAGATTATTATCATGACTTTCTTTCTCTTCTTCACCTATCCCGTGGCTTCTCCTCGTTCTTCACTCCTTGAATGAAGACATTATCTTGACCCGGCATTTTCATTTATCATTTTTGAGCCGGTTCTATGTATATCTCATCGGTGTGGAACTTTCACGTATTTCAATGTTTATACAAACATCTTGAATGAAAGTCCGATGGAGATTGTCTCTTCCACTTACTTCCCATGAACAAATTAATTCGGGTCGAGTCAAGCTAGCGACTCGGTAATCAAAAACAGTAGTTAAACATGGGTTTTCACCCGTGTGTACCACCTAAGTGTGGGGGAGATGCCCCACATGTTGTATATAGATCTTAAAAATGAATGAAAATTGTAAATATTAAAAAAAAAAAAAAAAAAAAGAATAATTGTTGTGTTTCTACACTTAGCTAGTAATATTATCTTTTTACGTTCTAAGTTTCGGCATAACCGCCGGTACTTTGAATATTGAGGACAATATTCATTTCTAAGTGTGGGGGGAAATTCCGCTAATTTGATCATAAATGTACCCTTTTAGTCCCTTTTTCCCTAAAAATGGCCAAATTAAAATTTTTTTTTTAGTGGAAGTACTATGTACTAAACACAACAAATGGTAATCAGTCCACCATGTCTAACCCACATAAGGATTGGCTAATCCAGGAGCAAACGGCTCTTGGTAAAGATTTCTCAAATCCGTTTATGGCTTGCAATTTGCCCAAAATTGTATGGTGTTCAGCTCACCATATCTTTAATTAGTGAAGAGTTGGCTAGCCCGAAAGTTTATGGCTTGTGGTAAAGGCGGTTGGAAAACCATAATTGGTAATCGACTCACCAAAGATATTTTATCTAAGAGTTGGCTAGTCCGAAACAAGCGGTTTACGGTAAAGACAAATCAACTCCGTTTACAGCTTATGATTTGCTCAAAATCATTTGGTTATCATTGTACCAAGGTTCTTACTTGAACTGAAACAATTGGCTACTCCAGAAGTAATGGCTTTTGGTAAAGAGATGAAATCCATTAAAACTTTTCATAAAAGATTGCTAGGGACTAGCAATATCTTAGTGTGGGGATTGATGAGTGTCTAAATACTCATCATTTTGTATTATCTAGACGCAAAACATCTGAAAACACTTTCGAAACGCATCAAAATGATAAAAATATCACAAATAAGTGTTTTATGTGTTTTAAATGCAAAAACATCAAAATCTGGTGAAAAACATATCAAGTTTGCATAATTGGCAGTTTTAGTCCCCAAAGTTTCAAAAGTTGTCAAAACTAGTCCCCGGTAATTCAAAAACTTGTAAAATGTCATTTAAGGTCCATGGGATTCAAAAGTTGTCAAAATAAACCCTTTCAAGTTTAAAATCACAATTTACAATTTTAGTCCCCAAGTTTGAAAATTGTCAAAAATAGTCCTTGGTTAATTTAAAAAATGAAAATTATCAAAAATAAACCTTGTACTATTAATAAATGACAAGAATGGTCCTTATGTTAACTTTGGAAGATTGGAAAATTAGGTCCTCATGATTGGTAGAATTACATGATTGGTCCTTGTGGTTTATAAACTATAACAAATGGACCCTTGGTTATTAATAATCCCAAATCCAATCCATGTACCCAACCGTGGCCCAAATCTTACCCAAGCCCAACACCACTTAAATATTAAACCGGGTCAAAAGTCAAAAAAAAACCCCAAACCGTGTTACTATTCATCATCCTCACAAACAAGCCAAAACCAAAGCGCCATGGTTTCACCTCCACATACTGGTTTTCTCACCTTTCCAAGTACCTGCTACCTCTCACTATCACCCCTCCACCTTGCCAAAACCAACCCGGTGCATTAAATGCAAATACCCACTCAAATGACTTTTCCCGCCAAATGACAAGTGTACGATTCTGATGAATTCAAGAGCTGGATTGAAGTGGGATATTTTCAGAGGTCGACAAGGAACTCTAAGAAGTGAATAAATAAGAAAGAGGTGCAATGGAGAAGGCCAAGTAGAGTAGTTTAGTTTTACTTATGTCGTTTTAATTATTTCAAGCTTTCTAGTGTATGTTTAAACTTTCAAGTACTGGTTTAAGTGTTTTTAAGTGTATTTGAATCTTTATCAATAAACAATTCCAAGTTTCCAGTTTAATTTCAGTTTGTGCAAATTTCAATTTCATGGTCAAAATCTTAAATCTGTCTTATGTTGTTTATGGTTGTTGTTCTGGGCTCATTAAGCTTATATAAGCTCTTAGTAGCTTGTTTAAGCTATTGAAAACATTTATAACTCAGTTTAGATTCAAAATTCAAAAATCACCAAAAATACCAAAAATTTAGCTAAAAATAAAAAAAATCATGGAGATGGTACAAGAAAGACAATGGAGCTGATTTTGGATTAATGTTGGTTTAGAGCTTATTGGTAAGCATATAGGAGTGATTCTCAATCCTTGGTTGCTAAATGTCGTGCATGAACTCATTTTGAAAGCCTTTTCTATGAAATTTGCATTTCATATTATTAGTAATTTAATCTTGTTAATTCTAGTCTATCTTGTCTAAATATGGTTAATATAAGTTAATTACTAGGTCACTTGGGTTAAAAACTTGTTTTAGTATATAAAGCTTCAAAACAATCTACATAACTAGTGTTTGGATTTCTGATTTAAGCGTGATAAAGGCCATTTGTGCTATTGTGTACTGTTGTACTAAGTCACAATAAGTTATAATAGCTCAATCAAAGCAGTAAAACTAATCCTTGTTGCATAAAAAGTCAAAATAATTTCTATTCTCAATTTGCATTTCACTTTGTGGAAATTTAGGAATAAAAATCTCATCAAATTAGCTTATAATTGATTACTCTAGCTTAAATCAGTCTTATTACATCTTAATACAACATATTCAATCAATAGAATCAATACCAAGTTCATAATAGTCAACTTATTTGATTTTCCTAAAAGTCAAATTATCTTAGTAACTTTTTTGAATAAAATGTATAATTTTATATAGGATTCATTATTAAGTTTTAGCTTAAATCCTTTTGGGATAGTAATATTTAGCTGCTAAAATAAAATATAAAAATACTAGCTTTCATTAAATTAGCTTATAAATAGCTTATTACTTAGCTTCTTTTGACCCCCTTCGAAATGATGCCACATGCGTACTTTGCACCTCCACAAATGGACATAACCACCACTTTGGTGGGGTCCCACAGGCCACACCAGTGGACCCCACTGGTGGTTCTTGGTTCCTTACCACTCACCACCCAGCTGAATATCATTTGCAGCCAAGCTTTTGAGCTTAAGCTCGTGGACCCCACTCTAGATCAGCCAACATGTTGTCCCATTTTCTGAATAAAGCTAGTTTTTGATTTGCTTAATCTTTGGCTTAAACTGCTTTTCAGAAGTTTAGGATGGTTGGAATAGGTTAGTATTTAGTTATTATAGCATAACCTAGCTTATGTGTTTATTTGGTACTCATTTGTGAATTTTGGCTTATTTTGAATTGCTTATTTATAAGCGTTACTACACTGCAGCTTATTATTCCTCCACATAAGCATATGTTTTTATACTTTTTATAAACTTAGAATAATATTTTAGTATTTTCCTGAATTTTTCATATTTTTATTGCACTGTTTGCTATTTTTATTTATTTTAAATAGTTTTTAAGTCTTTTTAAATAATTTTTAATACAAATAAATCAGAAAAAGCATAAAAAAATATATGTTTTCAATTTTCCTAGATTAAGATAAATATAAAAAGCCTAAAAAATATTTTTCCATAATTTTCTTGGTTTAATTAGTATTTTCTAGCATTTTAATTAGTTTTAAATAGTTTTAAATTAATAATAAATACATAAAAAGTCTAAAAAATATATTTTCAGTTTTAAAATAAGTTTTATCATATTTTAGATTTTTCTAAGTTATAATTTTATTTTTCTAGGTTAATTTTGTATTTTCTTGTATTTTAGTGCATTTTAAATACTTAATAAATAGTTTTAATTAATAATAAATAAATAAATAGTTGTAAAAATAATTTTCTTGTTCTAATAATTTTCTTTTATTATTAGGATTGTAAAAATGTCATTTTCATATTTGTAGGCATTTTATTTCTTAAAACTTCAGCGTTTTATTTTGTATGCGTTTACGTAATTTTATTTAAACATACGTTTTAGGTTTTAAGCGTTCATCATTTTAAAAATAGTGATAGCGTTTATTTAATATATTTTATCTTTTAATTTCTTTTAATTTGCATTTAAGTCATTTGTAATTTATTAATCTTTTCTTTAGGTAATTATCCATCCAAATCCGTTCTGATCACTATCCTTAGTGATTATTCTATCATCTGAAGTTGTTTAACACCAATTCATCCTCCGTGGGACTTAACGACCCAGGAATCCCTATATTCCTCGATCTTCATTGCATTGGTTTTCGAACCATTTTAAGTTTCTTACGGTTGGCCATTCACAAGTGGTCGGCTTGAGTGAGAAAACTTGACGGTTTGGCGCCGATCAGTCTTGCACCTAAAATTCCGTCTTTTCGAATCTGTGCCTTTTTCCTAGCTTTTTCTAGATAATAGTTCTTCCACAAGTCATTCATATCATATGAATTCAGGGTTTTAATGCTTGGTTTGACCTTTGTTTTGAACTAATCCTAGAGGTCTTTGGGAGTAGAAGTGGCTACGTGTTGAGGGTTAACGGAGCTAGAAGCCTTATTCTTAGGTAACTTCGAGGTGAAGTGGCTGGTTTTGACAAAACTTGTTTCTCATCAACTTGGGAGGCAAACCGTGTTTTGAAAATTTTGTTCTTTGTTTAAATGCAAGAGGGTACGCTAACAACGGACCGGTCTCTAGTGAGATGAGAAACTGGCTTCCCCAAGGTTGATGGTTTGGTAAACTTAGTGTTCACACTTTTTCCTACGGTTTTTCTAAGCTCATTCTTTAAGGCAACAATGGCGAAACTCTTTTCACGAAGTTGAGCTTTGAGGTCATCAATCTTTGCTATCAAAGGGTTTGTTTGTTCCATTGAATTAGTTCTAGCTTCTTTGACAGAGTCACTTAGTTCTATGTGATGCTTTCTCAAGACTCATTTTCCTTTAGTAATTTAGCCACATCAATTGACAATTCATCATTTCTTGTTATAGTAGCATCAATGTCTTGTGTATTCATGACTAAATTACTTTTCACATGCATATCGAGAATATGTTTCTTCAAATTGCAGATTGTCGAGTTTTTGTCACGAAGGTGAGCTTTTAAATCATTAATTTCAAAAATTCACGAAATTGGGGAATTCGGATTGTTGCTAGGTTTCATAGTTTGAAAACTTTCTTCTTTTCTTTGGATTGCAATTTCAAGTGAAATGCAATGTTTTTCAAGTTCTGAGAATTTATTTGAAAGTTCATCAAAAATTATCTTATCAACCATATCATTAGTTTTGAAACACTTTATCTCTGGACTTCGGCTTGATTGAACATGTATCAAGAACATGTTACGTGATGTGATCAGGTCACACAATAGTATTTTCGGATGCATTATGTGAAACAGTTAAGAGTACCTCATCGGTTGACACATGTTCATTCATCGGTCGACATGCATCCTCATCATGTGTCATAAGAATCACTGAACTATTGGCTGTGTTAAACTTATCTGTTTCTAAGCCTCGTGCGGTTCAGCTCCAACTGATCCATCAAGTGATGCTTTACCCAACTCAACACTACAATCTTTTGATTGTGCCGACATTCAATTCCCCATTCTCGATTTCAGCATCCACTTCTTGTGTGATAGGAGTTCTTGAACAATGGTTACATCATTCTTTCTTGTCTCGATGTTGCGCATTCAGCAACACCCGATCCTTCAACTGATACATTACCCAACTTATCACAAATATCTCTCAACCGTACCGACTCTCATCTACTTTCTCATCTACTTTTTCATCTTTCTGAGTAACTTCCTCAATATACTTCTCCACATTATCCATGAGATGGATAAGTGTCTCCGAACAAATAATTTCCATTCCGGTGTGTCACTTCTGAAGGACATTTCATCATGTCTTGATCATAATCGGATGTGAATTCCCTTCTAATGAGTGACCTAAATAGTTTGTAGATCAATTGAAGTCGCAATGCTGGAATTATCCTTATGAACCTTCTCTTTGTCAAGTTGTAGCTCCAATTGCTATAGGTTTAACAACGAGTTCTGTTAATGTGGATATGTCCTGACGGAAGAGGGCAATACATGTTCGTTCCATTGATGTGGGTAGAAGTAACATGAGGTGAGAGTGAAGTTGTTGATAAGGTTCAATGCTTCTTTCCTTTTGCATGGCATTCAGCCTGAGCAGTGCAAATCTATCTCACTGGACTCGGAGCATGAAGAACTCAAATCATCATTGATTGATTCCATCATCTGGCAGTAACCGGTCGATAAGCTAATATTCTCATGGTTGTCTACAAAGACATCATACAGTTTGAGTACTTAAAATAAGCTGAATCGTGGAGTGTAAGACATGATGTTGATGAATCCACGGGATTTTACAAGTCTATGATTTAAGCGAGAAATAGAATTTTCGAGGATTTTACTAAAATAAAGACCAAACCGTTAAGCAATGACCAATGGAACGTGTTAAGATGACTAATGAATTGTCACAATGATAGAAAATTGTGTGTTAGGACTTAGGATTGTTTGTAGGAATAGCAGATATGTTGTTTGGTTGAGATTTGGGTGGCGGATTGATGCACTCGATTTACATCGAGGAGAAATTTAGGTCTAAAAACTTAAAAACCTCAATAACTTCCTTAGGAGGCGATTTGGGCCTCAAAAAATTCGTTTCATGGCTTTGTCGTGAAACCTCACCATATTCAGCCTGTTCCGCTCGTTTTGGTGGTATTTGCTGAAAACGAGTTCACGGTTCAAAAGTTATGGCGGTTTGAAGTTTTGCCGTAAAAGTCAACTTTGGTCAAACCGCTTCAATCAACTTCGCATCGGACAACTCGCTTCGGGACAACTCGCTTCCAGACAACTTCGCTTAAACGACAACTCGTTTAAGGCACAACTCGCATAAGATGACAGCTCGCTTAATAGACAAGTCATGAAACACAACTCGCATATAGGCGTGACTTCGCTTAAGCAACTTCGCATAGGCAACTCTCTTTAGATCGTTGAATCCGGACAATGCATAGGCAACTCTCTTTAGTATCAACTCGCTACCAATCAACTTCGGCAAATAAACAAGTCGCAATAACCAAAATGCATAAATAGTCAACTCGCTAAGTAGCCAAGTCGCTTATACCAACTCGCTTCTAATGAAAGCAACTGCATCCAAGAAACTCAACTACCAGTCTCAACTCGCCAGTACCAACTTCAAAATAACCACTTTATCAATCAAAAACAACCAAACCACAATGATTTAAGCCTTCCAATTCAAAACATAAACACATATGATGATCCTAAACACAAAAGTACTAGCAAAATTCAAACTTTAACACTATAATTTGTCCAAATGAATCAAACTCTCCTAAACCCTTAATACCCAAAAACCTTACGAAATCCACCAAAACAAAAAGCATGAAAGATGAATGATCCAACCTTGGCTCTTGATACCAATTGTAGGATATTGGATTTCACAAACACATCACATAACAATATATGGTTCAAATTATGTATAGTTTAGAGAGAGAAAGTGGGATCCTTTCTAGAGAGAGAAAGTGAAAGAAAACATAGAAGGTTAGATTAAGAGTGAAAGGTCCAACCCTCTACCTTGGGAGGTAGAGGGTATTTATAATTACATAATAAGCGTCCTCCTTGACTTGTGGATCAAGCATCACGGTGGGTAAAGACCCGTCCTTCCTCCACGGTGTTGCACTAAACTAAATAACAAACTAAATAACTAGTAAATAACGTAATGTCTACGAGCTAACTTACGCTAGATTATATTTGGGGTGACCGATACTTCACTATGGAATTTTATAATTCCTAACACTTTGGATGAGGACTCATACCAAACCTTGGATTCTTTGTAGCAATTGCTCTTGAATTCTTTGGATGAGGACTTGTAGCAATTGCTCTTTAATTTTGTTAATACAAATAAGCCGTAAAAACGTTTATTTATATTTTACGATTTTCTAATGTTTTGTCGATACCAAACGTAAAATCATTTTAACGAAACAAATAAAATACGTAAATGGTTTGAGCAAATAGTTTACTAACACACTTATATTTTCATATAAAACACTAAACAAGTAATAGTGCTTACATTTTATGGAAATGCATATGTATAACAACTAGTGTTTACATAATATGGAAATGGGTATATATATATATATATATATATATATATATATACTTAGTATATATTGTAATGGGTAAACATCTAAGTACTTGACCCATTGACTAGATACATTGAATGTAGTTGGGGAAAACCCAAAGTCCATGACCCATACCCATGGAGCTTGATCCATAACCGATAACCCATTGCATGACATCATGCATGAAGTCATGTTGGGGATTATCCATGACCCATGGACCTAAACCATACCCATGATCCAATGTCTAGATATATTATATCTATTTGGGTACCCATGACCCAAAGTCCATAACCCATGACCCATGACCCATAATCCAAATATAGAGGAGCGTCCACGGATCACCAGGATTACACTGGACGGATCCCTCAAGTAAGGGATCCGTGGGATCCGGGGAACAATAGATGTTTTTGCCTATAAATAGTGAGCCATTTTTTCATTGTAACTCACCCTTTTTAGACATACTTTCTCCTAGTATTGTAAACTCTCTAACCTCAGATCCAAAGGATCTTTCTATGTAGTTTTGTGTTTGTGTGAATCTCTACGTTCCTTTTAAAGGCGAGATCACCACCTCTTGAAGTCGAGAAAGCTCAAGTCCATGGGTTGCCAAGCTTCGTCATCATCAAGACTACCGAAGTTATCTTGTTGATAGTTCTTTCCTCCCTCCTTAGAAGTGTCAAAAGGTCAGTATTAGTGAAGAGATGCCGAAGGTTAGGTGTCAAAGGTATTAGTGAAAGATGATGCCAAAGTTAGGTGTCAAAGGCATTAGTGAAAGGTACCGAAGGTTCAAAGGCATTAGTGGAAGGTGCCGAAGGTTCATGTCAAAGGCATTAGTGAAAGGTGCCGAAGGTTCGTGTCAAAGGCATTATTGAAGGGTGCCGAAGGGTCGTGTCAAAGGCATTAGTGAAAGGTACCAAAGGGTCGTATCAAAGGCATTAGTGAAAGGTGCCAAGGGTGTACAATCATTATGGTGCATCGATGTACAAGATAGTTAGTTTGGGTTAAAGGATATTGATATCCTTGATGATATTGTAATAAGGAGTGTGTCTCCTTTGGGATAGGTGTTGTGTAGTGTTAGGTAGTAGTTCCTCCTTTGTAATGGAACTCATTATCTAGCCTTGTACCAGATAAAGTGTAGGCGACGTTGTGATAGGTTTGGTTCTACCTTGTGGAAGAACCCTGTCTAGCCTTACTACCGAATAAAGAGTAGGCGACATTGTGAAGGCTTCTCCGCCACAAGGAGCTTGTGTTGTGTAGTGAGTACGAACTCTCGAGTAGGTGACTCGGGGAGTGGAGTAGGAAGGTGTCCTTGTAGCCGAACTACTATAAATACTGGCCGGGTTTTATGCTTCTTACTCTTTATCTTTGCATTGCTTATTTATATACTTATCTATCAACATCCAACACATACATTTAATAGATTGACATAAGTCGATCTAAACAGTTTAAAACAAAGTTTTAATCAGTAAAACTATTCAATCCCCCTTCTAGTTTTACACAATTGGTACCAGAGCTTCGTTACAAAGTTTCTTAGAGTATAATGTACTTTAAAAACTTGATACGATCCGTGTATGATTGAAAATTACAAAGAAGGAAATCTTTTAAAACAATTTTTTTTACTCTATGTTGGATAGTGGTAAATTATTCTAACAATTTCTCTTTAAGAAATGTTCCTGCTAGGACTCTTCCAAAGTCTTCATTTCTATCCAAAGAAAAATGAAGTCAACACTCAAGGAAGAACCCAAAAGTAATCACAACCTACTTCTACTAAGTACAATGGATTACTTTAAAAGCTCATGAAGTATTTCGGGTATAAACCATATCAAGAGCTTAGAGGTATGTTCACTCACCCACAAACTAGCTGATCTTTATCTATAGTACAGTTATATGAATATGTTGATGATATGTGTCTTTCTCCCATGATAAAAACCATGCTTTTAATTATTGTCTTATAAAACTATATGAACACATGAATTAGGACGTTAACTTCAATAGTCGCTAGTCTCTAAAAAGTCTCTCTTCACCACTTTCCTTACTTACTCATCATCGGTAATAGTATTCCTCTTATATATTCTTAATTATACTAAAGATCATCAAATCTACGCCATCTTCGCAAAATAGATCTTTGATGGTTAACTTTTCAAAAATCAATGATGCCTTGCAATAGCGATCCAAAATATCGATCAGAATCTTAAATTCATGCACGTTTTCTATAAGAAAGAATAAAGAGTCATTAGCGAAGAAAATATGTGAAATTACAAGGCATGCCCTAGCCATTTTTATCCCTGATAACGCTGACTTTCATAAAGCATTTAAGACCGTACTTGAGAGAACATCATAAACAATAATGAACAAGTATGGGGATAAATGATCACCTTGACGTATTCCCCGAGAAGGACGAATGCTACCAATAGAATCCCCATTTATCAAAAATTCAAGCTCATACGAAGATATGCATGAAAAAATTCAGTTACACCATTTTTCTCCAAATCCCATCTTCTTTAGCGTAGCAATTAAGAAGTCCCATTCAACACGATAAAAAAGCCTTATTTAAATCAAGCTTTAAAGCCATGAGACGTTGATCACCATTCTTTTTTCCTCTGATATAATGGAAAGCTTCATTTGCGACAATCATACTATCTTGAATAAGACGACCCGGAATAAAATCAGGTTGTTGTGGAGAGACGATTTGATGCATAAAAGGCTTTAAGCGATTAGCCATGATCTTTGAAATGACACGATACACAAACTTGCATAGGCTAATAGGCCGGAAGTGATCAATCTTCTCGGATTTTCAATTTTCTGATTAAGAACAACTAAAGTTTTGTTTAGTGAAGGTAACATGACTCCAATGATGAAAAATTGCCTTGCAGCATTACAAACTGAAGCCCCAACAATTCGACCAATATTTATGAAAAAACAAGCCATGATATCCATCTTCACCAGGGGCCTTGTAAGCTCCTAACTAATTAACTGCTCGAGTAATTTCAGCATCACTAGCACGCGCTTCAAGAGATATGTTCATGTTATCAGTTACTGCACATTATACTATACTCAACACATCATCAAGATTTCTAGCACCAGATGAAGAATAAATAGAAGCAAAGTGGTTTCGTATCAAGTCATTCAAGTCATCTCGATCTTCAATTCATTCATCATTGTTATTTTTAGAGAGATGAAAAATGCGAGTATTTTGATCACCAAATTTAATCCGGTTCACCCTTGACAGTTGGTGCCAAAATATTTCTTCCTTTAAATCCGAAATATTTAGAAGAACGCAACCAGGCTAATTTGCGTGAATAAAAACATCCCGTCTTTAAATCACGATTACTCATTTCATCCCAAGTTTATTGTCCTTAAACAAAAATCGCACAATTTAAGTAAAGTGAGACTAATGCACTACTCAAGCAATCAAATATCATACCATCCTCTAAAGTTTCTTTTGATTGACTCAAATAAGAAATGAAAAATTCGTTTGAAACATCGCAAAATCTAAATGTGGTTAATCATTGTAGAACGGAAGAAAACAAACTTAGGGTTATTACTCCATTCGTTTAAGCTTAAAATGATGAGATATTTAATAATATCTGGTGAACTTTATACAGGTAGAATTTTGTTTGTAATTTGTCGTTCAAATGAGTTAGAATTTAACATAAACAATGACATGTTTTGTATACTTGTTCAATGCACGATCGGTTAGACGCTTTCAGATTGAAAGATAGAAAATATGACAGTTGGTGAAGAAAAGATTAATTACATCTGTTAAGTAACACCACAACACAACACGAGTATTTGTCATTGTTTAAGATCACATGAATCATCACAACACATGAATCATCACAACACAACACAATAGGGGTGAGCAAAACCGCCCGAGGCCCGACAACCGAACCGATCCCGACATAACCCGATCATCCCGAAACCGAAAAACAGCATCTCGGGTCGGGACTCTGTTTAGAAATTCAACAATTTCGGTTTTCGGGTCGGGACGGGCCGGGTCGGGATGAGCCAAAAACCGAAAAAAAACAAGCAAACATGCCCAAACCGGAGCATCCCGATATCGACATCCCGAACCGACCAACCGGGACAGACCCTGGGTCGGACTCCTTTGAAATGACGGTCGGGTCGGGATCCGTCCGATGCTCAGCCCTACAACACAACACGAGTATTTGTCATTGTTTAAGATCACATGAATCACTAGTTTAAATATTATTAGAAGAATACTCGCGTAAAACGACAGTGTATAACGACAAATAATTATATTTGCGAATTTATGATTTGATGCGACTCTTGGTGCAATATTTGCCTTTTGTAGGCAAATAATTATATTTGCGAATTTATGATTTGATGCGACTCTTGGTGCAATATTTGCCTTTTGTAGTCATTGCAAGAGGGAAAAAAAAGTTTATGAATTACAAATGTAAAATGATAAAATTTAATGATTAAACAATATTTAAATTATTAATTTAGTAGTCAAGTTGTTATCATTTTTAATCAAATGTATTTAAAACTGGTCATTTAAACTTGTTTTGTTAAAATACTATAGACAATTAATATTACTCAAATTTAAAGTATTTTAAATTTATAAAAGGTTTTTCTAACTTAGGTGCAAGTCGTTAAAAGCTTAAGACATTAAAAGAGGCTTACTCATCAAAAAGTAAAGCATAAACACGTGATATCTTTATGGAAATCTAATGCATTTTTACTACGCTTAACTTATGTCCTTAAAGCACAAGTTAAAAAAACCTATTTATAAAAGTCTTGCTAGAAAGTGACTGGTAAATCAAAAAATGATACGTGTATAATTATTTGACAACGACGATGTGATTTAACCTTATTCGACCTTTGCCTTATAAATATGAAAAGTGATTTGGTTGGCCACAAACATGTGTGCATATTTAGTATTTTTCGGCTTTTCATGCATGTTAGCCACTAATTTAAAAGCTACAAGATCGGACACGTCAAAAATAAAATTCGCACCATAACAAGAAAAGCACCTTTTTAGCAAAATGAAATGTAAGGCGTTCTTTCAAATTTAAATCACCTCGCACTTTTAACTTATTTAATACTTTTAGCCAAAGGGACGAGCAAATTCTAGTAAGGTAGATAGGTGATATGAGTTGAGATCGATATAAAGCTATATTTATTAAGTAAAACAAATGAGCCACGTCATGGCCTTCATTTTTATCAAAATTAATACAAAATCGTTTTTCACTTTTTTTAAAAGCAATATGCTCTACAAGCGGTAAATCTTAAAATATAAAAAATACATACATCGTGGCGAGAATTAAATTATCTTTCATAGATATGCGACTTTTACGTATTTTCGAAAACATTTTTTTTTCAAAAATTCCGTCCGAAAAATGCATATATGATTTTTACAGAATCATGTATGATTTTAAAAATCATGTATGATTGATTTTTCACGAATCATATATGATTTTTACAATCATATATGATTCTCAAAAATCATATGTGATTAGTAAAATCGAATCATATATATATGATTTTCAAGAATCATATATGATTTTTATTACCGAAATTTTGAAAAAAAGTTGTTAAAATATATAGTAGTCATATACATAGAAAGATAATTTAATTTTCAATGATAGGTATAATTTTTATATAACGATTAACGGTTTGCAAGATATTTAATTTTTTAAAAAAGGGTGAAAGTTTATCATAATAAAAAAATGAATCGCTATTATTGGTTGATTGGATCTATGGTAAATTTTTGTTCTATATTAAACTTTTGCCTAGGTGATATATGGCGATTGATGTACCCGATTTGGTTTCGAAATAGTTATGAGACAGGAGTACGTATAACCAAACATTCATCGTGCATCACATGTACGACATTCATTATAAAAAAAAAGCATCTTATAGTTCATGAACTAGTTGAGCTCGAGACAAACATAGAACGAGATAGCACACGAAGCATACTTTGGACATAAAAAACGTTGTTTGAACAAATATGTGAAACAAAATTCGAGTCAATGTGACCCAGCTATACCCAAAGTCGTGATCGTTGCTATTTTTGGAAGATTTAAGTTCGTCTATGAGACTTGCATTGTTCAATGAATCTATTGACTATTAATGTGCTCTAGTCAATTTTAGCATAAAAAGGACAATTATGGTATATTTGATTAATAGAAGTGAATAATGAAATGAATTTTTTTTTAAAGGACAATGATAATGCTACAACTGTGTTGGTTTCCAGATAATGTGTCCTAAAGACCAAAAGAATAACATCAAACAGTGTTAACGTTACATCCATCTACATTTCACGCGTGAAAAATGTTTCTTTCTTAGATCACAAGGTATCGTGGATACCAATAACACGTTATTGGTATGTCACTCTGTACCGCTGTCATATCTTACCGATAGCTGCGATAAGCTAAAAAGCGCTTTCTCATAAATACACTACTAACATATTATTGGGTCTACAAAATCATTTAAAATATTTCATTCACAAAACACAAAAACAAAACATAAAACCACCAAACATCACAAATAGGCATTTATTAGAATGACTCAAATGCCTTTGACTACGCTGATAATAGGTAGTGGTATGGTTTGGTACCATGCGATAGCGTAAAATGAAACATTTGGCGTGTTAAAGCTCGTCGCTTGCTCTTGGGGGCGTTTGAGTGCGAGAAAATCGTAGAATGAAATGCGTAATAGAGAATGAAATTGTAGAAAGTGATATACGAGAAAGAATACTTGATTCTACTTGTTTGGTCAAATAAAGAATCAGTGTGATATAAAGCATTCTCTTGTTTGCTTATTGTATATAATACATGAATAAAAATGAATTTTATCATTTAAAATTTCGTTTTAAACATTTGATTACCTAAATCATCATTAAAATAATATGATTATTTAAATTGCTACCTTAAAACTTCTATCGCAAAAGCAATATTAGAGGATCATTTGTTAGGTGCAATTCGTAATAACGTGCACAATTGAAAATTAATTCTAATAATATTTATTTATAATAATTGTGGCACATTTTGAAGGAGAAAAAAAAAAGGGTTTTAGTATTTGAATAACTGGTTTTATAAGAAAGGGTTAAAATACAAGCGTTGATATGAAGCATTTGATATCAACCTATCAATTTTTGTATTTCAAAAAATAAATAAAAACCATAATTAAATGAAATAAACAAAACATTGGCGATGATTGAAATCAATTTTTTTATTATCACGAAAGAATCAACTGTGATTAATGTCTTTGCCTTTTATTCACCATTCTGTTCTTTTATTTATTTTAAGAGAATGGGAGAATGGAAAGAGAATCAAATATTGATTCACCGATTCCATTCTCAACACAAACAAACACAAGAATCTTCTCAGTTCGTTTAAGTGCTTTCCAAATTCCAATTAAAACGTCATTGACAGTGTATATGCTGAGTCTTTTTAGGTGATAAGCACACCACTTATAAAGGGGTTTAAGATTAAAATTTGAATTTGAATTATGATTTATATTTGGATTTGATTTATAACATAGAAAATAATATATTTAATTAAGAATAATTAATTTATAAAAAAATAAATAAGTTTTAATTTAAAATAATATATTTATAATGTTAAAAAATGGAAATGAATAAAATAAACAAAAAAAAAGAAAAAAAATATATATAAATCTTACAGAACTTCAAAAACTTTTCCACCACCCTTACTTTTACACAACTCCAATTTTGTAGGTCTCACTCCCAAAACTAATCCTAAAAACTCAACCAAACAACAAATTAATGTCTTGTCAAATAAAACCCATGCCAAAGTACTAAACCAAACGGGCTCTAAATATTTCATAAAAGGTGTAGATTAACATGACAGCGATCTTAAGTGTCTGTTGATACCACTCATTGTCATGCATGAATTTTGAATAATAAGCTCAGCAGCAAGCAATACTGTCGTAAATACGTGAAATGAGCTCAAGCTTTATCTTTTAAAATAATTGATGCTCATTCCATTTTAAAATAATTGTTTACAAACAAAAAACACATAATTAAGAAAAAAAACATCATTACAGCTTTATCTTTCTTACATTTTGAACAAAAGACAGCTTCACAATTAACCAATTAATTTGAAAATTCTTTTTAGCTTGTAATAATAACCTCAAGTGAAGTTAATATAGTAAACTTAATCTATATTTCTTATCTATTTTTTGAATTAGACGATTAATTTGAGACAACAAAAAAAAATGTGGACAATATTTATAAGCCGGACGGAAGGAGTATGCAGAAGTTATACTTTATGCATTATTAACATGATTTAGTGATGTACATACCAATTTTAATGATGTGTATATCACCTCTATTTGTCAAAGATTTCAGTTTCTAATCAGATATTTAATAACGAGCACGCCCGTAAATTATATGTTTAAAAGAAAATGTTACTCTTGAAATAATAAAAAAATGCTTATATATGAATTACCTTGTGAATCGGTCAGCATACTACCGAGTAGTTTTTATTTTGAGTAATGCTACGATTACAAAACATTTTAAAAGAAAATATTTATAAAATAAGGTGTTATATTTTGATTGGTGATTTTTGCAATAATATTTCTTTCTTTTTCATGATTAACTCAATCAAAACATAACACCTCAATTTTGTAGATGTTTTTTTATAAACCTTTAGTTTGTATAGCACATATCTTTTTATTTTATAATCACCACTATTATCATTATCACCACTTTCACGTTAGTGTTATATCAGCATTCAACACAATTTTTGTTGGAATCACTCCTAAACTAGATTTTAAGTGTTAGTAATTAATATGTAATAGTTAGCTTAATTATGACTTTTATGTTAGTAATTAAGGCTAGGCTTATGTAGAAAGCCCATGAGCCTATCTGAAAGCCATAAGGAAAGGAAGGTAACTTGGTGTGTTGCCCTAGTTCCTTCCTATAAATAATCTTGTAAACTCTCATTTGAGGGTTGGTTGTTCATTTTATCACATTTCCTACACTTAACCTTTCTCTATATTTCGTGTGTGTGTTTAATTTGTTCAACCGATCACCTCTAATCTTATTTCTTCATATTGATGCTTGTGTTACAAACATGGTGACCTAACAGTGGTATCAATCGCCAAATAGTTGGGTGAAACGATTTTGTTTTGAAGTTTTTTTGTTTATCTGGCGTAAAGTTTGGTACTCAAACTTTCATGCGCATAAAACTCATTTTTTACACTTTCAAATCCAAGATTCTTGTACTTTCAAGGTTATTAGGTGTTAAGTTTAAGTTTTTGGCAAAAAGTTTCAAACTTTATGTGTATTTCTTTGTTTTTGAGCTTGGTTTTACTCGTGTAGCCTTTTCTACGCATAAGGTGTATAAAAGTTTTGGATCATCAAGTTTCACACTTTTGCGTTATTTTGGTGATGTTGAAGCTTTCTCATCATAAAAATCTGGTTTAGAAACACTTTTGGGCAGAAAATTCAGTTTTGGTAAAACCTACGCATAGCTAAACCCTAGCTCTTACGAGTAAGTTCTTCAAGGTTTGATCTTTAGTGTTTTTTGGTTTTACTCGGTGTTTTCTTGCTTGGATAAGCACGAAAACACTTGAATTTGGATATCTTTTACACCGGAATAAGTGTAAAGGATTTTTCAGGCAAAACCTAGTTTCGCTAAGCTAAAACTACAGTAGTATCTTTACGCTAAGCATTTTCTTACGCCTAAGCCTTGTCTTACGCATAAGCAACTCTTACGCATAAGCATTCTACTACTAAGCTTTTGGATTACGCGTAAGCTAAGGTTTCCTTAACGCCAGCTAAGCTAATCCCATTAATACGCTCACTTCTTACGTGTAACTTGGTGTTTTTACGCATAAGATATTTTCTTTGCCTAAGCTATTTTTCTACCCATAAGGATACTTCATCAACAAAGTTTCATTCGACTACAAAGATCCATCATCAACACAAGTTTCAAAATGTCTCAACCACCATACTCTAGCTACTTTCATCATGTGTATCCTCAACAACAACAACAACTCCATCAACAACAACAATTTTATCAACAACTACAACAACAACAATTTCCACAAGGAGCAATTCAACCACAAATGATTCAACCACCCCTAGTCTTCAAGTACAACCCTACACAAACTTTCATAATCAACATCCATCCAGGAATACTATGAAGGAACCGTCTTGGTTTGCAAAGATGTGTGAAGCTTTAAGTAGCCAACAATCCATTCATGAGTGCGGATCCTTGATAGACCTCAAATGCTCACCTCAGGAAATTATGATCAATGGGTGATAAGGTTCTTTAGGTTTCGTGATCTAAAGAAGCCACATGGAAAGTTCTTGAAGAAGGTCATCCTAGAAGGTCCATTTCGGATGCCTCTTTCCTTTGTGACCGGAGATCAAATGCTAATCCACCAGAGGTGATGTCTGCGCGTTGTCGGT
This sequence comes from Chrysanthemum makinoi, assembly GCA_910596185.1. Lineage (NCBI taxonomy): Eukaryota > Viridiplantae > Streptophyta > Magnoliopsida > Asterales > Asteraceae > Chrysanthemum > Chrysanthemum makinoi. The sequence continues at coordinate 240,229,334 of OU343219.1, forward strand.
CTTCTTGAACTTACTCTTGATCAATGATGAGTGTCAAATACTCATCATTTGTGTATAATCTAAGCGCAAAATCATCAAAGAAAACACTCAAAAAATACATCAAAATGATGAAAATATCACAAATCAGTGTTTTATGTGTTTTAAATGCAAAAGATCAAAATCGGATGAGCGTATTATCAAATTTGCAAAATTGGCGTTTAGTCCCAGTTTCAAAAATTGTCAAAAAGTCCTGGTATATCTAAATAAAGGAAAATGTCATTTAAGGTCCATGGGATTCAAAAGTTGTCAAAACAAACCTTTGAAATGTAGAATTTGCAAAATTACAACTTTGGTCCTTAAACTTTGAAAATTGTCATGTTTAGTCCTTCAAATTTTAGAAAATGGCAAATATGGTCCTTTAATTATTTGAGAATGATAAGTTTGGCCCTTGGATAATATTTGAAATCACGACTTTGGTGCGAGGTTTGGATAAATTACACTTTTGGTCCTTGTATTCTATTAAACCAAGCGGATCCTTTAATATCAAACCCAAATCCAAAGCCCAAATCAATCCAGCCGGTTAGCCCAATACCACATGACCCGACCCTGTTATTAATCCCTCGGTCGAAAAGGGGTCAACCCCTCATGAAAACCACTACTCTTGTAGCTCCACTCCTCAACCGACCCACAGATCCTCAAAAAGCAGTGGTTTCCAACTTTTCAACATGCCCTCACGCTTACCTTGTCCCCTCCACCTCACACATGCACCCAAAACCATTAATATCTAAAACACTGCTCAAATCTACTCTTGACTATTTTGAAACACTTGTATGGTTAAGTTATTTTGGCCAATCAATGGCTTCGAGTTGGTGGGATAGATTCAGTACATGTGAAAGAAGTTTGGAATATAAAGGGAAGCAAGAGGGAGAAGTAGGAGAGTAGTTAGTGTAATTTTATTTTTTTTCCTTATATCGTTTTAATATTCTCGTGTTTTCTGATTTATGTTTAAGTTTTCAAATACTTTGTAATTTCATGTTAGTGTAATAAAACATATTACTGGATCTCAATTTCAAGTTTCATTTCATTATACGGTTTATGCCAATTTTGAGCCAAAACCTCAAATATTGGTTTATGTTAAAGTTGATTGGGATCAATAAGTTTGTATAAGCTCCTAGTAGCTTGTTTAAGCTAGTGAAATCATTTATAACTTAGTTTATATTCAAAATACAAGAATTCCCAAAAATCTCAAGAAATTACTTATTGAAATTCCAATGGAAATGATGAAAGAGCTGACAGGTGGATTTGGATTGTTCATTACAGAGCTTCTTGGGAAGCAATAGGGTGTATTTTAGGACCTTGGTTCGGTTTTGAGCATTGGACTCATTTTGTAAGAAATTTCTCAAATTTGCATTTTTAGTTTAAAGTGTTCTAAGCTTGTTAACTCCAGTTCAATTATCTTTGTATTATAGCTAATATAAGTTAATTAATAGGTTACTTAGTCTATAAACTTGTTGTAGCACTAAACTCTTCAAATCAGTAGTTTTAAGGGATGTTTGGATTTCTTTGTTTAAACTGCAGTGTAGGCTTGTCCATTGGTAAGTATCTGTTGGATCATGCTTGTTAAGCTTAGTTAGACTCATTTCAGTCACTCATTTGTGCACAAGATTTGCTAAAGTCAAAATTTCTTATTAACTGTCTCACTTTCTCAACTGTTAAACTTTTGGCAAATCCAAATCTTGATTTGTGTCTATAAATCATAGGTGTAACCAGCAGTAGTGATATTTCATCCATTAACATCTATATCTTTCCACAAATTAGCTTTAAATTTCAAATAAGTCAACTTTTCAGTTTTGCTTAAAAAGTCAAATTGCTTGAATCTCAGTTTTGGCCATAATAGGTGGATTTTTCATGCATTCATTTCTAGGTCTTTTCTAGTGAAAATTGATGATTTAAAATCTCATCTTTGGTCTATTTTCTTATGTTTATTTTAGTATAATTTTGTGAATTTTGTTTAAGCTCCAAGCAAGCTTGTCAATATGGTGTCATATGCCCTGCGGACATTAAGCACCTGACAGGCGGGTCTTTCTTGAGGGCTTGTCTTAAAGTAACTCCACTAGGTCTGATATTTGGTTTATAAGCTCTCACCCAGGTCCTCTTTAGGTTCCTTTATCTGTTTCATCATTTCCAGCTTATCCAGTGGCTTATTTCTAAGCTCAAAGTGAGCACCTAAATACTGTTTTTAGCTTATAGCTCTTACATCAAATCTGAGTAATTTGCTATTCCAGTGGTTAGGGCTTGTTGATTCTTGTTGCATTTATGTTGTTTTAAGCTTTAGCTTCCATATCAGTTTGGTACTCCTTGGTGCTCACTAGCTTATTCCAAGTGCTTATTTCATAAGCACTTCCACATCAGTTTCTAATTTCTACACATAAGCACCTGTTTTTCCAATTTTCCTAGCTTCCTAATATTATTTTAGAGTTTTCCTGAAATTTTCAGATTTTTCCTAGCTTGTTTGCTATTTTTCTTAATTTAAATTAGTTTTAAGCATTTTAATTAGCTTTTATTACAAATAATTAAGAAAAGTTCAAAAATAATTTTTCAATTTTAATAGATTAAGATAAATATAAAAAGCATAAAAGATTTTTTACATTTTCCCTTTTATTAGGTATTTTTCACAATTTAAATTAGTTTTAAATAGTTTTAAATTAGTAATAAATATATAAAAGTTTAAAAATATATATTTTCTGTTTTAAAATTAGTTTTATCATATTTTAGATTTTTCTAAGTCTTAATTTTAATTTTCTAGCTTTATTTCCTAATTTCTTGTATTTTAGATTAATATTTAATAGTTAAAATTAGTTTTTTAATTAATAATAATTAATTAAATAGTTGTAAAAATAATTTTCTTTTTCTAATAATTTTCTAATATAATTAGGATTGTAAAATGTATTTTTCATATCAGGTATTTTCCTTCTTTATTTTCCGCGTTTATTTTGTGCGTTCGTATTAATTTTATTTAAGCGTAAGTCTTAGGTTTTTTAGCGTTCATCACTTTAAATATAGTGATAGCGTTTATTTAATATTATTTTATCTTTTTAATTTTCTTAATTTGTATTTAAGTCGCTTTGATTTATTATCTTTTTCCTTAGTTATAATTATCCATCCAAATCTTTTAGATCCATTGTCATTAGTGATCATTCATCGTCTGATAGTGTTTGCACACCATTGAGTCTCAGGTGGGACATAGCGACAGAATTCATTGTATTCTCGAGGACTTCATTGCATTTGTGTTTTAAGCGGTTTTAAGCTTCTTCACGATTGACATTACGAGTGTGGGAGCATTATTAACAGCTGTTTTCATACAGATCAATCCTTCCACTTTGAAGCCGATGAGCTGCAATGCAATACATCCTTTTAGGATTACCTAATCGATACTTGAAGTGTTTTCAATTTCTAGCTAAATGTTGGGAGCATATTCATCTTTTAATGGAAGGCACATAACTCAATCAAGAAGACATGGAATCCAAAATCTACTTGGCTTATGAACACTTCATGATTGAATCGGAGAACATTAGAGTCATATCATGATTCTCGAGACATCATCAATGACTTGGAAAAACATAACATCATTATGCCAAGAATTGCGATCAATACTAAGTTCTGAGTAGTCTTGGTCACGATTGGAAAAGTATGTCATTTTCATCCGTCAGCGAAGAATCTTCATCATGCTACATACGGTTGTTGTCACGACTACTTGAAGCCCCACCAAAAGGAAGTGACAAAGAAAAGGTTATCAGGTGGACTCCGGTTTCACCTACTCCGGATATAATCAAACTCTTGCATTGTGGGCTCAAGCTTGTTATCCTCGATTCCTACTTTAAAGCCTTTCAAATCCACACAACCAACGCAGCAATCACACCATATGATCCATCAGCACCAATCTCGAAACTCAATTGGTTCCATACAACAACAACAATGATCAAGCACTTTCGATTGAATCACATGAGGATCTGAAGCTTTTGATGGATTGCAACAAGGGTTTGTCATGATTGCTAGAGCTTTTGGCCAATATTCAAACAAATCCAACAATCTCATTTTACCTCATCAACCTGAGGAATGTTGTTTTGTAACAATGGGCGTGTTGAAGTTGAATGAGTAATGTTTGCGTGGATATAGGCGGTGGTGGTTTAATCAATGGGAAGAATAACATAGGTGTTCAACAACAACAAAGGGCTCAAGTGGTTGAGCAGGGGTAATCCTCGAATGGGGTTAATGGTCTTAGGTTGTTATATTTGTAATAAGAAAAGTCATGCTAATGTATGCCCAGGCGAGGACAAGAGGTAACTTATCACAAGAGAGACTTTACTCTTAAGGATGAAAGCGGTGGAACTCTTACCAACAAGAGAGCGAGCTTCATGGCAATAGGTCGATGATGATGGAGGACTTGCAAGCTAATCGCGGCAATTATGTTCTTTGGCGACATACGAACTCCACATGAGTGATCTGACCCGGTGTATGACGGCGGCGTCTCGGTCGGATCAAACTATATTCATTCTTCCGATATCTCCGCCAACATACGCATCCGCCAGAGTCGAGTGTTCAACATGAGCCTTCAACATCTCATTCGATGATAATCAAATAGATCCGTAGTTATATTTGGCGATCAAGATGACCTTATAGGTTAACAATGATAATCAAGTTGACTCAGAGTGGTTATATTTGAGGATCTAAATAATGATCATGTTGAGACTTCGTTGAACAACAATCTTCGTCTAATCTAGAATAGCTGAGCTCAACCTTACTAGCGACCAAAATCCCAAATGGAAACATGCGGTAACATCAATCAGCAATTAAAAGATAAAATGCACTGTTAACTAAGGATAATGAATGCTTAAAGTATCAACTCAACATTTTCAAACACAAGCATGAAAAGGTTTGGTAAACTTTTGCTAAATCTTACCAAAAGCATCATTAGAACCTTGATCGTTGATCATTAGCATCAAAATGATTTGTTATCTCAAATAGAACAATGAAATATGATCATAAACAACAACTTAGCGCTTCGCCCGGAAACTAACAAAGCTAAGTCGGTTGTTAAATTAAAGCGATTACGTGGTACAAAAAGCATTCAGAAGCGAATGAGATGACTATCTTGAAAGTGTCGACTTAAAAACAAAATCAAAGAGTTTGAAATTTTGTTTATAAACATGGTGAATCAAATCACAACTATTCAAAACTTTACTTTTAAACTAAATCCAAATGGATATGGGCGAATCTTCGATTACAAACAAAGTTTTCAAATAGAGCATTAAACCAAATCACGAAGTTTCTGATTAATATAGGATTGATGATTCAATTATGAGTGTTGTTGAATACAATGCGTCAGAGGAATTAGATCGAGAAGGCGAGAGTCGGTCAAAATTGGAAAATGTTGTTTATAACAAACCATTTAACTATTCAAAAGCCGTTACTTTTGTCACACTACTTGATTTTTCTAACACACCTTGGTTATCACACTACTCTGGTCTTCTAATGAGGGTCCCGCCAATTACACTGAAAATTAATGGTCCTTTACCTTCCTTGTGAAATAAAGCCATTAGCAGACAATGTAAAGTTATCAAATATTTTGAAACATTCTTATGGACATCAAACTTTTGGAGCGAAATTGAAATCAATTTTGAAATAAAATTTGAACATTTTCAATCACCTCAAGCGCAAGCCCAAAGAGATATTGTTTTAGAAAAGAATTTTACCACATGTCCAAAATTTGAAAATTTGTGCAATATATTGGGAAAGGGATTTTCACAAGGAACTTGGACTTATGAAAAGTTTTGAACAAGCGAAACATCGATTTCAAATACTAAGCGTAAAAAGAAAATGTTGAGAAAAGATGTTGATCGACTCTTGGAAGATGTTATTTGTCGATATCAATAATATTGTGCTATTACATTACATATGCATTTGATTATATCTCTCGATTACATTTGATTACATTTGCAAATGTTGAGAATCACGATCTTGTGTCACAAATCATATCTTTAAAAGTTGAAAATGAGTGATTGTTAAACAAGCTTTCAAATGCAAAAGCGTCGTCTCAATGATTGTCAAAAAGATTGTCAAAATCGTGAACTTCTGTTTTACAAAAAAACTCCACGTTGCATACCAAAACTCTTAATCAAACGTTGAGCAATTTGGATGATGAAAATGTGTCTTTGAAGTGTCAAATATCAAAATATGAACAAGGAATTTGAAAAGTTAAAAAGGAATATAGTGTCATATTTGATTTACTCAATAAGACTCGTGCTAAAGCATCAAAAGACCTTGATGATCATCTTGCATACACCAAAGATGTTTTACGATGAAATGGACTCACTGTTACGAAAATCTAGATTTGTTACACAAAATCCATGATCTAAAGCAGTTGGTGAAACTTAAGCAAGATAGGGATAGTACATTGTAATGCTTGCTAAAGGACTCAAAATGACTAGAACATCTAATGAAAACCACAGAATCTAATGTGCTTTCTCTCTTGAAATAGAATAGTTGCCTCTTCCCCAGCCGCTGCTTCTTCCTAGGAGCAATACAAGGAAGAATAGGAGATTTCGTTCGTGAAAAGAACAAAGAATCGTGAAGAACGAACACCTTAGGACTTTGAATAAAACTCAAGTTGCACCCAAGATATTAATTCGACAAATGTAATGAAAAAAGTGATAACGAATCTTTGAACCTTTAAGTACTTTAAATGTTAAGTTTGAAGCTTCTTGTGTTGGTTGTCATAAAGTATGTTTTACGGATGTCATGACAAATGTGTTACTAAGGCTATTTATATCTCATAAAGCGGAACAATAGAAATCAGAATACCTCTAGACCCACTAATGCTTCTAAGTGCAGTATTGCTAGCCCTTCTAGTGCTCATGCTATTAACATTGATGTACCCTTAGAACCCATGTCACCTCCTAGGAAGAACTTATCACTTAGTGCATTCACTAAGACCAAAGCTAAGACTAGTTGGAGGTGGTAGAAATGGTTACATAATACACTTGGCTTTACATGGATACCTAAACTCATGAACATGTGTGTTTCATCTATATGCATCCGGACCCTCAACTCTTGGGTTCACATCTACTTCTATTCCATTAGCCGATGCGTGTAGGTGTCTGAATCATCCTGGAGTTGTTGATAGCGGATGTTCAGGCACATGACGGAAATATCAAGCATGTATCAAACTCTATTTCAAGTTCACCTTTGTCGGGTTAGGAATGATCGCCAGCGACTATCATGGGCTCACGGAGATTACATCGATGGTAATCGAAATTACAGTCTATTATGTGGAAGGTCTGATCACAATCTCTTTTGATCGATCAATTTTGTGATGGAGATTTGGAAGTTGCTTTAGGGAAAACTTGTTTCGTATTAAGTGATCTACAAGGAAACGATCTTATGCGGTACCCACAATTCAAGTCTTTATACAATGCAATGCAAGAACATGATTGCTTCATCTCCCATCTATCACTTTCAAAGACAACATCTACAAAATCTTGGCTGCCTTGTCGTCTCACATTTAAACTTTCAAACCATAACCAATCTTGTACGATACAAACTTGTTGAAGGTCTCCCAAGATTTTGGTATTCTAAAAGATCATCTATGCTCGCTTGTGAACAAGGGAAAAGCACTGGTGCTCATTTTTCTTCAAAGGTGGAACAACTTCACGTATGTGCTTCATCTTCTTCTTCAATTTGTGTGTGGCCGATGGCGTGCAAATGATTAATGGAAAATGCTACATCTTAGTAATTGTGGATGACTACTCAAGATGGACTTGGGTTTATTTTCTTCGAAGTAAAGATCAAGCTCCTTAGATGATCATCACCTTTCTCGCGAAAATTCAAGTTGACTCGGAACATAGTGGAACAAATCAGCGGAACAAAGAATGAATTTGTGAGATCAAACTCTTAGTGCATATTATGAGAAAGTGGAATTGAGCATCAAACATCAATTTCACGCAGGAACCAAACGAGTTGTGAAAGCCGAAGCAAATGCGTTAGTGGAAGGCTGCAAAGCGATGTTAATCAATGCAAAATTCAGATTACTTGGTACGGCGTGTCAACTCCATGCTATACCGAATGGTTCAATGATTACCAGCGCCAGCAACACCTTATGAGCTTATCACAGCCGTAAGCCGAATCTCAAACACTTTCATGTATTTGGATCCTTTATTATCCGAATAATGATGTGATGACTTTAGTAGCTCAAAGCCAAAGCGACATTCGAGTCTTTGTTGGATCTGTGAAAATTCAAAGGGTTACGGATCACGAATGCGTCGTACAAGGGAGATTATGGAGCGATTCATACAAATTTTGATGACTTCTTTGAGATATTTTGACATATGACTTGAACGAACATAACCGTCTAAACTTCCCCGAGCCATCATCAATTTGAACAAACCTCTGACTTACTTGCCAACAAATGGAACAACTATTTGCTCCTGTTTAGTGATGATATTGATCGCTCCGGATATCAACTATTGGTTGCTCAACGATAATAATCCTATACGATACGAAACAACAACTATTGAAGCGCCTCCAATTGACTCAACAACGGTCGAACAAACCGCATCTCAATGGCGCTAATCCGGTGATGATCATCGAACCAAAGTACCACTGCGGATTTTGATCCAAATCGTTCTTCAATCCGTTTGCTAATGAAGCGCCCGATGTTGGAGATCATCACAAGCCATTTAAAATCCCAAATCTGCGCGTATATCAACATCAACCCTCCACACATCGTTGGACTAAAGACCATCCTCTTGCGAACATCATTGGAAACCCGAATCAGCGATCGTAACTAGACGCGCCTTGGTGGCGGTGAACATTGCATTTATGCACTTACCGTTTGCAAATCTGAACCCAAAAACATTAAAGAAGCAATTAACCGACAGGCAGTTGAATCCATGCAAGAAGAACTTAATCGGTTTAAGCGTCTTGAAGTATAGGGTTGGTTGAAAAACCAGCCGGTCTATGTTATTGTTGCGAATGGATTTGGAAAAACAAGTTGGATCTTTGAGAATACGGTTATCGAAATAAGTCACGTCGGTGGCTAAGGGCTATGAACAAGAAGAAGGGAGACTACGAATCATTAGCACCGGTTGCTAGACTTGGTACATGCGGATTTTATTTCAGGCTCACATGAACATCGCGTCTTTCGAGATGGATGTCAGCTTTTGAATGATAAGCGAAGATCTATATTAGTGAAGCCGAAGGATTTGTTGATCGAGTTCCTTAATCGTCTACAAAGGCGAACAAGGCTCTCTCGGTCTCAAACAAGCCCTGGACGTGGTATGATAAGTTATCATCCTTTCTTATTGCCAATAATTTCACTAAAGGATCGGTCGACCCTACACTTTTCATACAATATCACGGGGCACACATTTTAGTCGTTCAAATTTATGTGGATGACATCATTTTTGGGTCAACACATCTAAAAGTACTCAAGCGCTTTTTCAAAGCCGGTGAAAAACATTTTGAAATGTCCATGATGGGTGAGCTTACATTCTGTCTTGGATTGCAAGTTCATCAATCACCCAATAATTTTCACCGAGTCGGTCAAATATGCTCTTGAAATTTTAAACAAACATGGAATGCAAACACGTTTATACCCGTACCAAAGGCACCAGAAACTAGATCTTTGATTTGCATGGAGAATTGGTTGACCCTACCAAATAGAAGTATTATTGGGTCTCTCATGTATTTAACGGCCGATGGGCGACATTGTATTTGCTATATATCTTTGCTCCGTTATCGGTGAGAGACCAAGCGAAACTCACTCCTCTGAGGGCTAAAATAATCCTCCGATACATCAAGGAACCATTAACTGGGGATCACGGTATCCTAAGGATTACGGTTTGAACTAATAGCTTTTGATCGTGATCAGGGTTGCTTAGATTCTCGGAAAAGTACTTGGGAGCTTTACAATTTCTGGAGATAATACGGTGTCATGGCAATCGAAGCGGATTGGATTGTCATTTGTCCTCCAACGAAGCAAAATATGTAGCCATAATGGTGTTGTGCTCAAGTCAATTGGATGAGAACACAACTCAAAGACTATGGTTACGTATTTTTAATTCGATATCTGCGACAATCGAAGTGCTATTGCGATCTCGTGCAACTCGTTCAACATTCAAAATCAAAAGCATCGATCTTGATATCATTTCATCAAGGAGCATGTGGAAAAGTCTTGTTGAATTATACTTTGTTGGGGCCGAATACCAACTAGCGGATCTTCTCACCAAAGCCTTAGCTCTGCTAGGGTTCTTGAGTTGGTCCACGGATTGGTATCGCGGTGTTTGACTCGGAGGAGCTGGATGAACTTTTAAAACAATCTTAAACCGGTCAAACACCAAACCTCTTTTGTAAATATTTTTCAAAAAACAAAATACAAAAATATAAAATCTACAAAATTCAAAAAATATTCTCCTATCTAAATTTCTTTCAACATGGCAAGTACAAATCTTCCGCCAACACTTTTCTCTTTTAAAATTCAGTATTTTTTTTGATCAAGTGTTGAGGGGGAGAAAGTAAATATTTTCTGTTTCATAAAACCTTGTACTTGCATGTTACCTTATTAGGTTGTGTCTTTGATAATGGTGGATAACATCAAATAAAATGCGAATAATAAGTTATCAATTTCCCAGATAATGCTAGTTATTTATATCATTTATATGGATTTAAAGCTTGTTTTCCATTATTTTCCACTTTGAGATTAATTACAGTATTGGAGCTAAAAGAAATGAAATGGAAACATCGCTAAAGATTTATCACGGTATGCTTATTTGGAAGAAGTTACTGGTAACTTCGTCTCACCTTAGTAACTATTGCGTAACTGAAGTCAAGCTTAACAAGAGGGTTGCGGTAACTCTTCCCAAAGATTCTGGCGTAACTCCAAAATAGGTCAAGAGGTTTGCGTGATGCCGTAACTCTTGCATCACTACGGCGTAACGAGTTTATTGAAGACTGGTAGTAACCACTTATAAGCCGCTGTAACTAGTAGATTTAGTGCATTTCTGAAGAAATAGAAGGTTAAGCGTAACTCCTCATATGTAGTTAGCCATTGGACCTATAAATACCCACAATTCCGGCATTTGAAAGCATCCCATTCCACACACACACTCTCGAGGCGTTGGAAAAGCTCAAAGGAGGTCTAGTGAAGCATCTGGTTTGTTTCCAGGGAGAATCACACCACTGATAAGCTTTAGCGTTTTATATTTATTTTACTTTCAATTCATGTATTTCATACCTTTGAATATTGAATTGATTATGCATGATGTATGGTGACTAAGAACCCTTTGGTGCTAGCCTAGTTATGATTCCTTAATTGTTTTATTTGCGTTTACTTTTACTTCCGTACAATTATTTCTAAGTGTATGCATGCTTAGTTCTTTGGTAGTCACCTTTGGTTCGGTAGTTTTGAATGGCGATAGAGAGGCAATTGCTGGAGATATGACCAAGCTGACCCTAGGTGGCGGTGAGACGAAGGGTAAGATATGACCAAGCGGCGACCCTTTCTACTTGCTGATTTGACCAAGTGATCACCTATCGTTTGGATGAACTTAAGAGTGGGGTGTAGTCAATGTCTAAGTTTAACGGGACTCACTATTTAGAATCTAATGTGAACCCAGGGTTGGGGACCAACAGGGACTTATATTTGTGCTGATTTCTCTGTGGTGGCATCTTTCGATAGGTTAGAGGCCGAATTGACCAAATGTTGTCCTCTCGAATTTTACCCCACCTGAAGTAATTGGAAGGAGGTAGACATAGACATAACTAGCTAGGAGGATTGACTAGGTTAGCATCACTATTCCTCTATTGATTTCCCTTTACCATTTATTTGCTTTTATTTTATATTCTGCATTAGTAGTTTAGTTAATTAAATACCTATCGAAACCAATATTATTCTGTGACAATTAGACTTAGTAATAATCCAACATACATAGCTCTTGGGACGACCTTAACTTTACCATTTACTACACTACACTGACAGAGATTTTGCTTGGGTTAGTGCATTAGGGTAGACCATAGGTATGGCAGACACTATAAATATTAAGACACAGTGGATTAAACATCAAGTTTTTGGCTTCTTTGATTATATTAGGATTAATATTAAGTCTTTCATTTTCATTTTTAAACTTTTCTCACGTTCATATTTCAAGTTTTCAGGTACCATGGAAGTTTTAACATGGTGACCTACTCTTGAGGAATAATTGGCGTTGACTAGAAGATCAAGGTCTGGAACCGTTAAACGCGATGAAGCGGATGTTAGTTTGAGATTAAAGACCAATTTATGAGGAGCTTAACCCTTTTCAAGAAACAAGGACGAAGACGCGTATGATGCGTTGAAAATGTCTATACATCGCTAGCCTTTTCAACATTTGGTGTCTCATGATCTTTGTTATGCTGGGGTCTTCCCATTGACTCTCCTTTGGAGCGACGGAAGATGGATTGAAGATTGCCTGAGGATTAATACTGGGCTACTTAAAAACACTTTATTCAAAGATGCCGCCATCAAATATTTCTAATCAACTCTTGGAGATCCACAATTTCAAACAAAAAAGCAATGCTTCGTATCAAGCTTGGGGCGGGTCTAGCGATCTTCTTTATAAGTGTCTACCAATGATCTAAATAACCAAGCCCGAAGGTCAATATTTTCTATAAAGGAATAAATGTAACTACAAGGCGAATCTTTGGACTATCGAGGACCTATCGAACATGACTCCTCCTCTACCCAATTGAAGCCATTCAAAAATGGCGGACCATTCTCAAAATAACCGCGACGGTGGAAGTAAAAGAAACCAAGTGGAGGTTTAGATGGAATTGCGGCAATGCTAAATAAAATTAAAAGTCTCGGTCGAGATATCGAAGGTCGGAGAAACCGTTCATGCCATCCAAGTGGGTTGTGAAAATGTGGGGAGGAGGACATCTTACGAAGAATTGTCCTCATATGGGTGAAGGGATATTGAAGAAGCTAAGTATGGAGAAAATGACCATTTTGGTGATATTCGAAATAGTAATGGTTATAATGGAAATTACAACTGGGGCATGGAGAAGAAAGCCTAGTCTTGAAGAAACAATAAATAAATTTATGGAAAATTCAGCCCAAAGGCAAATGGAGCAGGATGAGTGGTTAAAGGAATTCCGGAAAACTCTTGTGAAAATTTCCAAACATGACTCAACTTTGAAAAACCTTGAATCCATGGTGAAAAGCAGTGAAAAGTAAGGAGAAATAACGATAAACACGAAAGGATCTAAACCCGGCTATGGAATGTAAGGTAATTTTTCGATGATAACTTCAAGGTTGGGTCAATGATCAGTGGAGAGGAAGATTTAGGTCAACAAATGCAGTTAGCTAACATACCTAATGAGTTCGGCGTAACCTTGTGTTTAACGGCGACATGGGGTTGTGAAGAATCAGGAAAGAGACTCTAATGAATGCATCGTAACCAAGAATCTGATTCAATGCTGGGACCTACATGAGAAAAATTCCTCAGCGTGGGCGAGTGAGAAAAGTCGAGAACTCTCCTTGAAGATGAAGAGCCACTTATCACTCCTTTGGTGTACTACGTCATCATTGCGATGATGAAGAAACCATTAGGGCATGGCCTTCATGCAGCCCACTTCAGTATTGCAAGGAGAACAATGAAAGAAAGGAAAAATGGGCGTGCCCTCATAAGCGTGATAGACATTGTATTATATTCGGAGATTTAGCCTTTAAATATTGGTACGTAATTCAATTTGGGGACGCCAAGATCAACCCAAATCTTCTTATGAAGCTAAAAATTTATTCTTGAGGCACATTCAGCAAAAGGAAGACTAATAAAGATATACTATGAATAAGCACTTAAGAAAGCGACAACAAGAAACTTCACGTAGTCACTAGTCTTGAAAAAGTAAAATATCACGGGGAAATTTTAAGGAAGTCATCAACCCATGAAGCGATATATGTGTAATGGGGAAAGCAACTCTGGAAGATTAGGAAAAGATGAATTCTTTTGGTCCTCAACCAATGATGAGGAGAGAACAAGTTTACCTTGGCCGGACAATTTAGGATTAGATAGTTGGGTAAAAATTAAGTATGGATGTGTGGACCGCGTTGACCAAAAGAATTTGGAAGGAATTCATGAATCAAAGAAAACACAAGCGACAAAAGTCTACGACTACGAATGAAATAGCGGTGACAATGAGAAGGAGTTGGTTTGTAATGATAAAGAAAGAATGAAAGCGTTACGGTGGAAAATACTTTCGGCGAAGAATGGTTCAAGGACCACGACTTACGATGGCGATGATATTGAAGGGATCCTAGATTACCTTGAATTGCAAGGAGATAAGGTTCATTGCAGTCGATGCCGGGGCTTCTGAACAAAGGAGGTGCAAGCTCATGGGAATTCCCTACAAAGACAGCCTCTAATTGTGAGTGAAAATATGAATTCACTGGCTACCACCTAGGTCAGGAAGAAAAATTTTGTAAAGTCCAAAAATGAAACCGTTGAATACCTCCGGATTGCCTCAAATGTTGCATGGATGAGACATAATTTGATGAAGGATATTGAAGAAGTAGGGCAAGCTCAAGGCCCCATAGGTAGCAGCGACTCACGAGTCTAACAAAGACTTCGTTAATAAAGAAAAGTACTCTTTCGGGAGACAACCCGAATTATCCCTTTCTTTTGTTTTATTTTATTTCTGTTGGGTTTTGTGTTTTCTAACCATTTTGCGAGGAACAAGTAATTATTGCTGCGATTCTTGTCGAGAACGAGTTCTGGCGTAACTCATCTTGATGATTACGCCGTAACCAACATTTTAAGCGAAATTCTTGGCGCATTGCCAATTCTGGTGTAATTCCATCTCGATGGTTGCAGTGACTATTAAACCGCAGCTCATACAGGTTTAGCCCGGTTCGGTAACTCCTAATAGGATTCTGACGTAACTCTCATCGATTTAATTCTTTCATTTTAAAATCTGATAACCTTGTATTACTTTTAAATGAACTTCGTGGGTGTGTTCCTGTAAACCCTCACGAGACTTAACTCATCCACAGGACACCAAGTGGTTTAAAAACTTGTTGCATTAAGCTAAATCTGTGTACCGTGTTCTCTCTGAAAGTGAGTTAGATTTGTTTTCATTTTATTTTTTTTCTTTTAGAATTATGCTTGTCGGTATTGTAATTTGAGGATTGAAGTTTGTTCATGCTGGCTTAAGCAGGTTTTCCTCGTAGGGCCTTCTTCTTTTTGGAGCAAATTTGGGAAGTTCTGCGCTCTAATTCTACCTTTCTCTTCACCTTTATTTAATGCCTAGTACAAAGGGACTTTGTACAATTCAAGTGGGGGGCGGGAGGTAGAATTATATCTTGAACTTTATTTAGCCCTCATTTTTCTAGTTTATTTTGAAAAATTATGCCATTTTGAAAATTTTGACGTATTTTTCTGAACCTAACTAGATTAGACCTTAGCCGAGCACATACATCCCTTGACATTGCATGGTGAGATTAGCCTTATCCGTTTCCAATATTTTACCCCAAATCCACCAAATTATGAGTGTGCCGGTAGCTTGTAAACTTTAGAACTTGGCCTTTGCATCATTTCGAGACCATAGACGAGGTATGTTGAGTTAGCTTCATGTATTTGGACTTTTCCGGTTTAGAAGGCAATATTTTAGGATTATCACCCAAACAACCTACCATTGTGAGTCTATCGATTAGTCACCTCGACTTTTCAACCCCCATGTGAAACCCTTTTGTTGCACTCACCTTTAGTGCAAGATACCCTAGATACACCCTCCGAGCTATTCCTTTCATTTTGTCAACCCATATATTGTTTAGTTACACCCTTACACCTTAGCCTACATGGTCTTTATTTGTAATTGGGAAGTCATCATTTGCCTAAGTTCAAGGTTCGAGTGGAAAGGTTTGGAAATCAGCGCTTTCGACAACAATTATGAAGATCATTGAAGATCCCCCGAATTCCCATTGTTCATCTCAAGTGGGGGGATGTTATGTTATATTGTTATGTAAAAATTGATTGAGTTATGATATTGTAAGTCGCGATGTCATAAGAACTATAGTATGAGCTTTATTGATTAGCATCGAGGAGGCCACCTCGGTCACATTAGAAGATTGGAGTTGGAGTTATACCAACCGAAGAAGAAGAGGTAGTGTGCCCATCCGCGGCGTCCTCTAATGACACATCTACCTTGCATTTCATAATCCGGTCTCTAGACTTCTAAGCTTGAACTTTGGGCGGACGGTAAGTGGTGATGACTTAGTTGTGGATTTAGACTACCGGCTTGTCTTTCATTTTACACCAATTATATATCCCATGTCTTATCCTACCCTTTAGTCATGAAGCGTGTCTAGGTGATGCGTGGCGATCTTTGGTGTCTTGGCCATGGATTTGGTCATGTGTCATTGATTTTGTCCACTTCGTCGTGACATGTTAGTAATGGCGAGAAACCCTTAACCTTTATAAGTGTCTACCCATATTGCCTTCGAGAATTGTTTAAACCTTAACTCTAGTGGTGGAGATTTATGTAACCGTAAACATGATAGAATACATGCTATTGCAATTGGTGATCACCCGAAATTGACACTTAGAATAGTTGAGATTTGAGTGTTTGTTCCCCTTTAGGTGAGGTGTTAGGCTTTGTTTTATTATAGCATATGGGATTTGTAAACTCATATTTTCCAGGTTTTGGGAGATATCTTTTTAGGAATCTATCTAATAAGGTCTACTTGAGGGCAAGTAGAGTTCAAGTGGGGATATTTGATAACATCAAATAGTCACGAATATTAAGTGTCAATTTCCAGATAATGCTGTTATTTATATCATTTATATGGAGTTACGCTTGTTTTCCACTTTCAGGTAAATTACGAGCATTGGAGCTAAAGAAACGATGGAAACATTACTAAAGATTTATCCGATATGCTTATTTGGAAGAAGTTAAGTAACTTCGTCTCACCTTCGTGAAGTAACTATTGCGTGACCAAGTCTAACTTATCAAGAGGTTCGGTGTAACTCTTCCCAAAGGATTCGGCGTAACTCCATTAGGTCAAAAAGGTTCCGCGGCCCGATACTTACGCCGTAACTCTTGCATCACTACGGCGTAACGAGGTTTATTGAAGACTTCTGGCGTAACCATTATAAGATTACGCGTAACTAGCTGATCTAGTGCATTCTGAAGAAATAGAAGGTTACGGCGTAACTTCTCTATGGATTCGCCGTAACCCGGACACAGCTATAAATACCCCAATTCGGCATTTGAAAGCATCCCATTCCAGCAACCTCCAGAGCGTGGGAAAAAGCTCAAGGCGGTCTAGGAAGCATCAGGAGGTGTTTCCAAGGGATAAGTCACACCATTACGATAAGCTTTAGCGTTTATTATTTATTTTACTTTCAATTAATCTATTTCGTACCTTTGGATATTGAATTGATTTGCATGATTAATATGAGCGGCTAAGCACCCTTTGGTGCTAGCCTAGTTATGATTCCTTAATTGTTTTGTTTGCGTTTACCTTTACTTTCCTAAAGTTATTTCTAACTGTATGCATGCATATTCTTTGGTAGTCACCCTTGGTTCGGTAGTTTTGAATGGCGATAGAGGCCAATTGCCTAGGAGATATGACCAAGCTGACCCTAGGTGAAAGATGAGATGGGAAGGGTAAGATATATGACCAGCCCGACGACCCTTTCTACTTGCGATTTGACCAGCGATCACCTATCGTTTGGATGAACTTAGAGATGGGGTGTAGTGTCTAAGTTCCTAACGGCCAAGCACTCACTATTTAGAATCTAGCATGTAGTGGTACTTGGCTCGGCTTAGGGGACCGGGAACAACGGGACTTATGGCGGTCGCGATTTCTCTGTGGTGGCATCTTTATTTAGGTTAGAGCGAATTGACCAAATCTTTGTCCTCTCGAATGACCCTACTGAAGTAATTGGAAGTAGGTAGGCGTAGACATAACTAGCTAGGAGGATTGACTAGGTTAGCACCACTATTCCTCTATGATTTCCACCATTTATTTTCTTTTATTTTGTATTACGCATTAGTAGTTTAATTGATTAAATACCTATCGAAACCATTATTATTCTGTGACAATTAGACTTAGTAATAATCCAACACACATAGCTCTTGGGGCGACCTACGGCACCATTTACTACACTACACCGATAGGGTTTTGCTGCGTTAGTGCATTAGATGAACCATAGGTATAGCGAGACAATAAATATTAAGACACAGTCATTTAAAACCTGCATCATGCATTTTACGTTCATTGTCACTCCTCGGACTCAAATTTATACAATTTCATTATTTCTTAAGTCGAGGGGGAGCGTCGTCAAGTTTCTTTTCAAATATCATGCTTTACGTAACCAAAGTGGAAGTTATGGGCATCGAATGAAATTGGTTGAGGTGGACGGACTAAGATTGCCAAAATCTTAAACTATTTTTTAATAAAACCTTCCACCTAATATTCAAAACACATTAACTTCAACATTTATTATTCTCAACCACTTCATCCCTGACTAAGCCTCAATCTTCAGCCGTGCTTTAATCTTCAAATTTGTAAGTGTTTAATTGTTCTAGGTGATTATCTAAACATAGGTTTTGATTTGTTTTAAAATCCAACGGTTAGATTTGTCCCAAGCTTGATTTCATGTTCTAGCATAAGCGTATGAACATGTAATCATGTTGGATGTTTATTTGTGAAATATACGTGTTATAATGTTGATACAATCACTCTTAAACCATTTCTATCAACCAAATCCACCCAGAAACAAGAATTGATCATTTTCAAATTTGGGTTAGATGCATGATTTGGGCGTCTTCTTTGTGTGAATGTTTCTAGACAATTAGATGGTTGAATGATGTTTGTTTCACACTTAATTGATCAAATACTCCTTTGATTCACTTGATAACATGATTTGTGCATAAATTAAGAATTCGGGTTTAAGTATCATACGAATTGGGTATTCTTGATTCATAAGGGTTTTGATGTTAAAACTTGTTTAAAGCAACTCATTAGGCCTCTAAGATATCCCAGAAAACTGTTGGTGCAATTCCTATGGCTAGATTCCTTACTCGTAATATTTGAATTCAAGGGTTTAAGTTTTTATGCGTAAGTGTATCCTCTGGCGTAACTGTGGATGATTGTGATTTCATATAAGACTGAAAAGGATTGAATTAATATGTTAATGATGATGTTATGATGAATTTGTTTCAGGTTTTTACGCGTGAAAAATTCAGAATCAAGGTTAACCATGGATTCCTACGCGCGGGATTACCTTACTGTAGAATGTTATTAGTGAAGTAATCTTCAGCGTGGTTCTACAAGGGGACTACGTATCACAGAAGGATATGCATAAACTTGAGTTTTACGCATAAAGGTTCACTCCTACGGTAACCTGCGCGCCATCATATATGCTTACGGCGTAAGGTCTATGCTAAGGATTCTGTTCCTACGTAATATTTCTAGCAGCGTAAGTTAATTCACGCATAAGCTTGCGCCTACCGTATGATCTCTGTTTGCGCATGAGCTTGCAATTCCTAAGCCTAATTTTATCCATAATTTTGAATTGTTACGCGTAAAACTTTGTAAATAAATAAATCATAACGTCACGAAACCAAAATGTCACTAATAAGCTTAAATGGTTGATATGTTGTGATAATGTGTGAAAACTTGGACTTTAAAACTCAAATTTAATAAATTCACTGAAACTTTCACTACTTTGGACTATTAGACATACAAGTGACGTTGGACTCGTAACATTCATCAACATAACATATTCAATAATTGGTCAATAAAATCAACTTTTGACTAGCGAAATGTCTTCGATATAGGTTCTTTTGGCTCAATATCTTTCGAGATCACAATATGGGCGTCCAAATGGAATACATTGCTGCACCTAATGTTCTCAATGGAAGACATCTTCCCCAGCGGTTACACTATGAAGATGGGGAAAACAATCGATGCGATTTGATAACTTCGCGTGTTACGGTCTTCTTGTCAAATTCTTTGTGGATATTAGAACTCATCCTTACAAGAACATGCTCTCAATTACGCAGCGGTGGGTGATTTATGTTCTGGTCCGGCATACAATGCGAGAAGGTCAAAGGTTAAGTACGTAATAGTGACACTCAGCGACAAAAAGTCCGTGTCACGGCGTACTTAAGGGCTATTCTTCTTCTTCAAACATCCGGCTGCGAATACTGCTACTACTCTACTGAAGAAGATGTCACTCTCCGGTTCATGAGTGGACATCGGCTATGATGAAGCTGCGGGATCATCACAAAACACTCATCAATTGATCTTAGAACATTCCCGGCCATGGAGAACCCTCTACATCATGATTGCCAATCGGTTTACGGGCGTGACGGTGGTTTTGAGCATCCAAAGCTCATGAAACTACAAATATTTTGGGGCATGGTCAACATGAAACACATCAATTTGCGGCTCTAATGCAGGGCGACATGATGTCATACCTTAAAAAACGGCACCAAGATCCTTATATGGATACACAAGCTGATCCAAAAGTTCTAGGGAATAATCGGATATTCCCGAGACTTGATGACCCCACCATCACTCAGTGTTGCTTGAGCCTTAATGTTGTGATTTAAGGACTCAACAACGAAGAAACAAGGTCGCGGTATTACCAGTTGCCTGCTTTGCTATCAAGGGACTTCAATCGAAGCGATATCAGGAAGCAGTTGGCGAGGCAAAGTGGGGTTCATTGATGAAAAGTCTTACATTTTGTTAGGAAGACGGGAAGCGATCTTTGGAAGTGTTGCAAGCGAGTACGTAAATATCCTAAGAGGACTCGCACCCTCAAAGGAAAGTTCCATCAAGGGTGCCATCCTATTCCCAAACCCGAACATGGCCCGATGGGCGAGGACGAGGAGGATCTTGAAATAGATGAAGAGGTTATCTACTCGAATGCACATACGAGATGATACACTAACGGTTGAAAAACCTCTAAGTCCCAAGGCGATAAAGGAAAAACTCCGGTGAAACGAGGAACAAAGCTCGGATGAAGAGCCCTTTGGATGAAGACAAACTGAAAGAAAGAAGAAAAAATCGAGACTTCATCATGTTCTTTGAGGAATTCACGTCCAACAAACTTCGTGGCCTGAGGGTGAGTGATGCGATGCACTAACCACACGGTTTCCGATCGCGGTTAGTCAACCCGATAAAGGAGGCTGGTACCACCACCCAGAATGAGAACAAAAGCAACTAGAGGATGAGATGATCTTTGACTTTGAGGAACCTGATAAAATGAAGGAGAAGCGAAAAATTGCGATGAAGATGTTGAAGGCGCATCTAAAAGCGAGAAAAGCTCAAGCTCAAGCAAATGAAGAGCAAGGATCAAGAATTTGAAGAAAAGGCTCAGCGGAAAAGGAAGCAAATGATTACATTCTAGACGGTCCGTGCGTAGCAAGGAACAAACTTAAAACCACCTAAGGACCACGAGTAAGCCTCATGTATCATCATCGTCGGACTCATCTTCTCACCCATCTCCACCACCATCCAATGGCCTACAACGGTCAGTATCGGTCGATAAAGAGGCAACCGATACTTGGATATCACGTGCAAAAACAAAGATTGTCAAAGCTATCAGGAAAGTAAGGAAGAAAGACATAGTCAACAAGAGATTGAATCAACTGGCCGACAGAGTTAACATTCTTCAGGACGTAATAAACGAGTTCTCGGATGAAAGGGAACAAGCGCAACAATTTACGAATAGAGATATCAAGGGAAATGGAAGATGATCGAGGAGAATCACGCTCAAGTTTCTCATCGACCTTTGTCCACAGGTGACGGAGAGATGTTCACCGGCGAACTTTATCACATCTCATGCAAGTGGTCAAGCAAACAATACAATCTACTCCTATTGCTATACAAACCAAACCAAGTGAGCCTACGGTTGTCTCCGTCTGAAATTGATTTCCAAGCGGTCGTACAAATGTCTAAGCGATGCGGCGTTTACTTCTATGAAGCTAAATTTTTGAGGCATTCTTTGAATTTCAACTCAAAACTTCTTGCAAAGCGGCGGTACCTTGACTAAGCGTCCAAGGGCGATGATGATCGCGGGATAAGGACTCGAGTGAAGCATGAAAGAAAACTAGTGAATCAACCTCTATGCCTCCACCCCCCAGGACCTCCACTCAAAAAGTTCTCCAGCGGTCTCACTATTGATAAACCTGAGTTAGTCACCACCACCGAGGCGAGAAAACCGGTGATCACTTTGAATACTGTTGGTGGTGGCGATGAAGAAATTCTGAACCCAACAACAACCTACTTCTTTACAATAACAAAGAAACGGAATCATCATCGGCGAAGAAGAAGACAAAGACCAATGTTGTGTCATGGCTAGCGAAGATGACACCGAAGAATATATTTGGTTCTCTAAACTTCGTTGATGCCACACCTCGGTTACGAAAGGACAATAAATGGTAGATTGTCGCCTGATGGAGCATGTGAAGCTTATCTGAGAAAAGCTCAAAGTGAAGAAAATGACCAGCGGTGGTAGAATCAAGAATGATGCATTTCAACTACTTAAAGGCGGCTCAGACGATTGCAATCGAAGTCGAATACCATCTCCGACAACATTGCGAGCCATGTCTAACAACATTGGCGGCTCATCACGAATCAAACATTGACTTCACGGACAAGATAAAGCTCCATACTACAGCGGTGGACCAAACCTCTACCTACCATTGGCCGACGGATCAACCCAAGATTCCATATCGCTATTTCTTCAACAACGACCTAGAGTTTCTTCTACACGGTAGCGATGTCTCCAAGAAATAAGCTACATCATCACACTCCCTTTCGGCTGACAATATTCTCCAACGGCATAGCCATCGAGGAAGAAGCCACCGCATGTTTGCCAACAAAGTGGAAAAATATGATCTCGATGCAGCCGTATGGGATTCATTATTGGCGAGCGACGAAGAATCTACTACAAAAGGCGCGGGTTACGCGGTCAAAAGGAAGTGTTGATTGAAAAGCGGATCGTTGCAATTCAGCCTTTTACTCTTTAAATCGGTGGGACTACACATTCCTTAAGAAAATAGTGGTCAAGCGTCAAGGCGAAGAGAATATGACTTTGTGAAGTGGATTTTACGAATTTTGGCTAAATGACATTGAAGATATGTGTCGGCAAAGGTACAGGGCGAATCGACATTTCTCTACAACTATCCAGCCTTGAGTATTTCAAGTCATTGCTCATATTCATCCATAGCATGCGTGATCCAAGAGCGTGTAGAAGATATTGACTTCCGTGGAATAGTATCGAGCGTATAAATCTCACAAAACCAAACGACCTTCACGACATAAACCAACTTGCTCAATACACTCATCAAAAAACCATTTGGGGTAGTCTGCGAAGTGAACTACACCACAATTGCTATCATGAAACGAAACTTCATAAGTTTGGGGATCACACATTGAAGAAGGTTAGGGATGGGTTAGCATCTGAGTTAAAGGAGATTCATGATGGCATAGGTCACTAAGAGATGGAATTCGAGGGATAGGAGGGATGTGAGGAAGATCATCACTAGGATTGATGAAAGGTTGTTGAACGAGGATCGAGATAAAACGTTGGAGAGTTTACTAGGTGGGTCTTAGATCAAGCATATCTCTCACAAGCTATCATGCGTCAGAAGCATTCTGAGTTATTCTTTGGAATACGATACTCTGGTACCCCTTAATTTGTTTCTCTTATCATTATTTGGATGTGTGATTTTGTCGACAATGGCTGCGTGCACACATAACGATTGTACAACCCGTACTTGTAATGAAAGGACCTATGGTGCGCTTGATTGCCACAATCCTATAAAAGGAGCGAAAGCTTCTTACTTTTGAGTAAAACTAATCAAAACTTTCAATTTTCAAAGTTTTGCTCAAAAGAACAAGTACTTCCCCTTATGATTTTCAAAACCTCAAAAGTTAATATCACTTGTTGAGGGAGAGTATTTGCTTAAAAACTTTGTTCACAAAATTGTTCTTCGTGGTAATCTTCCCACAAAACTTGAAATGGTCATATTCGATATCAAAATTTTGTCAAAAACAACATTTATATGCCATTTTGAGGGAGAGAAAATTATGTGATAAGAATATGTTGTGAATTGCTAATGAATCGTTGTGCTAAAAGACTTAATGAATTGGCGAGATCTTAAATGTTAGTAACTCAAAAGACTTGTGGGACGGCGTAATAATAAGCGTGTCTGTAAAGGACTTGTCTAGTAGAATGTACATTTCGAGAAACTCTTGGTAGACATGAACCTTGACATGTCAAACCTCCTATCAAGGTGTTTACAACTTCAGTGACCTAGTCGATGATGTAACCGTTTCTGAGGGAATTGTTTATCTTGAGTTGATCAATTCAAAAGTCGCGCTCTTTCTCTGTAGTCTGACTTTACGTAAAATTCTTAAGCGTGTGGAGGGAGTATTTACGCAAAATATAAATCTCTTTCGGTGGTACAAAATGTTTTCAATCATAACCACTTTGAGAGATTTTCATGAAAATGGTTTTATGGCAACATAGGTTAGTCATGGGGTTATAAGGTGACTAAGGTTAGGAATAGCAGTCCTATGATCCGCCGGAGGATCTACCAGGACACCACCAATAGTTAAATTTAGAAGTCCTTGGGTATGATGATAAAAAGGAGAAAATGAGAATCGAAGAAAGAAGGAGTTGAAGAATTAAAAAGAAAAGCAAAGAAAAGGGTGAAAATAAATAGCCCTTCAGTTATTCAACTTAGGAAAACACGGGTTTAATACATATACTCTTGGTTGTCCTTTGGATGACACCCATTATTGAAGATCAAAGTCGTCATGGACCCGGTGGCGCATGCACTAAACTCTTAGCCACTCAAGTTTCTCTCAGCGAAACTTGTTTCATTCTCAGAGGAACCCTAAGTAAACTATCGGCTTTCTCTTAGAGATTCTTGGATTGAAGAAGGAGACCCTCTCTCTAGTCTCAGCTCGGAAAACCAAAGTGCAATATTAATTCTAGAGCCCGAGAGATTCATCTAAAGATCTCTTAGGTACACTTGACAATTCATCGCTTGTTGTTCAACAATAAGAACACAAGTGATTCATTATCGAGTCCCAGCGAGATCTTAGAAATCACATCGAGAACATTTATGAGAGGTTTACACATGTGATCCTCGGTGATTGAATGGAAACTCCGCCGGAGTCAACATCAACGACCACGGCGCGGGGTCACTTTGGTAACTCCGTGAGTTAAGCTTAGCATGTCTCAAGCGGTCTGATGCGTGGGGTGATGCTTTGGTGTACCTCGGCGACTCACAGGCTGTAGGTGTACCCGATTTATCAGCGTTATCTCACTTGTGGGAATCGGTTGAGGACCGTGCTGTGAAATTAGAGTGATGTTTTCACACTATCTTTGTTAACACTTCGAAGTTCAAACTTATGTATTTGGATTATTTCTAACCCATGTTTTATGTTTTCTTCTTATGGATGCTGAATTGGAAAAGATCGTCTGATTCTTCACATGCTCATACCAACATCAACACTAATTGAAGTTCTCTCAAAAGGCAACACAAAGTCGGAATGATTCTTCGTCAAAGTCAAAGAATCTACAAAGTTTAAAGACTAAAGAGAACTACATCGGTATTGAAATCCAGCGTTAAAGGCGTGTGAGCATGTTGGAGAAGGGCGTGGAGACCTTTGGAGCAGCGAAGTAGACCTATCTGGATATCGCAACATACTATCACAACCACCACAAAACAAAGATCTAAGAACAAAAGAAAATAAAGGCGTCCGAGAATACTTCAAAGAAACAAGATCCCTACCTTTGGGAGATTGTTGAATCAAGACAATTCTTCTCACAAGAAGAAGAATGTGGGAAAGGCGTCAAAGCAACTATTACATGGCACACAATGTTTTTCACTCATATCATCAATTACCAACACTTGGGGAGATTGTTGGAATCACTCATAAACTAGATTTCAAGTGTTAGTAATTAATATGTAATAGTTAGCTTAATTATAGATTTTATGTTATTAATTAAGGCTAGGATCATGTAGAAAGTCCATGAGCCTTTGCAAAAGCCCAATAAGGAAAGGAAGGGAACTTGGTGTGTTTCCCTAGTTCCTTCCTATAAATAATCTTGTAAACTCTCATTTGAGAGTTGGTTGTTCATTTTATCACATTTCCTACACTTAACCTTTCTTCATATATTCGTGTGTGTGTTTAACTTGTTCAACCGATCACCTCTAATCTTATTTCTTCATATTGATGCTTGTGTTACAAACATGGTGACCTAACAATTTTACCTTTTTTTTGTCACCGCCAAACCGATAATAAAAAAATACCCTACGCTATATAAAATACCTCACAATATATTTCACACATATTCACAAAAATAATATAGTAATAATACTAATAATAATAAAAGTCACAAACACGTAAAAGTGGTACAGACCACCTGCTATCTCCCCGTATAAAAGTGATTGTTAAGACCTAAGATATATCAACCTTATCACAAACCCACTTACCAAACACAAGTATACCACGTTAAACCAACACTTTATGCGTAAATAATAGGAAAGGAAAAGAAAGAAAGATGAGAACGTGGTGACTTGAATGATATTCGTATGTATGTTTAAAACCGTGTATATGTTTAGAGGGTAGAGAAAGAAGATGAAACAATAAGATGTTATATTGCTTGAAAACACACACACACACACACTCAAGCACACCTCAATGACATACTTGAGGGTATTTATAATAGAGATGATGCCCTAAGGCTTGGCCATGGGCCTTGTATGGGCTTCTTATGGATTGGATTGGACATGGATTGATATAAGGCTAGCTTAACTAAACTAATACCCATTTAGCTTAGTCGATCCACGAGCAGTTGACTATTCTATCACTATATCTAACATACGTTACAAAGTTCCTAAACGTGAATGACCATCACTTCTAATAAAACTATTAAGGCTAACAATCTCCCCCTAAGGGGTGGTCATTCAAATGATGCTCCACTTGATAGGATCTTTACTTTCCTTGAGATTGAACTTTGTGCGTAGATATAGAATAGTCTTGATTCTTTGTTCCTTCATGCTTTGTGATAAGATAATTTGGTTGTGCTGCCGTTGTCAACCGTTGGTTTGGTGTCTCACGTCTTTTCCACCATGCTCACACTTCTATTTGTCTTTGAATTACGAATGATGAAGTTCTTGAGTCTTTAAACTTTGTAGATTCTTTGACATTTGTGAAGAATCATCTTTAACTTTGGTTGCCTTTGATTTTGATGAGAACTTTCATGTGTTGGTATGGTATGTGCTGGCGCGCACGATCCATCCGCTCGGGCTTCCATAAGAAGAAAACATAAAGCGGGTTAGAAATAGCGGATTGGCACTTACAAGTTTGAATTTCAGGGTGTTACGACATAGTGTGAAAACGTCTCTAATTCTCACAAGGGCGTTCGGACTGGAGTCCCACAAGTGAGATAACGCGATGTCGAGAAACACCTCTGTTCAGATGATGTGAGAATACAGGCGAAGCATCACTTGACGTAGACCGTTTGAGACACACTAAAGCGTAATCGGGGAGTTACGAAGTGACCTGTTGTCGAGAACGCTTGATGTTGACCACATGCAGTGTTTCCATTCAATAGCGAAGATCACGGATGTGAAACTTCTCATAAATGTTACTGGCGGTGCTAAGACACTGCGTGGGACTCTAGAATATATCACTTGTGTCCTTATTGATGAACAACAAGCGATGTCATGTCAAGTGTTCCTATGAGATCTTTTGATGAATCTCGTGGCTCTAGACTCAATAGTGCGTTTTGGTTTTCTGAGGGAGACTAGGGAGAGGTCTCCTAGCAATAAACAATCTCTAAGAGAAAGCGATAGATTATCTGGGGTTCAGTGAAAATGAAACAAATCCTTTTAGAGAATTGGCGTCTTTGTCCTTATTGATGAACAAGAAGGTTTAGTGCGGTCGTCCTTTGGGTCCATGGCGTCTTTGTCTTCAATACGGTGTCATCTAGTGACAACCCGGTAGCATATGTATTGAACCGGTTTCGCCCAGGTTGAATATGGAGGGGGCTATTTCTTTTCACCCTTTTTCATTACATTTCTTTTTAATTCTTCACCCCTTTTTCTCCTTTCTCACATTACTCCTTTTTTAATCATACCTAAGGACTTCTAATACTAACTATGGGTATTATCCTTGGGTAGATCCCTCCGGCTCTGGCGGATCATAGGGCAGTTTCCTATCCTTAGTCACCTTATAACTCCATAGTAATCCCATAAAACCATTTTACTTGAAAATCTCCGGAGTGTTTATGATAGAAAACATGTTTGAGACACTAGAGAGTTTTATATTTTGAAACACTCCCCTTCACATGTGCTTATGAGTTTTGCCAAATGCACATATAGGGTAGAGTTTGCACTTTTGAATTGATCGATCATGATAGACAATTCCCCAGAGACATGGTTCGTTGCCTAGTT
Organism: Chrysanthemum makinoi; assembly: GCA_910596185.1. Taxonomy (NCBI): domain Eukaryota; kingdom Viridiplantae; phylum Streptophyta; class Magnoliopsida; order Asterales; family Asteraceae; genus Chrysanthemum; species Chrysanthemum makinoi. The sequence continues at coordinate 240,257,837 of OU343219.1, forward strand.
AAAGAGTTCCATTGTCAGTTTTAGGTGACAACTAGCTCTAATAACTACCTTGAAGTTGTAAACACTCCTTGGAAAGGAGGTTAGACCGTGAGGGTCATGTCTATCACGAGTTTCTCGAGATGGTACATTTACTAACATTGATTCCGTCGATTCATTGGTTCGTCCCGAGTCGAGCTCATTTTGAGATTCAAACAACGATCATTAAACTTTTTTATCACATTTTAATCACGTTTCTCCCCACTCAAAATAGCATATCCATGATGTTTTGAAACACAATGATTAAAAATATGTTTTTGAAAAGCATTTGGAAGCGATTTAGCATGAATTTTGGAACAATTACGGTTTTATACTCCCCTTTAAAGAAAGCATATTTTTCATACAGAAAATTTAGAATCAATTAAGGGTTTAGAGGGAGTTATCTTGGTACAAAATGTGAGAGATTTTGAAAAATCTTTTTGAAATTTGAATCAATAGTCATAAAGATGAAGATTTAAAATCTTTTTAAGATATTGAAGAAGAATTATCTTCATTTGTTTTAGGATAAGTGCTCTATATTTATGAAAATCAATTTTGAGTAGCACTTTCCTTTCTTTAAAGATCGGGTGCAAAGGAAATACTTACAAGCCATTATGTTTTTAGGAATAGTGCTTGAAAAAATATTTAAAAACCTTTGATTTTGATAAGCACTTTCCTTTCTTTGAAGCGGGTCTGGCGATGTGTCGGAAGCCGTTATTTTGAAGATCCGGGTTTCGTCTTGAGTATCAAAGCCATTGTTTTGAAAATTTTTAAGAAGCGACATGTTTTAGAAAACATTTAAAGAACTCTAAGCTCAAGCATCTGTACATGCCGTATCATTGTTGAATGACATTTCTAAAGCGTCTGAGAATATTGATTATACAAGAGACATGTAGGTGAAAGAATATTTTTGGATTTTTGGTTTTATATTGTTTTTAAATTTTTTGAAAATTTTGTATTTTTGTATTTTGCTTTTGATGGTTTTTCAAATTTTGTATTTGGTTTTACAAAAATATTTACATAGAAGATTTGAAGAAAGAAGATTAAGTCATGTCATGTAAAAGTGGAGTTAAGAGTGGAACTAGAAAAGGATTTCCACATGCGAAATTGGCATAAAGTTCTTCTTTACCACATGAGGTATATGAACCTTCAACACTTTTACAAGAACTGCATCCTGAAGAATTTTCACAAATACGGTGTTAGAGTATATGTTTCCTCGGTGAGGGTGATCACTATCAGCGGTTGTAGTGGTTTGTACTTCCTTATCGAATGATTGTCACTATTATGCGTGTTGGAGCAAGTATCAAAAACTTTCTGAGAATCCATCTAAGACCAATTGAGTTGAAAACTTTGCCCGTGGGTATCCACCTAAGGTAAGATCTAGGAGTTGTTTTCTTATCGGATCTGTGGAAGACTCATTTTGAAAACTACGTCTGAAGAGATCCACCGATTAGGTTTCTTTTTGTTTGACATTTTATCAACGGGCTTGTTTCTATTTGGTGTCTTAGTGGATTGTGCCTTGGCGCGAGAATTATCTTTCTTGAGATATTGTGAGACACATGCATCATGATTAGTTGAAAAGACACATTTTTACATGTAGTGCGGACAAATTCAATATTCTTGTTTAAAGCAGTAACTTTAACTTTGTCACTCTGATCTTTTGAAAATTGATTATTGTTCGAAAAAGACTTAGAATTCCTAGTGTTGTTTTCTAAGGGCATAGCATTTTCTTTTTTGCAACTACTCTTAGATGCAAGCCAATCCTAGTCTTTTTGTAGAGTGTTCCTAGGTAATGGTTTCTTGCTACTAGCATTGCCTTGAAATCGCGTAGAATTCATCACCCTAGATGTTGCACCTAAAATTCCGTCTTTTTAGGTACGTGCCTTTTTTCCTAGCTTCTTCTAGATAGTGATTGTTGAACATGTCGTTAGAACAGAAAGATTCTTTAAGCTGGATTTTTGGTCACATTGGTGTACTATTCCTAGAAATGCCGGGTGTAATCACTTTTGGTTTTTCAAAACCGTTTTTTTCAAAACTTTTAAAATTCTCCTTTTAAAGGCGGGGCGTGGAGTATTTTTGACAAATCATTTTTCTCATTGACTATTGGAGGTAGAAATAGACATTTTAGTTTGGTGGTTTGGGAACATTTGTTTTCTCCTCGGTCAATGGTTTTGCAAACTTAGTATCCACGGCTTTTCCTTTTAGACTTCGGTTGAGCACTTTCGAAAGATCATTTTGCTCTTTCTTGTCCTTGTAAGCAGCTCATACGACGGTTTGTCATGCATTTCTCGGATTTTCACGATCAAGTTGTTTAAAATATGACACATTTTCTTTTTCAAGTTTTGCAAGAGCATTTTCATATTTTGAAACAATTGCGGAGGTCTCGGACTGGAGTCTTTCATGATCTTCAACAGAATATGTTTGTAAGATAATGGACATGATATCGGTGAGACATAACATCTTGAAGAGAGAATCATTGAGTTTTTCCAAAACTTTAATGTGTTCAATACTTTCATTAGCTTGCTTTACGGGATTTATGGTCGCTTGCAAAGTCACTCGTTTCTTTCAAAGTGCTTGTTCAACATGAATTACCCTCGCTTGATGGCGATTAAGGAGGTTCAATTTGGGTTTTAAAAACTCTTTTGTTTAGTCATCATGACGAGTAAACCGGATGTTAGTTGTAATATTGGTTTTAGACTTGGCGATCTCTGAAGATACCCAATTCTAGTTTTAACGTCATCTAAAATGCTTCTAGTATCACTTGTGTTCAAAGGATTGTTTGAAGACATTTGTTCGATTTTCGAAAGAGATTTGGAAACTACAGCTGGTTTTGGCTGGTTTTGGCTGGTGTTGACTTACTGTTTGAAACACTTGGTGTGGTGGAAAGCGTTGATTGTTCTTTTGATTAATAAAAATTCCATTAATTTTGTTCCATTTGTTATAATCAATGGGTTTAAGATGCGGATTCTTTTGTTTCATTTTTGATCTACTCTCCTCAGATAGTTCCAATGTTTCAAGAGAATCACGAACAATTAAGGTTCATGCAAGGTTTCCATTGTTCAACACATTACGAGATTTACGAGCTTTCTTGAGAGCGAAGAAGGGTTGTTACCAAAGCCATTTGTAATGCGATGTGAAAAAATCGGATTTGCTTGATTAGAAAGCATCTTGTTTGTTTTAGCGGAATGACCCGTTAAGAAGCAAATTGTCAATTTTTGATAGTTTCATTTTATCGAATTTCATCAAGAAGAGATCTTCTCGTTTTGAAAAATCGACAATCATGTTCTTCTCTTTTTCAAGATCGAGAAAACATTGCTTTTTGATTAGAAAGTTGGTCATTTAGATCAGAAATTTCCTTGTTTAAAGATTTTATTTTCAAGTTCAAATTCACATCAAGTGTGTCATACTTGAGTTGCAATTGTTTTCTCTTAAAACATAATCTGGATAACTAATTTCTAATTCTGACATTTTGTTAGTATGAAATTCAAAAGCTTTGGCGTGCTCCTTGTAACTCTCAAGCTCGGTGGTCAATTTAACATTCGCGGCCTTAACTTCGCGATTGACCTTACTCACTTTTCAATTTCAATGCCACAGCGATTGATTAATGATTCAAAATAAGCGCGTGTTTCCTCATCATTAGCACCATTACATTCACCTTGACCTCCGTTAGGATCCATATATGGAGTTTCAGAGTTAACATTGCTATTAACTTGCTCTCCCATTATGTCATAATAAGGTCGAGGAGACACATAATGTGGCTTCTCATAGTAGCGAATTAACAACATTACTATAATTTGGTACCTCATTGAGTGGATGCGTGTCATAGGCGGAGGTGTGTATCAAAAGTAGCACTTGATGTTGTGTCTGCGATTGAATGTATGGCTGGAGGTTGCATGTACGTTTGCTATCTGTCAGTCTGGATTCATGAATTAATTATTCCTCATCGGTCAACTCAATTCCGACTCTTCTTTCTCGTAACAACAACATGTACTTGAGCTTTTAGACGATATCCTTGGTTTGACACGCATCTTTGAATATCTGAATCATGGCTTTGAGGTTGGGTAGCATTACGGCGAAGTCATAAAAGCGATTATTCCCATTTTGATCTCTATTACGATTCTGTCGACCTACGATGTCAACAAAGTATCACGCATATTGCATCGATTTCCCATCGTATACCGTAGCAAATCCATTACGATTCCCGATAACATCAACCATTTGTCCTCCTTGACCCATATGCATACTTGGTTGGAGTAAGCTATGGATGTCTGATGAAATCCATTGGTTGTTGTGATTTGGTGTAGTTGGACTAATGTTGAAGAATGAATCAAAGAAAGTAGTTTTGAGGCGATCGCGAGTTGCCATTGATGAATGTATGTATGATAAAGTTGATGTAGGATCGATTCAACGATAAAGGAGTTGTGTTTGAAAAGATATTGCCGTTTGAGGTTTTTAGAAATTCGTACTATGCTTAGTGGTTGAAAAAATTTTTCTCCTAAAAATTGAAATTCACTATAAAAATCAATTCTAAGGTCGTATGAAAAATTTGAGTTATGACAATTTTGGCGTAAATTTGACGAAAAATTTGAATTTAGGCCAAAAATTTGAATTTTTGACCAAAATTTTCTGATTAAACTAAAATTTGAATCTCGCGTAAAATTGAGCGTTTAGTCTCCTCAATTTTTTTTTTTTTAAAGCTTAGTAGACTTAGAGAAAAGGATTCTGAGAGTAGTGAATTGATGCTTGGTAGGATCTTATCGCGTAGGATCTTTATGCATAGGATCTTGCGTAGGATTCTTTATCGTGGGATCTTGGTAGGATTCTTATCGCGTGAAAGTATCTTCACAGCGTAACCTTAAACTTATCGTTGAACAAAAAACTTAGTCATAAAACCTTACAGCGTAAGTGTGATCTTATCGTAGAGTTCTACTGTAAGAGTTTATGCTTATCGCGTAAACTTAGGTTAAAACAAAAATCCTTTACAACATCACGGTAAAGGGATATCCACAAGTCGAAGTGTTCCACACACTTATCCAAGTGAGGAAGCGGAGTAACGTTAAAAGCGAAGAATCGCAAAAAGTTATAAGTAGGACCTTATACGTAGTTGACTTTCTTACGAGTAGAACTAGGGTTTTGACCTACTCGTAAAAATTTCCAATGATTAAAGCGATTTCTCTTGCCTGGATAGCCTTAAAACACTCCAATAACACAAATCTTTTGACCTTTTTTCACCCAAAGTGCTTATAAAAAGTTACGAAATAGAATGACCAACGAACAGCGTGTTCAAAATGAAGAAAAACACGTAAAGCTTCAAACATTTTGCAAAAAACTGAAACTTTAGCACCAAATATACCTTAAACCACAAGAATCTTGAATTTTTAAGTGCAAAATTAAAGCTTTATGCGTATCAAAGATGTAAAACGTGAGCTTAACGCGTATCTTACAAAAACTTCAAAACAAACACAAACACTCCTAAACCATTGTTAGGCGATTGATACCAATTGTTAAGACCTAAGATATATCAACCTTATCACAAACCCACTTGCCAAACACAAGTATACCACGTTAAACCAACACTTTATGCGTAAATAATAGGAAAGGAAAAGAAAGAAAGATGAGAACGTGGTGACTTGAATGATATTCGTATGTATGTTTAAAACCGTGTATATGTTTAGAGAGGTAGAGAGAAGAAAGATGAAACAATAAGATGTTATATTGCTTCAAAGGAAAACACACACACACACACACTCAAGCACACCCCTCAAATGACATACTTGAGGGGTATTTATAATAAGAGAGGATGATGCCCTAAGGCTTGCCATGGGCCTTGTATTATGGAAGCCATATGGATTGGATTGGACATGGATTGATATAAGTAGGGTGTAAGCAGTAGAGCAGCTTCGTGAAAGCTTCGGGATGGGATCGGTAAAAGCTGAGAGCGAGGAGCTTAAGCGAGCTGAGCCAGAGCTTGAGCCTAATTTTGGGCTCATTTAATAATGACGAGCCCGATACGTACAAAAGCTTCGAGTAGGCTCATGAGCCTAAGCGAATCCTAAAATTATATCGTGTATATATCTTCTATGTATAAGCGAGCTTAAAAGTAGTAAGCGAGCTCGAGCTTTATGTAAATTAACGGTAGAGCTCAAAACATCATAAAATTAGTGGGAGCCGGCGAGCTGAGCTTAAAATTTTCGCGAGTCGATTTCGAGCTCAAAGTATAAGGCCAGCGAGCTCGACGAGACTCGAGCTTTATATATATAAGCGAGCGAGCTCGAGCCTTAACGAGCTTTCGGCTTTCGTAAATTCCACCTAGATATAAGGCTAAGCTTAACTAAACTAATAACCATTTAGCTTAGCTCAATCCACGAGCCCGTTGACTATTCTATCACGATATCTAACACACGTTACAAAGTTCCTAAACGTGAATGACCATCACTTCTAATAAAACTATTAAGGCTAACAGTGATAATGTTAAGCTTTTATGAGGATCACTCGTGATAATGGTGATTCACGACAACCATAAAAAACAACCTAAAAAGACACCGATTATAAGGCTGGATACAATGGGAATTCCTAACTGGTAACCATATCAATGATGAATGATTTTACGCCACCAATGACTTATGAAGAAAGACTTGGGTCTTCGTAATGCAAATTAAACTAAGGTTGAAGGTATCCTTGAGCTTTGATCGAATCACGTCATCAAGCCCCGGTCAGAGGGAGTATATGCGAACTAGAAATATTGCTTACGACTCGAAATAGATCGAAACCTCCCTCCGTCACAAAAATAGCGAAGATGAAAAGTCTATAGCTATTGACCGTAATTAATGCATGTACTTATCCTAACCACTTTTTCGGTAAAATCAAAGCGTCCCTTCAAAATTTAAAAGGGATTTGAAATATGGAGGTTAGGTGATATCTTAGGACAGGTGTAGAGCTAGGATTCAACATGCGTGAGGGTATTTAAAATCAACTTGATAAAACCTAACACAATTTTATCCCGCGAAATTTTCACCTACTAAACTTCCTTCGGCGAGCTTTCGAGCAAGCAATTAAAATATTCCTTAAATACTCGTTTTCAATACTTTTTTGTCGATTAGAAGGATCATGTCTACCAATAAGAAGTTTGTAATCAAACAACAAGGTTGCACCTTGACTAGGGAGGAGCTTAAAGCATTCCTTACTCATTATCCTATTCCCAAAGAATACAAAATCATGTTACCCAGCAAAAATCAAGGTATTTTTGATCACCAAAGAACTATGTAGGCTTATATACCCATGCATTCACCACCTCTAACCTTAGGATACCATTGCATCCTTTGATTTTAGAACTCCTTAAGTACTATGAAGTACACATATCTAGGTTTAACCCTTTTGGGCTAGCCAAGCTCACAACATACATTGTAATGTGTAAAGCCTATGGGTATGAATGCGTCATTGGTATTGTAGAGGGTTTTGAATTTGTACCTGTAGGAAGGCGGTTAACATTGGAAAAAAAGGGGTGAAAGGGATGTGCCTATTCTCATTGATAGGCCTTTTACAAATATCAAAATTAGAAGGAAAGTTCTTTTATATCCAAAATACCATTGTTCCTCCACAATTCCCTGCTTTGCTAAACCCAAAATTTCAATATGATGAAAAGAGGTTTAATGATCCCTTGCCTTATCTTTATAAGGAGAATCCCATGTACCAGCGTCTAGCTTCGTCATCAGTAGTTTTCAAACATTCGAGCCAATAATATTTATGGTGGTCTTCTTTGAAAATTTGGAGGGATCTCAGTTGCATCTGAGTTTATTGTGGAGAAAGTATGTAAATTTTTAATTAAAATAGAGATAAGAACTTATCTTTTCGATATTCATCTTTTCTTCTTTTGAAATGTCATTAGGGAATTTAGTTGTTCTTTGGTGGTGTGAAGAGTAAGCATCAGAAGGATCCCGAGGCTAGCTATGGTGTGGGCTCTCGCCCGATTCTGTGAACAACCATGATGTTGATGCTCGGCCCGCCGAACTGCGTCATCTGCTCCTCCTTCAAAAGAAAAAGATCTTACGGATGTAGAACCGACTA
>OU343219.1:240266015-240290934 GCA_910596185.1 Chrysanthemum makinoi
GCTGATCAAGATAAGTACCGCCTCGTGATCGTAGAGTTCCGGAAGAATCTCCCGACAGTGGTTTCGGCACGCCTAGCCATTCTCAAACCGAACGCCTCAAAGAATACAACACGAAAGGAGTGAACCAAATGAATTGAGATTCATCGATTGATGAAAAATTGATTTGAGAAACAATCGCGCATTGCTAAGAAAGAGTTTTGCAATAATGACAAGGTTTTATGAGAAAGATCAATTTTCAATTAAAAATACTTTTTGTATTTGAAAGAGAATACACATCTCGGCGCTAGAGAAAATAAGATTCGTACATCGAACGGTTTTTCCAAAAGTATTTTTCAATCGATATACTTTTTGAGCTTTGAATACAAGCACATTCGACGCGGTTAGAGAAAAAAAGGTTTGCACATCGAACAGCTTTTCCAAAAGTATTCGGCTAATTCCAATCATGGACCAAGGTTGATTCAAGAGAGATCGCCCATTGTTTCTATCCATTGTCAAGCTTAATCTTTTAGAAAAGATCTCACATGTCACCCACCAAGAGCTTGTTTGATGTTGGCTCTAGAAGGATTTCCATCTTCATCGTGAGTATTTTCATATCACTCGGATGTTCTAGAAATACCACAAGGATAAAGCGTAGGACTCTTAATATATTCTTACTTTCCACATTGTGTGAAACAGCACGTCTTCATTAATTTAGTGTCCTAATGAGATATTTTGGATGATCTCTTGGCTCTAGACTCAATTGTGCACATTTGGTTCCTATGCCGGAGACCAGGGAGAGGGTCTCCTTCTTCAATATCAACAATATCTAAGAGAAAGTCGATAGATTATGTCGGTTCCCCGTGAGAATGAAACAAGCCGTTTTAAGAGGAACTTGAGTAGCTTGGGAAGTTTAGTAAAGCATAGCCACTGGGTCCATGACGCCTGTCTCTTCAATACCAGCAGTTACCTTAGTAAACACCAAAGAGGCATATGTATTGAACCCTAAGCCGCTTCTAAGGTTGAATTATTGAGGGCTATTTCTTTTCACCCTTTCTCATCCATTTCTTTTCATTCTTCAACCCCTTCAGTGCTTACCGAGACTTCATAACTAGAACCTTGTTGGGTTTATTCCAAGACTAGCTCTGCCTTAGTCCCAAGACTCTTCCCATTTCTCGCTTTTTCTCCTTTTTCATCATACCTAGGACTCTACACTATCTAGTGGATTGTCCCCTCGGTAGATCCTCCTACCAAGGATCGTGGGAACTAATACCTAACCTTACCATCCTTATAAATCCAATGCATAAAGTAAAAGGGTCGTCTTTTGGGTAGCTTCTTTCTTCCTCAAAACCAATTGAAAAAATCATTTGGAAAAACCAATCAAGGTACTAGTGACAAAATATCAAAGTATTTTGTACCTTAATTGTTTTTTATCATTAAGAAAAGCTCCCCCTCAACATGTGCATATGATTTTGAAATTGTTTAGCACATGGAGGCAAGAGTTCTTTGAAATATTTTCTTTGATCACAATTTTCATAGAAAAGCCATTTGATTTTCTTGGTAAATTCTCCTCCCTCAATATGTACATAGGATATTTGAAATCATTTTATCACATAGAGGAAAGAGTTCATTTGAAGTACATCCACAATCACAAAATCCATTAAGAAACCATTTAAAACTCAATCAAGGTACTTATGTTAAAATATAAAAGCATTTGCACTCTCATAGTTTTTTTTTCTTTTGAAATGCTCCCCTCAATATGTGCATCGAGATTCAAAAGCCGCTTAGCACATATGAGAGAGCAACAAGTGCACAATTGAACAAAAACGATCACCTTTTATCAAATTTCATTATTAAATCACAAATTCTCCCTCACAAAAAATATCAAACCCTTTGAGATTTTGGATCTCAAGTGATTTAATTAGGTTTAGAAAAAATGGGAGAAAATGTGGCCTTGATTAAATACTCATCTTGTTTTTGGGTAAATGCTCCTCCTCAACATGTGCATTATGTATATTGAAATCGTTTGGCATATGGAGGCATGAGTACCTTTGAAGGACTAAAACCAATTCCATTAAAACAGATTTGAGATTTAAATCACTATTCCCCCATGACAAAATTTCAAACCATTTGAGATTTGTGCTCCAAAAAGATTTAAATCATTTAGAAAATTTTGGGAAAGACGTGGCAAGATTTAATTTTGCGACAGTATAAGGACCATTTAAAGAAATTAAAGATTGTTAGTGTCAGGTATGATTGTTTTAAGAGATCTTTAAGTAAAATAAAACAATTTCACAATCAAACAAGAACAAAAAAATTTCATTTTGAAAGACCTTGAATTTTAAAGAAAATCATACCATGACATAACATTAAATCTTTAGATCACCACATTATAACGCATACAAACGGACTTTTGATGAAGTATTGCTTGAAAATATTTAATTTGAAATCATCGAAGATTTGACACAAAATAAAAGTCCGTGATTTCAAAACTTGAATCCAATATTTTCAAACAATATTTTTCCATTTTCAAAACAATATTATTCAAAGTTTTGAAAATGGTATCATCACATATCCTCGCACAAAGATAATGCTAGGTAGAGAGAATCATAAGTCGCTTTTGTTGATGTTGTTGGGCTTGGAAGAAAACCATCTCGCTGATGTAGTGAGACTTCTTATGTTGCATTTTAATGCTAACTCGAGGTCAAATTAAGCTCGCTTTCTTCTTCAATCACTTAGAAGGAAACCATCCACATGCAGTAAAGGAGACCTCTTACTTGCATTTTTCCATGCCAAACACTCCATAGAAGTCCAATTAAGCCGCTTTCCTCATTTGTCAACCCAAGATGTAGTTACCCTTTCCTTCTCGCATCCAATCATCTTCAAATGTGGGATCCGGATCAGGAACATTCTTTTATACCAATATACATGCATATGCTAGGAACACACATACACGTATATATGGTGGTCGATATCACCCAAACAAAGAATCGACTAATAAAAGTCAATGCAACATCACAATCAAATCATGTAAAGGCATGGGAATAACATGTTCATCAAACTCTAATCATCTAAACCTAACAATCATATCCTAGGCACCTAGTCCTTCAACGTAGGTTAACATCATTATTAATTAAGCATATAGGATAATTAAGAAAGCCCGCTAGAAGATATATAGATTTGAAAAACATTATCCCTCAATAATGACTCAATTTTTGAAAAGTTTAAAAGCGCCAAGTCATTGATTGAGATTACAAATTTTATAAAAACTCAATCGATTGTTTTCAAGCAACTCATTTTCCACCAATTTTTGAATACAAACAAATATTTTTCTCAAGAATTTTTTAAGAAAAAATATTTGTGTAGGAAACGTCACCTTCACATACTTTCCTCAAATTTGTTTTAGGATAAGTGCATCAAATATTTGAAAATTGGTTTAGCTAAAGACTTTCAAGAGCGGGTTGCTATCGTAAATAAAGAAGCATAGTTTAAGCATGGGTCACAAATCAAGTAAATCTAAAGCCATTTGATTTTGTGACATGTTTTGAAAAGAAATATATACACCTTCTGCTCAAACTTCATCTATGGTCCCGTGCCATTATTGAATGACATTTCTAAGACCACAGATGTTATCAATACCAGAAGACATGTCTTGAGAAAACATATATTTGGTCTTTTTCAAATTTTTCTTATTTTTATGGGTTTTTGTTGGTTTTATATTTTTGTATTTGGTTTTTTATAAATATTTACACATATAAGGTAGATGATATAGTTTAAAAGGGATGATGATACGAAGTACCGATAAGGATATCGTAAAGTTCACTAGAAGATAGAAATCACCATCTCTTAAACATCCACCACCAAAGCTTCCGAGGCTCTTGAAAAGAAGAATCGAAGCCTTTAAGAATGTGAGACTTTGGCAGCCCTCAAACCAAAAATCCTTTAGATGAGCAGATTCAAAGCTTTCAAGCTTCCATTAACTGCAAAAAGTACAAAGAAGCACACCATTATCATCGATCTTACGCCCTTTTAAGAATAATCACCGCGGATTCTTCGTCTCGAGGTTATATCATCATCCACAAGAAGAACAACGACGATCATCCCACATATAAATAACTCTTCTCAAATTCCCATTCCACAGTCCGACGAATCCATTCCAAAAGGTGTCAAGAGAACACTTCCCCAAGTAGTTGAATTGAGGCAATACCGCCTTTGAATAATGCTCAAGAACTCCCGAATACACATCATGAGGGGAATGAAAACATTCCCCAATGTTCACATTTTTATTCCCCGATGATCGCAAAATGAAGCTCAAGAATCCCGGCACACACATTCCCCAGAGTAGCCACAAAACCTCCCTCATGTTACATATTTATTCCCCTCATATGTCATACTTGTGTACCTCTTTTATCTTCGTAAACTTTGTCATGCATCACTTCCCCACGTCGTTGGAATACTAACACAAAAAGCCTTGATGAGTAAAACCTTGAGTTTCTCAAGGTCATGACATTTGTTTTCCCGGGATATCTTCAATCACTTAGAAGTATTAAGTTCATCAAGTTTACTCGCTTTGTGTTTAGATGTGTGTCTCCTACCCCCTTTAGGTTTTGGCACTCGTAAAACAGAACATATATATAAGCCCAATACCGGAAATCCTGAGAGAAGAACACTTGAGCTCTTGTGAGAATCAACTTGTCAAGAATATGAGCAAGTCTACCCGGGATTATTAACTGACATTTCACTTGAGCCCCATTAGTGCTTCTAAAACCTACAATCTTCAGCATCCATTTCAACAGTTATGGAAGCAAAAAGTACCTATTGCATGAAGCTCAACACTCAAGAAGACGAACGCCAAGCAACAAGATAACACGGATTATCTCGCGGTTATCAAACCCGAAATAAATGAATAAGCCCATCACATGATCCTCTCGTAGGAGTCCCCGATGTACACATTACTCTTCGAGATTGACCTGTCTATTCAGGAACAGATATTAACATCTCTATCGCACCAAGTGTATTCCAGCTTATTTCGCAACTAATCAAATTTCCATAATGTACATAAAGTACCCAACCGTGAGTAGAGACAACGACATCACAGAATCGGGTTGAATCACTGATCTTCTCCATGATGTCAACTCCGAATGATCATTAAGCTTCGATCATGTGAATATGTTGGGCGCACCCGATGTACACATATCTCTCCCTTATAGATGCATCTCATCGAATGACCATTACATTGTGTACATGCAAAGACTAACCTAGATACTTTTATCATAAATCATATAGAAGATGCATAGGCCATCATCTCATGATCCAAATATTCTTTCTCACATTTTCCAAATAACATCAAGTAAATAAATTACATACCCGTATATCTTTTGAAATAGAGAAGAACAAAATTAGCTAAATGAATCTTGTGAGAATCAACTCACGTAAACTCTCTCCGACTATCTTTATCAACCCATATGTAGACAATTTGAAGTGACCACTAAAGAAGAAAAACCCGATATACCAAACTTGAAACCCAAGTCTTCCACCCGATTTGTATCTTTAGCTTGCACTTAATGATGGAAGAACTGTGTCGAGAATCTATATTCAAGCAAATCTTAAGTACTAACTACTCAAACAAAGTATGAGACATTAACACCTCTTGCGATTATCCACATCGTCATATGCAGGACACCGAAAGTAAAGCAACGTAATCTTTAATAGTGATAGTTAACTGTGTCTTCAACCATCCAACACCCTTCCGCCGGTAACTAGGATAAAACCAAGTCTTCAACTCAAATTATTAAGCCCGAGCAAGTTATCAAATAAGAACAAGCCTTTGTTGAAAGTCAACTTCAATCTCAAATAAGTGATAAATGATTAACTCAAGTATCATCAACTTGTGTCAAATGCCCAACACGGAAAACAACATACAACCCATGTACATTGACCCACCAATGAACCGAACAAATGATTCCTCAACATCAATGCATTCTTCCCAAAACTATACATGTAGACCGACCTGAAGATTCACCAATAATGTCTTCGCTTAATGAGGTAGTCATTTTCTTAATGTTCATGTGGTTGATTTATAGCGGCACATTGAGAGGACAATAATCCGTGAAGATTTGGCAAAAGAATACCAAAGATTTGACATTATCTGCAATAATCCGGAAGATTAGCAAAGAACAAAAGAGCGAATATATTTCCGAGTGCAACTGCAATATTATGATAGTCATATCAACGCTTTGAGGAATAACCGGAGATCGGGCTTCGAGTAGTCCTGTAGTTGTACTTCTTGATGACTCAACCATGAAGCCAAGGTACATCATCAAAACATATCTTGAACCAATGAATCCCAAAAAAATAAATCCATTTATCCTTAGTGTAAAAACATTAGGCTGGGGAGAGCCGATGACCATTATTCAAACATCCATCAACATGTAGTAAATTCACTCTTCTCCCCCTCAAAAATTGCATCCGAAGTTGCCATTTTTGATTTAACCAAGTGAATAAGAATATACACCAATGAACGAAGATCCACTTGATGATTGAATGAGCATGGGAGAAACATGAAGCTTGTTGATGAAGAATGCCGATGAGAATGGCCATTTACGAGAGAATTTCTCTTTAGCTGAAGATTAAGTGCACAGAAGAGCGTACACTTTTCTTTTCTTTGAAGAACGGTGCCTGAAGTGTTATCTGCAGACACCATAATGATGAAGTACGAGGCCTAAACTGATGTGAACAGACTTCATAGCCGAATGAATATCAATATTGAGTTACTTGAACCCGTGAGTTACGAGATATCAATCAATTTGTAATCCATACTTTAAGCCAGTCCATGTATTGAAGGATCGAAGTATCTGCAACTGAGTAAGGACTACCTGTACTAATATTACAAACTTGATTGCATATATTTTGGTTAGTGACATCGATCCAAACCCTTGGGGTTTCACGGTCAACTTTGAGATTGCCATTGGTAAACATCTTTCCCAGAGGTATCCACCTAAGTCCAAAGATCCTTAAAATTCTACCAGATGGTATCCACTTATGAAAAAGGTCCAGGATTGTTAGGCTTTATGCATAGTGGAAGACTTATCTTTATTCCAGTTTCCAAAGATTTAGCAGCTTGGTAACCATCTAGGTGAGGCTTTTGGTTTATTTACTTCATATGCACTTGGATGACTTAGTGTAAATCCTAGACTTAACAGTTGTACCATGAGCATTTACTTTCTTCAGTGGATTTTGTAAACATTTATCATGATTAGCATTAAAGATACATCATTATTCTGTAGTACTTTTGTTTGGATTCAGTAAATAGATCTAGATTTCTTAGAGTGATCCCATGGAATAGCTTTAATCGAAACGTAACTACTCTTAGATGTAAGCCAATCCCTAGTCTTTAGATTAGTGTTCCTAGGTAATGGTTTAGAACTACTAGCAAAGGCTCTTGAAATCTCAAGAATTCATCATCCTAGGTCTTGCACCTAAAAATTCGCCTTTTGGATTTGTGCCTTCTTTCAGCCATTTCTAGATAAGAGTTCAGATACAAGTCATTCAGCACATTTTCCTAGGCAAGTGAGGTGAAGTGATCGGTTTTGTCAAAACTTGTTTTGATCAACTTGGAGGCAAATGGAAAATTTTGGTCGTCGATCTAAACGCATTCGGTTGTCTAATAAATCCTTCCCCAAGTTTGATGGTTTTGAAACTTAGTGTTCACACTATTCCCTCAAGTGTTTTTCGAGCTCATTTTAAAGCAACAATAGCTAAATCCCTTTTCCCCGGTTGAGCTTGAGATCATCATCTTTGCATCAAAGAGTTTGTTTCCATTGACTTAGTTCTAGCTTTGGACATCACTTAGTTCTATGTGATTCTTTTCTAAAGACTCATTTTCCTTAAGTACTTGGCCACACAAACCGCTAATTCATCATTTCTCATTTGAATATCTACAATATATCAACATCGTAATTACTTGTAAACCAAATTATTTTTCACATGCATACCGTAAATATGTTTCTTCAAAAAGTTGATGGTTGAGTCTTTGTCTTGAAGTCAGCCTTTCTTGTTCATTTCAAAAGTTCACGGAATCAGTAAAGTTCCGCATTTTACATGGTTTGTTAATTTGGAAACTTTCTTCTTTACTTTGTATCGCAATTTCAAGTGAAATACAATGTTTTTCAAGATTTGAGAATTTGTTTGAAAGTTCATCAAAAGCCTTTTTATCAACCATATTGTTTGTGTTGAAACACTTAATCTCAGACTCAGACTCAGTTACAGGACATTTATTGTTGGGTTCAGAAAATACCCAAACCCCTTAATCTAGGATTTGAATAAAAATACCCAAGTACTCATCCGTTAAACACAATCGTGTCACTGAAAGCAAATGCTGAGTCATCTTTAGGATACTCGACGAGGCAATGAAGAAGTCTCCACTCAAGTAAGGCGGAACTTAAAGGGTGAAGACTGAGTCAAGAAGAAGATGATGGATTCAGTGAATGATGACAATAATTCATCAATCCCTAAGACTCTCTCCAACTACTTACACATCAAGACAAATCAAGAAAAGATCAAGGATAAACAGATCAAGAAAGAGAAGGACAAGGAGAAGTTTGAATCGATAAAGAAGTCCTTATCAACATAAGTCAATTTCCCTTTGGCAAACTTACAAGCTCAGTATCATCAATCGAAATATGGAAAGCGTTCTTGTCCTTACTTAGAATAGTTCTTTTAAACAGAGACAAAATACACTTATTTTGTCTTCAGATGATGTCATTTGTCACTAGAAAGAGTTAAAACTAATACATGTATAAATAGCATAAGAGATGGAGTGAAAAGATTAAGCTTGTGAATTGTAAAACACACATACACGCAGCCATCTTTTCACCCTCCAAATACAACTTAGTTCCCAGATAGCTCAGCTATTTCTAAGAGTTGTGCTCATGACTTAGCCCGAAAGCTAGAGAGGAGTAACCAAAGCTGTTTCAATCCCAAGTACCATTCCGCAAGTACTTGGGTAATTATATTCTTTGTTGATTTCTTTCTAATAAGAATATGATGTTGAAAATTACTTAGTGTGTTTTCCTTATGCTAATTTCAAATATAGTCTATTAACTTGTTTTATAAACTTAAACTTTTAAACGACAGTGAAATCCGGGAATAACAAGTGGTATGTGAAAGGCTAATTATAAAACTCGCTTTTTTAGTCATTTAAAAGTTTTTAAATTAGGATCCTAAATGGTCAGAAATTGATGTACCCCAACTAGTCATAAAAAGGGTGGAGCTTATCACCAAGTTCCCTAGACTTGAAGTTGGCAAATTCAACAAATGGAAAAAGCATGCTTTGCTATTTGATTGGGATGGAACCTTATTATATCAAGTGTATAAATGAAGGTCCATTTGTCCCAAGAGATCTGCTGAAGGGTTGCCCAAACTCAAGCCTGGACCTGGATGAAAGGAGAGTGGTCAACTAGACCAAAGACTGAAAAGTATCATAATATCTTGTCTTCTCGACGCATATTATGGAGTCAAGATGTCGTAAGTACGCCTAAGCAAACCGGGATGACCTAGTTCATAGTCATGAAGGACCATCTGATACCAAGGAAATGGATAATGGACCAAACTCGAGTATAACACCTTCGTGCTAAGGACCTAAACTCTCTCTCAAACTTACACTGTGTACAAAACTCTTTTTAAATGAACTATCAAATGATCGGGTTAAGTTGTCCAAACATGAAATCAATGTTGGTTTGTCCACAGCCTCCCCTGAGAAGTGGTTAATTTCTCTCTGGACTTGTGAATGCTAATCATATCCAAAATCTTGAGCTTCCCGAAATTTATGGAAATTTGTCTACGGTAAAAACCTCATCAATGATCTATACCCTCGACTCCTAAAGAAGCTCAGTGAAGTCAAGAAGTCCCCACTCACCACCTCATCACCAATTTCAACCGCTTTTCTAACAATGTGGTTCAAGATTGCCAAAACCTGATGATGAGCCCGATGAGAGATCAGTGAGGAGTACCTAAATGACCTGAATGCTGAATTTCGTAGAAAGGGCACTCCTGCCAACTCTCGGAAGGTTTATAAAAAGAAACAAAGGTTTTCTAACCGCTAAAGCAAACTGAAGACATCAATGCTTTGGTGTCACAAAAAGGGTCATTTTGCAAAAGATCTTTTTAAAACAATTTCAGAACCCTCTTATAAAACCATCGTGTTCAAATCACCCTCAAAGCCAAAGAAATTTCAACCAAAATGTATCACCCTATCAAACTTTTCAAAATAAACTGATATAATAACAAACCATTGATTATGCTTTCAAGTATAAGAAAGCTAAAGCTAAGCTTGCATTGCTCGAGGCTACCTCTAGTGTAAACAACAAAAAAGTGTTCAATCAGGCAAAAGGTAAAAACAAAGGCCTTGTGGCTGACCTTCGACCGATGAAGAGCCACACCGACATGATGAAATGGTGCATGTCGCAGCATTGATGGCCCTCTCGTAAGAGGACAAGCTAGTCGTTGAAAGAATCATGCCGTGAATGGAGAACGGGTCAACATCACAATGAAAAAGGTAAACATTTTACTTTCTATATGGATGATGACTCATTGGCACCTTACATGAATTACCTAAATGTAGACCTTAAGTTTGTAGAAGAGCAAAGATCACTTTTTCTAAGTACAACAAGTTAAGTTTTGAATTGAATAAGTAGCATGATGAACTGCTTATTTTAAAACAAGCAAAGCTTCGAGGTCACACCTTGCAAATTCAAAACATCAACTAGTTAAAAGAAATCAAGATCTTCAAGATGAACTTAAAAAGGCAAATGATATTCTTAATAGTTGGACTCGCTAAGAATCCTGTGGTCTTTGATACTATAAAACCCCCAAGAGTGCTAGAAGAGAGTCATAGGTGAAGATCATCTCCCCGGGACTCAACAAAGACCGGCCTTCCTAAGCCTTTGTGTCCGTGGCATGATCACAAAATATGTTAGCCGATCCCAATTCCAAAGATTGGATTGGAACGGTTAATCCCGAGAGTAAGCTTCCAAATTTCGATTCTGGAAGGATTCTAGAGCTCGAAAGTCAAGCTCTTAAAGAGCATGCTTGATTCCCTGGGTGCCCAGAGTACTGAACACATCTCAGAATCTCAAGCAGACCCTCAACCACCAAACCTCTTCTGTCGCCCAAGCTCCGAGCTTACTCCACTGCAATTCAATCCTCATTCACCAAAAGAAAGGTCCGGACTTGGTAGAACCATCCTACAAAGACAAGCAAAACTAACTCAACAAGAGTCTACTCCTACTTAGACTTCACATCCTCCTCATTCCCCACTGGGTTTCACTCATTCAAGAATCGACGAACTTGTGAGGAAGCTGACTGAAAAAATGGAATCCATTGAAAAGGACCCTGAACCAATCAAGGAGACAAAGTCACCTTCCTCCGCCTCAAAGTCTAAGCCAACCTCCAAAACAAACAAAAATGTGAGTCGTGGTCATTACACTAGCCATACCATCGCATAACTACATGTAATCCTTTTTTGCATGATCTCGCAAAGGACATCACAGACAGCAGATCATCTTCAAGATGTCAGCCAAGTAAACTATACCAAAGTTGGTCATAAGTATGCTTCATCCTCCAAAGCCGCTTCCCAAGAATAGAGCAAAACCTTTTCCTCTCAGGCTGCCTCACCGCTGGGTTTAATGATCATCATCGGATGATTGTCCTCATGAATACATGCGTGGATATATGCGGTAATCCAGTACCATGAGACATCCCAACATGACATTGGTCTAAGCAAGGAGAAATTCCAAACAAATTTAGAGTCACCGAGTCACCTCACCTAAATGCAAAAACCCGTGGTAGCACTGTGCACACAACCACCCACTATGAGTGACAAATTTTAGAGAGACCTTGAGACCCAAGCCCACTAGTATGGGTCACTAAGAGAAACTAATCAGCTTTACTACTTGTGCAGAGACATGCCAGTGGAGCCTATTTTGCATCTAGACATTGGATGCTCAAGAAGCATGACCTGTGTGAAGGAATATCTCGCACAAGTATGCAAAGGAACCAGGCCCAAGGTAGTATTTGGTGATAAATCATGTCCCATCAAGGTTATGGTTCAAGAAATCGTAATGGAATAGTTTTCTAGAATAGCCTATGTCAATGGTCTCATACAATAACTCACTGTCAGCCAACTATGTGATGCTAAATACATTGTACAATTCAATGATAAACAAGGTACCATTTTCAATGCCAACAAGGAAGTTGTGTTGATAGCCCTGTAGAGATGATGTTTATACTCTTGACGTCAACACTCTCCCAAGATGGAACGCGGTTCCGATCTGGCTGAAATACCAAGCTACTCACAAAACCGCCTACTCTAGAATGCACGAATCGTGAAGAAGCTTAAAACCGCTTAAAACACAAATACAATGAAGATCGAGAATACAATGAATTCCCTATGTCCCACCTTGAGACTCACTAATGTGCAAACACTTGTTCAGACGATAGAATGATCACTAAGGATAATGATCGGAAAGGATTTTGATTGAATATTACACTACATCAAAAAAGTTTATAAAATAGCCGTAATTTAAATACAAATTAAGAAAATTAAAAAGATAAAAGATATTAAATAAACGCTTATCACTATATTTAAAGTGATGAACGCTTAATCCTAAAACGACGTTTAAATAAAATTATTACGAACGCATACAAAATAAAACGGAAAATAAAGAAGGAGTACTCCACGATATAAAAATACATTTTTACAATCATAATTATACTAGAAAATTATTAGAAAAATAAAATTATTTTTAAAACTATTTATATAATTATTATTAAATAAAAACTATTTATTAAGTATTAAAAATGCACTAAAATACAAGAAAATACAAAATTAACCTAGAAAAATGAAATTATTACTTAGAAAAATCTAGAATATGATAAAACTTATTTTAAAACTAAAATATATTTTTTGACTTTTATGTATTTATTATTAATTTTAAAACTAGTTAAAATGCTAGAAAATATAATAATTAAAACCAAGAAAATTATGGAAAATACTTTTAGGCTTTTTTATATTTATCTTAACCTAAGAAAAATGAAAAATTATTTTTTTTGAAGCTTTTCTTAATTAATTGTATTTAAAGCCATTAAAAGTGCTAAAAAGTGATTTAAATTAAGAAAAATAGCAAAACAAGCTAGAAAAATCAAAAATTTCAGAAAAAGTTCAAAAATAATATAAGAAGCTAGGAAAAATGGAAAACATAAGTTGTGTGCAAGAATAGGAATCGATGTGCAAGTGCTTATAAATAAGCACTTGGATAAGCCAAAAGCACACCAAAAGGTACCAAACTAAAACAGAAGCTACTATAAGCTAAAAGAACTAAAATGCAACAAGATTCAACAAGCCCTAACCTCTGGATACCAAACTAATACAGATTTGATGTAAGAGCTATAAGCTAAAAACAGTATTTAGGTGCTCACTTTGAGCTTAGAAATAAGCCACTGGATAAGCTGGAAATGATGAAACAGATAAAGGAACCTAAAGAGGACCTGGGTGAGAGCTTATAAACCAAATATCGCACCTAGGAGGAAAAGCTCAGACAAGCCCCAAAGACCGCCAAGCCCTGCAGCAGTTTGGGCCCTTCAAGACAGGGCATATGACACCATATTGACAAGCTTGTTTGGAGCTTAAACAAAATTCACAAAATTATACTAAAATAAACATAAGAAAATAGACCAGCATGAGATTTTAAATCATCAATTTTCACTAGAAAAGACCTAGAAATGAATGCATGAAAAATCCACCTATTATGGCCAAAACTGAGATTCAAGCAATTTGACTTTTTAAGCAAAACTGAAAAGTTGACTTATTTGAAATTTAAAGCTAATTTGTGGAAAGATATAGATGTTAATGGATGAAATATCACTACTGCTGGTTACACCTATGATTTATAGACACAAATCAAGATTTGGATTTGCCAAAAGTTTAACAGTTGAGAAAGTGAGACAGTTAATAAGAAATTTTGACTTTAGCAAATCTTGTGCACAAATGAGTGAGATCAAAATGAGTCTAACTAAGCTTAACAAGCATGATCCAACAGATACTTACCAATGGACAAGCCTACATCAAGTAGCTTTAAACAAAGAATCCAAACATCCTTTAAAAACTAATCGATTGAAGAGTTTAGGCTACAACAAGTTTATAGACTAAGTAACCTATTAATTAACTTATATTAGCTATGTAATACAAAGATAATTGAATCGAGAAACAAGTTCTAGAACACTTTAAACTAAAAATGCAAATTTGAGAAATTTCTTACAAAATGAGTCCAATGCTCAAAACTCGGAGAACCAAGGTCCTAAAAACACCCTATTGCTTCCCAAGAAGCTCTCTAGACCAATGAAATCCAAATCCAAATTGCCCAAATTTTGATCATCATTTCCATTGATTTGAATTTCTAAGCAATTTCTTGAGATTTTTGGGAATTCTTTTGCATTTTAATATAAACTAAGTTATAAATGATTTCACTAGCTTAAACAAGCTACTAGGAGCTTATACAAACCTTATTGGATCTCCGTGACAACAACTTAAACAACATCAAACCCACATATTTGAGGTTTTGGCTCAAAAATTGGCATAAATCAGATAATGAAATGAAACTTGAAATTGAGATCGCAATATGTTTTTTATTACACTAACATGAAATTACAAAGCATTTGAAAACTTAAACATAAACTGTAAAACATGAGAATATTAAAACCATTATAAGGAAAATCCAAATTACACTAACTACTCTACTCTTCTCCTCTTGTTTTCCCCTTTATACCCAACTTGCTTTTCTCTCTCATCTCCGAGATAATCCCACCAATACACATTAGCCATTGGATGACTTGGATAAATTCTAGCCATTTGATTCATTTTGGCCAAAACGCACACAATAGCTTGAGAGGTTGAGTGCCAGGGGGGCATTTAATGTTTTTTGTAGTTTAGAGTGGAGGGATGGAAAAGTGATATGGTGAGAGGGGAATGGGTTGTGCCATGACGGTGCAGAAGCGCTAAGAAAGGAGGAAAAGGCGCTGGGTGTTTATTTGATCAGGGGTTGACCGGGTCTTGGGTTTGGACCGGGTTGGGCTTGGGGTGGTTTTGGGTTTGGGTAGTTATTAGGACTTAGGATTAGTTATGAAACCAAATGAGATTTCAAGGATCAAACGTAAAATTTGAAACCTGTGGACCAAAAGTCAGAATTTTTCAAAAATTATTATAAGGACCATAAATGACAAACTTTATTAACCAAGGGCCATAAATAATATTTTCCTAAAATTCCCGGGATTGTTTTGCCATTTTGAAAGCCAGACCGAAATCAGCTTATGCAAACTTTGTTCGCTTTTCTTCAGATGTTTTCAATACTTTGCATCCAAACATATAAATGCAATTTTGAGATATTTTCAAAGATTTTGATGCATTTCAAGCATTTTTAAGTGTTTTCAGATGTTTTTGTAGTTCAGGAGAGAAGATAAAATGATGAGTATTTAGACATTCTCATCGCTGTCTCTTTGCTAAAGCCACCTAAACTATCAATTGGTTGTGGCATAAGAGACTCTCACACTTAAACTTCAAAACCTCAACAACTTGGCAAAACAAAACAAGGTCCTTGGCTTACCATCACCGGTTTTTGCAAAAGACAAACCATGCTCTGCCTGTGAAAAAGGTAAACACCACAGCATCTTTCAAAACCAAAAAAATTTCTCCATCAAAGCCTTCACCTCCTCGCGATATGGATCTCTTTGGACCACCAACCCCAGACAATCCAAAGATGAGAAGTATACACTTATTATTGTTGATGAATTCTCAAGATACACTTGGGTATACTTTCTCTCCAAAAAGTCAGCAAATGATACAATAATGTCATTCATCGTAAAGATTGAAAATCATAATGACATTATCACAAACAAATCTAACCGACAATGGTACCGAAGTTCAAATCAAGAGCTTGAGAGTTTTGTGATGAAAAAGGAATTTCAAAATTTTCATCTCCTTATACCCTCAACAAAATGGGGTTGCCGAAAATGTAACTCTCATTGAGCCGCAAGAACCATGTTAAATGGCTCATCTCTCAAAACATTTCGATCAAGGCCAAAAGCTCGTTACACTCAAAAAGATCAATCATTATCAAAAGACATAACAAAACCCCATATGAGATCTTCAAAGGTAGATTCCCCCGACATCACTATTTTCATGTATTTGGATGTCCTATGTTCATTCATAACCACAAGGATCATCTAGGCAAGTTTGATGCAAAAGTCATGATGGATACTCTTAGGCTACCACCGATCTCCAAAGCCTTCAGTATTTAACACAAGGAGACAACAAGTTGAGGAAACCTTTCATGTCACCTTGATGAAAGTATCGAAAGCATCGTGTTCACCAACATCTCGGAGGAAATAGAATTGATGACTCATCAAGATATCCTCCTCATGAGTTCACCATCAATTCACCTCATATCAAGTCGATGGCCCTCATATTATGTCTTACCTCACAACCTACCCCGCCCGACATAATCGCTGAATTCATTGATAATCTATCAGCCCCAAAGAAGGATAGGTAACATCAACCAATCGCTCAGATCCCGTGGATTCATGAAACCCAACCGTAACATCATAAATGATGCTCAAAATGAATCAAGGCTCCCGTAGCCATTCTCACTCAACCTCCAAAGGACTTTATCAAACTCGCATCCTAGACCACAAATGTAAGTGGAAAAGATCTCGTGATATTGAGCTTGTAAACATCATTGGTGAACCCACTCGAGGGCATGCTCACTAGAAGCATGGTCGCTAGTCTAATTCAGCCAATGAATGTCTATAATGCTGACATTATCTATCGTAAATAGAACCCAAAAGTGTCATCAAGCTCTAAAACACCCAAGCCGATTCGGCTATGCAAGAAGAATCAAGCAGCAGCTTTGACAAAAACAAGGTCATGACCTTGATTAAATGTCCTCAGGATGTAGTAGTCATAGGAATGAAGTGGGTTTTCAGAAACAAAACTGATGAAAATGGCACCGTCATTAAAAACAAAGCCGATCGGTAGCCAAAGGTTACAAATAACAAGAAGGCATCGACTATGATGAGACATTTGCTCTCGCTGCAAGAATGGAAGCCATCGTGATCTTCCTTGCATATGCAACATACATGAACTTCAGAATCTACCAAATGGATGTTAAAAGTGCATTCTTAAATGGTGATCTCAAGGAAGATGTGTATGTTCAAAGAACCTCCGTGCTTAGAGTAGTGAATCGACCTATGTCTCAAGAAGTTTGACAAAGCCCCTATGGACTTAAACAAGCCCTGTATGGTATGAAACTCTCTCACTCTTCCCATACAAAACAAGTTTGTCGTGAGGAAAGATATACAACACAATCGCTTTGTCTATAGAACCCAACAGGATGTGATACTAGTCCAAGTGTATGTTGATGATATCATCGTTGGCTCAACAAACTACAAACTTTGCAAACAATTTGAAAACTAATGACAAAGAAGTTTGAAATGAGCATGATGGGGGAACTTACATACTTTCTTCGACTACAAATCAGCAAACCGATAAAGGAATATCCATCACCAAGAGAAATACACCAAATCTCTTGAAGAAATATGAGATATCTGGACTGCGGCCTCGCTTGAAGACACCAATGGTCCCACCTAACAACCTTGGACCTCGATCTCATCAAATCACCAATCAAACTCATTTCGTAGGGATTGTTGGATCACCGATGTATCTAACCGCTTACTAGACCGCATATACAATTTTCACCGCTTAATAGCAAGATATCACCAATCCCAAAGAATCTCACCTCACCGCAGCCAAGAGAATACTCAGTACTCAAGGGAACCCCAAGCCTTGGACTCTACTATCCAAAATGCTCGTGGTTTGATCTCAAGGGTTACTCGATTCCATTATGCTGGCCGCAACATGGACGAAAAAGTACCCTGTGGTCCTGTCAATTCCTTGGAGGAAACTGGTCCGTTGGAGTGCAAAGAAGCAACAATCAAGCATATGTCCTCACCGGTCAATATGTAGCCGCCGCAGATGTTGTGCCAATGTACTATGGATGAAAAGTCAACTCAATG
Organism: Chrysanthemum makinoi; assembly: GCA_910596185.1. Lineage (NCBI taxonomy): Eukaryota > Viridiplantae > Streptophyta > Magnoliopsida > Asterales > Asteraceae > Chrysanthemum > Chrysanthemum makinoi. The sequence continues at coordinate 240,284,115 of OU343219.1, forward strand.
ACTACAACATCCATTACAAAATGGTACCCATCTTCGTGGATAACACAAGTGCAATTGCAATCTCCAACAACCCCGCTCTCCACCAAAGAACCAAAACACATTGATATCGATATCACTTCATCGTGATCACATATGAAAGGAGACATAGAGCTTCATTTCATCCCCAATATCAACCGCCGATATTCACTCGAAACCCTTGATGAACTCCACCTTCGTGAGACCGAAAGCCGACTGGGAATGCTTGACATTGAAAGTCAAGTATCCGAAAACCAATCTCAAGAAGTTCTCCTAAATGGTTCATCCTCCCCGACCCAAAATAAACTCTCGCTGAATGAGTAAGACTCATTCAGGTCCCCGACACTTGACAAAGAACATTGAATAAGTAACTAAATGATCCAAGTATCGCCATTACTTTAATGTCCTATGTTGGTAACTATGCCAATTTAATAAAGGAATATATGTCTCTTTGTCTTAATGTCATCCCACTTGCCATTTAATGCCTCTCACAAAAATATCAAGTTGATATTTTATCTCGCAAAGTGCACTGCGGTAATCGCAGAATCGTTCTTTAAAAACGGATTTTGCCGGGTAATGGAGTGGTAGCATTAAATATGGATATTCAAACGCCTTTCAAAAACCAACTCTAAATCTTCCCATTTGTGCACAAAACACCCCTCTTATCACTCTATAAATACCCTCTTCAAACACAAACAAACACACACAAATCTTTTCTCAAGAACAAAACTCACAAAATCATTTAAGAAAAAAAACATTTGTGTTCTCAAATCTTCAAAACCCCTTTTGGAAAAACTTTCTTGTAAACATTTACAAAAGTTTTTCATCACAAACTTGAAGAGATCTACATTGATCATTCTAGTCAAAACATTTTTTTTTTAAATCCTAAAATCTTTGTTAATGGAAATGGCTAGAACACCATCTCCGCTTTGCTTCTCTGGTAGGGGATCTTACTAATGTTGAATTTAAAACAAATAATGTCATAGGAAATTTTGAATATCCCGAAAATGTCCCAACCTATAAAGACATTATAAAATTTTTATTCAACCGCCCACTCGGCCTTTGTAAAATGTCCTCGCTGTTGTACCCAAACTACCTCGGTGGAGTTTTGGCACAGAGCCTTTGACCCACATCTTCTAATGATGAGAATAACCTTAGACCTCTCGTGAGAGTATCTCATCGTTCGGGCCTTAATGGAGGGAAACAATACACCCGGATTTCAAAACGCTTTGCACTACAACAGGTTAGATTAACAAAGGTGTTTATGTAGCCCATCCCAACCCTCCGTGAAGGGGATGGGTTAAACAAATCGCTTAGATCCAACTTTTTGGACAAGACCCCAAATACTAAAAGCTCGTTCCCTCATGGCTTGGAGGATCCTCTTCACTTTTGTGATTGTGTCCTACGGGAACCACTCATCCAATCCAACAAGTTAACTCTATTCAGTTGATGATGGCATACCGCTTTGATGAATGGGGTCACCTTTATTATAGGGGTGATCATTTACAAGGATCTCAGAACGGTTACAGAGCAAAACTAGGACGCAAATACGCTTCAGGATCCTAGGTTTGTCTCTTGTGCTCGCAATCGCTATCGGTTCAAATTATACTGATGAAAATTTTGGAAATTTACCCGCATCCCGAGCCCTTCAAATTTTCAAAAGAACCCATCCCTCGCCACTCCCATTGAATTGACGCCCACATGATTGCAGAACACCCAAGTGGATCGCTGTCTCCAAACCCCGCCCCAAAAGAAAAAGGGAAGTCTCGCATCAGACTAAGACCATACCAAAGTCTCGGGGCCCCGAGGCTTCAGGAGCACGCCCAAGAGGCACAAAAGCCCGTGACCAAAAAGACACCCGCCACTGACCAGCAACAATCACCCCAAAGGACAACGAAGGACACCGGACACATCACAGCCAAGGCCCTTGGTCACACCTACTACTCCCCAAGATCCAGAGGGAAACATACAACCCGCCGGTAGGGGAGCGCTTCCACATCGCCTGATGACATTAGCAAATCCAAGCCATTGTCCGAGGGCACACTGATCTCTCCCAAAGACTCAGAGGGACTCAAACCACCCGCTGATAGGGATACAACTATCACCGACTCGCAAAGGCATCGGAAACGCCCACCGCTGTCTCAGGGGTCACAGGGAGACAAAGACTCGGAGGGAAAGGAACAACCCGCCGATATGGAACCCACAACCAATCCTCGACTCCTTGAAAGTGAATCGGGAAGCTTCCACCAGTGTCCGAGGGGTCAACGGGGACAAAGACTCGAGGGATATAAACCACCCAAGCGATATGGAACCCATAACCAACCCCTTGCTCACAATTGCCGATGTCACCGGATATTATTCTCAAGATGAGCTCGCCGAGACCGATGATGAAATCTTATCACCGGAGAAGAAATGGACGCCGAGGTTCAAGCCGAACAAGAACCTCACCGATCCAAAGGAGCTTATCAATCCCCATTCCAACATGATCATACTTCAATCCTCAAGCTCGATGAATTCAAAGAGTTTGACAATGTTCTTCCCTCACCGAAAGGCGCGTTGGCTCGTTGATCACCGTGGCTTCAAGGAAGCTATACTGTGGGTGACTAAAACATTGTGGGAACAACATACCGAGGTCAGCCAGCAGTTACGCTTATCTTAAGGCGTAGGCGTAGCTTCGATGAAAATGTTCATGAGCACAGATCCATGTATGACAACATTCACCGATCGGATGAAAACATGGCTAAATTCCTCGTGCATCTTCGTGGTGTAGGTACCACGATAGATGAAATCGTGGAGTTTGTCAAAGAAGACCCAAAGAACCAACTCTAAAGTCTTGAAGCTACCGAGGCGCATCAAACAATCCTCAAACCTCATGAACCGCTCAATATGCTCAAGTCTACAAATGTTCGTGGTCTTCCATCCTCACCAGCCTTCTACAAGCTACAATGGACTCTTTGAATACGCAGTGGCTACATTGGCTCAGCATCCTCATCTCGCCGAATCTTGGGCCCGTAATGACCGCTCTTGAAGTTTCACAAGCTAATTTGGAAGAAAAAGTCACTAGTATTCAAACCGACACCTCGCATACATGAAGGCAATGATCACCGAAATTTATCAAGCCTTCAAGGGTCAAGCGTCCGCCCTCAAAGATCAACACCAACTCTTGCCCTCACTAACGCCACGGCAACAATTAAGGGGAGAATATTGCAAGAAACTCCTCTTCACACCGAGGGGAGCAAACATCATCGGGCCTCTATAGCTCCCACATCAACATCACCACCGGCCACAAAGAACTCCCATCTCATCCATCCCACCAACATCATCATCAACAACACTGGCAGCTATCACAACAACACGACCCTTGGTTGCATCATCTTCTTTAGGCCGTGACAAAGGCAAAGGCATAATGACGATGCCGAGCCTCGAGAAGATCCCCTATAAAATCGGCCATTACATCAATACCGCCATACCTCAACAAATGAGTAAACATCTTGCTAAAGAAGAAAGAAGATTGAAACTAGCTGAGGAAGAGAAAAGAACAGAGAAGCACTAGCAAAAGTAGTCAAGAAAGCCGAGAATATGGGATTAGATGCAAGCAAGCTCCCAAAGGGTCAAGTAGGACAAAAGTTCAAGGATGCTCAGTCCGCTCAAATGGCTGCAATGAGAAAGCAAGATGAAGAAAAGAGAAAAAACTAAGCTCTCGAAAAGCGTAATTGAGGAATACAATGACAATGAGCACCAAAGGCTTCCAAAAATCACCGATGTCAAGATTATTCCCAACACCATACCATTGGCTATGAATGTTTACAGAGGGATGACAAAAGACACTTTGAGGTTCATGATCCTTAAAATTCATGACTTTGGGATCACTAAACTTGATGAACTTGGTCCGATCATTGGTAAGAAGCAAAATAAGGTGGTCAAGGAGTCGATGAAGATGCTCAAAGAAAAGATATGAAAGGTCGAGGGATGCACCAAACCAACTAGGAATTCAGCCGCCTTGATCGCACCTCAAGGATCTCAACCACAAACTTCCACCGCAAAAGGAAGAGAGTTGAGTTCCAACCCTGAGATTAAAGTGCCCGGACTGAGTGTAATAGGAGCTACCGAAGGGGTTAAATTTGTGAATTGTCTAGTGATTGAAGAGCCCTAAAGAGGGCTATTTCACATTGATGTCTATGGAAACCCAAAGATTTCAAAGATGGAGTGATATTGATCAGCCGGTGTAGCCGCAATGATCGCCTATATTCCAAAGGGCCTCTCAGATCCAATCCCCAAAGAAATATCGTTCCGCCAAGACCTAAATGACAAGATAAGAGACCATCCTGACAGAGAAACACTCATCACCAAAAAGGTCAAGCTTGAAGCATTGGGAATCCATCCGATCGACATCATTTTGTTTTATCTTTTGTACTAGTGATAGGAACCATGTAATCTGATCAATAAATGATGTATGTTTTACTCATTTACTCAGTGTTCCTTATTGTATTCATTAGTACATTCAATGTAGGAAGAAGCCATTTGCTCACTTACATTGATCAACCACTTAGGCTATTTGTATATCCAAATAGGGGGAGACTGTTGGGTTCGTAAAATACCCAAACTCCTTAATCTAGGATTTGAATAGAAAATAGCCCAAGTACTCATCCGTTAAACACAATCAGTCAGCCGAGTGCATAGCCGCCAATGAGTCATCTTTAGGATACTCAAGACGAGGCAATGAAGAAGTCTCTCCACTCAAAGAAGGCGGAACTTAAAGGGTGAAGACTGAGTCAAGAAGAAGATGATGGATTCAGTGAATGATGACAATAATTCACTGAATCCCTAAGACTCCTATCCAACTACTTACAATCAAGACAAACCAAGAAGAAGATCAAGGATAAATAGATCAAGAAAGAGCTGACAAGGCGGAGAAGTTTGAATCGAATAAAGAAGTCCTTATCAACATAAGTCAACTTTCCCTGAATGGCTAACTTACAAGCTCGTCATCACCTAAATATGGAAAGCAAAACCTTGTCCTTTACTTAGAATAGTCTTTAGAACAGAGACAAAATACATCAGATTTTGTCTTCTCAGATGATGTCGATTTGTCACTTAGGATAGAGTTAAAACTCATACATGTATAAATAGCATAAGAGATGGAGTGAAAAGATTAAGCTTGTGAATTGTAAAACACACATACACGCAAGCCATCTTTTCACTCCTCCAAATACAACTTAGTTCCCGAGATAGCTCAAATGAGCTCTATCAGTTGTGCTCGACTTAGCCCGAGCTTAGAGAGGAGTTACCCAACTTTGACATTTCAATCCCAAGTACTATTCCGCAAGTACTTGGGTAACGTATTCTTTGTTGATTTATTTCTAATAAGAATATGATGTTGAAAATTACTTAGTGTGTTTTCCTTATGTTAATTTCAGTCATAGTTCACTATTAACTTGTTTTATAAACTTAAACTTTTTTTAACAATAGTGAACGGGGAATAACATTTATCAGAGTCATGTTCAGCATCATGATCAGTTTGTTTAAGTACTTTAGCAGATGCACTATATTGAAGAAGAAGGGTACCTCATTACATGACACTGCTCAATTTCTCGGTCTGATATCTCAGATCCACATCATGTGTAACAAGAGTCACCGAACCGGGTCGTGTCAAGCTTATCTATCTCCGAGCCTCACAGATTCAAGTGTCAACCGATCCAACATCTGGAGTTTTACCCAACTCAACACTACAATCTTTTGATTGTGCCCGACATTTATTCCCATTTCGATTTCAAAGATCTATCTTGTGTGTTAAGAGTAATCAAGAGTCTGGTCACATCATTAATTGTTGTCTCCACATCTCAGTATTCAAGAACACCCACCTTTCAGCAGATACATTACCCGACTCATCACAACTATCTCTCAATTGCACCACTCTCATCTACGTTTTCATCTTTTTGAGTAACTTCCTCAATATACTTCTCCACATTATCCATGAGATGGATAAGTGTCTCTGTGAACACGCTTAATTTCCATTCCAAGATGTCTCTTGAAGGACATCTCACCATGTCTTGATCATAATCTGATGTGAATTCCTTTCTAATGAATGACTAAAAGTGTTTGTAGATCACTTGAAGTGCAATCGAACTATCCTTTTGAACATTCTCTTTGTCAAGTTGTAGCTCCAATTGCTCTAGGTTTAACAACAAAGTTCCTGTAAATGTGGATAAGTCCTGACGGAAGAGGGCAATACATGTTTGTTCCATTGATGTGGGTAGAAGTAACATGAGGTGAGAGTGAAGTTGTTGATAAGGTTCAATGCCGCCTTTGCATGGCATTCTCGAGGGTCAATGTGCAAATCTTTCTCCTTGGACTCGGAGCATGAAGAACTCAAATCATCATTGATTGATTCCATCATCTCAGAACCGCTTAGTATAGCTAATATTCTCATGGTTGTCTACAAGATCATACGCTTGAGTACTTCGAAATCATGAATCGAGTGTAAGACATGATGTTGATGAATCTACGGGATTTTACAAGTTTATGATTTAAACCGAGAAATAGAATCTTTCGCGGGATTTTACTAAAATCAAGACCAAACCGTTAAGCAATGACCAATGGAACGAGTTAAGATGACTGATGGATTGTCACAATGATAGACAATTGTGTGTTAGGACTTATGATTGTTTGTAGGATTAGCAGAGATGTTGTTTGGTTGAGATTTGAATTGATATATGCCCATTTTTACGGAGAAATTTAGGTCAGAAAACATAAAAACCTCAATAACTTCTGTTCGGCGTGCCATTCTCCTCGTTCTCACAGTCGT
>OU343219.1:240291034-240314838 GCA_910596185.1 Chrysanthemum makinoi
GGATCACACCCACTGGGATTACTGAAGAAGAAAGGGGTTTTGAACAAACCAAAGAATGCTATTTAACTGAGGTCATGCCTTTCTTCAAACAATTAAAAGATCAATTTGAGAGTCTTAAAAAAGGGATGGACTTAGATATTAAAGAAATGGAAAAGGAATTTGATGCGATGATTGTTGAGGTTAGTGACTATGAGCGAGAACTAAAATATAATGAGATTGAAAGGAAGAACTTGTATACCTTGAATGAGAATCTTATTTCTGAATGTATTGCTCAAGATGTGTTTTACCCTGCTACAAATTGTTCCATTAATGCTTCTCGGTTCATGAATTATCTCGTTGCTCTGAAAAGTCTCCCATGATCATGTCATTGAGCTTGAAATCAAAAACTCTAAACTAAGTGAGAAAATTGAACAGGATGATCACGATAATTTGGTAAAACATTTTTCTAAGCTAGAAGTTGAACATTTTGATTTACAACTAAAATATCAACATCTCAAAGAAAATGTTAAAACCTCAAACATCAAGATATCCTCGGATGTTCCAGAGTTTGATGCAGTTTTTGAACTAAACAAACGTGATGAACAGATTCAAGCTCATCGTAACACGATCAGAAAGTTGAAAGCCCAAATTTCTCAATTAAAGGGTGGAAAGAACAATGTGATTAGCTCCCAAATGCCTCCTCCTTTAGATTCTCAGAATTCTCATAATTTTCATCTTCAAAACTTGGTTAATGCTTTACAAAAGGAAAATGAGAGTTTTCTAGAAGAAAATGAAAAGGTCAAACAACATTTCAATGAGTTATTTGAATCAATAAAGGTCACTCGTAACAATAATAATGATAAAATAACTTCGTTGCAAAAAGAAATTGAGAATCTAAAGAGTCAGGTTAAAGGGAAAATGCCAATGACTAATGAGAAGAATGGTGTATCAAAGGTGCGTGTTTGTAATAAATATGCTTTGTCTGTGAAATATGTTCCTCCTCATCTTAGGAACAACAAACTTGCTATTCAAACATATTTCTCATGCCTTAAGGACAACCTAGAATGTCTCCGTGAGATCGTTGAAGAGGATAAGTTAGAGAAACCACTTGATAATGCAATTGGTCATGCATGCTTATATGCCAAACGATCTCAAGAACTTCTAGAATGCTTAATTACAATATGCCCTAAATCCTTAGGTGAGCAAGTTAATCCCTTGATACCTTGTTCTATGCCTTGTGCCAAGTATGAAATTCATTCAATGCCCAATGTTATGAATGAGAACTTTTGTGTGCCTTCAAATAGTTCAGATCCCAGCACCTCTAGAACTAAGAAAGTGAACTTCAGTGTGCCTTCAAGTAGTTCAGCTCAAAGCACTTCTAAACCTGAAATGCAAAAAGTAGCAAAACCAACTAATATTCCCATTCCCTCTATAGGAGTAATCAATGACATTAAAGCAAGCAGGTCAAAGTCTCACGGCAATACAAGGAATGATAGGACCTCGCAAGCTAAGAATGTGCATTGGAAGAAAGTAGAAGATCACCCTAGGAATACTAAGTTTGAGTTGAATAAAACGAATCATGTTGATTCTAGTATTAGCTATAAGCGCATCTTGTAATTAATTTGAATTCTGCTACTATTCACAAACCATGTAACGATGACTGCTTTTTTTCTGTTACTAATCATGAATGTGATGTGAATGTTTTTTCTAATGCTGTCAAATGCTCTGTTAAAATAGTTAATGCTAAAATTCAAGCTAAGAAGGCTAAAAGGCAAAGGCGAAATAAAGTTAGAAAACAGTGGAAACCCACAGGAAGGAAATTTAGTAATATAGGTTATCAATGGATACCTACTGGCCGTAAGGATAATGAGTTTTTCCCTCAATTCGCTAAGACAATGCCCACTAGTATATGGATGCCTACTGGTAGAAATATTCCCTTAAGAAGTGAACATACTTTGAATAGGGAAAATATAGACACTAGCATTGCATCTATCTCTGATGATTCCATTGTTTCTATTTCTGATGTGGGTGTTCCAATCACTGTTACTAACCAAATAGAACCCATTCTTGCATGGGGATCCCAATTATCCACTTATCCATTCTTGTTTGTGTTCAACTGCAGATCGTTCAAATCGTTCTATGGTACCTGGACTCAGGCTGTTCCAAGCATATGACTGGAGACCGGTCGCGGCTCATGAACTTCGTGAGCAAATTCATCGGAACTATTAGATTCGGGAATGATCATTTTGGTGCTATTATAGGTTATGGAGATTATGTTGTCGGTGATAGTGTTATCTCCAGGGTATATTACGTAGAAGGTCTTGGTCATAACTTATTTTCTGTCGGTCAATTATGTGATTCTGATCTAGAAGTGGCCTTCAGAAAGCATACTTGTTTCATTAGAGAACTTGATGGTAAGGAACTTTTAAGAGGAACACGTGGTTCAAATCTATATACCATCTCTATCGAAGATATGATGAAGTCTTCTCCAATTTGCTTGTTGTCAAAGGCTTTGAAAACAAAGTCATGGTTATGGCATCGTCGTCTCAATCACTTGAACTTTGGCACCATCAATGATCTCTCCAGAAAGGACTTAGTTGTAGGTTTACCTAGACTAAAGTATGAAAAGGATCATCTTTGTTCAGCATGCCAATTAGGAAAAACCAAGAAGTATGCCCACAAACCCAAACCTACAAACTCCGTTACAGAAGTTCTTCATACAATTCACATGAACTTATGTGGACCCATGAGAGTGCAAAATATCTTTGGGAAGAAATACGTGTTAGTTGTGGTTGATGATTACTCGATTCACCGGGTTAAGTTCCTAAGGACAAAGGATGAAACTCCGGATATCATCATCAAACTTATCAAACAGCTGCAGGTTCGACTTAACAAAACTGTCAGAATCATCCGAACAGACAATGGAACTGATTTTATTAATAAACAACTTAGTGAGTTTTATGAAAGTGTTGGAATCAGTCATCAAAGAAATGTTCCACGAACTCCTCAACAGAACGGTGTATTTGAAAGACGAAATCAAACTCTTGTGGAAGCCGCAAGAACAATGCTGATTTACTCAAAGGTTCCAATGTTTCTCAGGGCTGAAGCCATTGCCACTGCATGCTACACTCAAAATCGATCCCTAATTCACACTGCTTATGGAAAAACTCCATATGAACTTGTCCACAATAGAGAACCTAATCTCTCATTCATTCGTGTGTTTGGTGCGTTGTGTTATCCAACTAACGAGGGTCAAGAATTAGGCAAACTTAAGGCTAAAGCGGACATTGGAGTACTTGTAGGATATGCACCAAACAAAAAGGGATACCGAATCTACAACAAAAGAACCCGAAATATCGTGGAAACAATTCACGTTACGTTCGATGAGCTGACCGGTCCTATGGCTCCTAGAAAATCCAGTTCTGGACCCGCACTTCAAAACAGTCCAATTGGTTCATCCCTTGTACCTAACTCATCTCCAACAACTCCATATTTACCTCCATCTGAAGATGATTTGAAGAAATTGTTTGATCCAATGTTTGATGAACATTATGAGCCAAATGCCAATGATCTATCAATTCCAACAACAGAGGCTGCTTCTAGCCCTGTCAATGAAGTTAACCCTTCAGTTTCAATGTCATTAAGTCAAGAAGCGCACTGCACTGATCACTCTGTTTCATCAACAAACCTTCAATCATCAAGTGTACATCATGGAATTGTTTCTGGCACTCAGGATGAAGGTAATCCCTTTGCTACTCCTGAAGATGCTCCATTTGAAAACATATTTGCTCCTGAATCATCATCAAAACCATCTTCATCAGGGGAAATCTATTCTGCTTCGGTATCTCCAAGGAACCATCAACATGGGACTTTGGTACCCGAAGTACACCGGTATGTCACTAACAGCCTATGCAGATGCTGATCATGCAGGATTTCAAGATACACGTCAAAGTACGTCTGGAGGTGCTCAGTTTTTGGGTGATAAGCTTGTGAGCTGGTCTTCAAAGAAGCAAATGAGTACTTCTATTTCCTCTACAAAGTCTGAATACATAGCCATGTCATCTTGTTGTGCTCAAATTCTATGGATGAGATCCTAATTATCTGACTATGGCTTTGAATTCAACAAAATCCCTCTGTACTGTGATAATAAAAGTGCTATTGCTCTCTCATTCAACAACGTACAACACTCAAGAGCAAAGCACATTGACATTCGACATCATTTCATCAGGGATCAAGTTGAAAACGGTGTGGTGGAACTATACTTTGTGAGGACTGAATACCAGTTAGCAGACATCTTCACCAAAGCTCTTCCTAGAGAACGTTTTGAGTTTATCCTTCCACGACTTGGTCTTAAGAGCCTACAACCGGAAACACTCAAACGTCTTCAAGAGGAAGAAGAGGAGTAAAAGGTTTTCCTTCGTCTATCTCTTGTAAATATCTATTCGAAAAACAAAATACAAAATTACAAAACCTTCAAAAAGCAAATAGAAAAATAGAAAACTTAAAAAAAAAAAATATCTAAAAATATTGTCCTTTTGTTATGTTTTCCTCGATTCGATAATATCTACGGTCTTTGTATTGTCATTCAAAGAATGACACGGGACTTTAGATGTTAGTCGAATGTTCAAAAAAAAAAAAAAAAAAAATTTTGAGAGAAAGAAATTTTTTTTAAGCAAAACCATGGCTTATTGTCATTTTAGGCAGTAACCCGTTTTTCAAAGAAAGAACAGAGCCATGCCTTATCTATTTTTTAATCTCATGCTCTGATTCTATAAACAATTACTTACTATCTAATGAAAACTCGGACTCTATTGTTGAAAATCATCTGGACTTAACTTTTGTCAAAAACATCTATCTCTTAATCAACAACTTATGTCATTGATTGAGGGGGAGAATGATTTCAATTAAATCAAAAGGTTATTTGTCATACAATATTTTTCAAAAGATAATCATTCATGTTTAATCAATGAAGTTTAAAGTCTCAAAATCCGATCCTTATCAGTTAAAACGTTTTCATAATCAAGTCACAATTCTCCTTAAAATTTTTCAAAATCAATTTAAATCCACAGAGATCACAAATCTCATGTTTTGATAATTGTGATCGGGGGAGAATTTGTGATTTAAATTGGATTTAAACTGATAATTCGGTAAATGGTTTTATAAGGATGTACAAGCTCTCCTTCCCACATGTGCCAAACGATTTCAAATTTTCCATGCACATGTTGAGGGGGAGCATCTATCTTAAACCACAAAGATTTGAAACGTGATCAATTTATCTCAATGTGCAGTTGTTTCCTAATATGTGCAAAACATTTAAAAAATTCTACGCACATATTGAGGGGGAGCAACTATTTTTGAAAACCACATTCTTTATATAACTACTCTTAGATGCAAGCCAACCCCTCAAAGATGAAAATTATTTATATTACAAAATGATGCTTGATGCAAATGTTGAGAGGGAGCTCTATTTCTAAAAATATCAAAAACAATTCAGATACAAAATACTTTGATAATATATCACAAGTATCTGGATTGATTTACAAATGGTTTTCAATTGGTTCCAATGGCAGATGAACAATACCAAATAGACCGACCAAATTTACTTTATGTATGGTGATATAAGGATGATAAGGTTAGGTATTTGTTCCCATGATCCGCCAGAACCGGAGGGATCTACCCAGGGACAATCCACTAGATAGTGTAGAAGTCCTTAGGTACGATGAAAAAAGGAGAAAAATGAGAATATGGGAAGAGTGCGGACTGAGACTGAACTAGTACTGGAATAAACCAAACAAGGTTCTAGTAATGAAGTCTCGGTAAGCACTGAAGGGGTTGAAGAATGAAAAAGAAATGAATATGAAAAGGGTGAAAATAAATAGCCCTCCAATAATTCAACCTTAGGGCAGAAACCGGGTTCAATTCATATACTACTGGTGGTTACCAAGGTAACATCGGTATTGAAGACAAGACGTCATGGACCCAGTGACGCACCGCAACTCAACTTTCCAAACCACTCAAGTTCCTCTTAAAAGGACTTGTTTCATTCTCACAGGGAACCGACATAATCTATCGACTTTCTCTTAGAGATAGTTGGTATTGAAGAAGGAGACCCTCTCCCTAGTCTCCGGCATAGGAACCAAATATGCACAATTGAGTCTAGAGCCACGAGATCATCAATAAATCTCATTAGGACACTTACAATGAAGACTCTCTATTTCACATAATGTGGAAAGAGAGATTATAACTCATGAGTCCTACACATCATCCTTGTGGTATTGCCAGAACATCTGAGTGATATGCATACATATTCACAACGAAGATGGAAAGCCTTCTGGAGCCAACATCAAACAAGCTCCTGGTAGGTGGCATGTGAGATCTATCCAATAGATCAACCATGTGACAACTGAACAGAAACAATGGGGCGATTCAATATTTTGAATCAATCCTGGTTCAGGTTATGGATTGACGGATTCCTTTGAAAAACTTGTCGTTGTGCTTAAAAACTCTTTTCTTTAGCACATCGATTGTGTACAAATATTTCAAAATAAAAGGTGTTTATGATTGATAATTGATTTTCATTAAAACCTTCGTTGTATTGCAAAAACAATTTCTATTGAACGATACACGATTGTTTTTCAAATATCTTTTTATCAATCAGTGAATCTCAATTCGCTGGTTCACTCACTCCGTTTTGTCTTCTTTGAGACGTTCCGGTTTGAGAACAGCTAGAGCAGCTGCGAAACCCTGTCAAGGAAATTCTTCAGAATTTTACCTGTTCACAGGCAGTACTTGTACTGATCAACGGGGAACCGTGGGCCGTGTACCTCAATTCAACGAAAGTGATCAAAGACACTTTAGTACGCTTTATTCCTAACTGTTTTATGCAGGTACACCCCGACGTTTGCAGCTGATCAGAATGAAGCGGTCAATCCATAGCCGCATGCTCACACAACCATTCATATATAAAGAAATCATGATTACTGCATCAATGACTCTGATGTTTTCACTCCATGCTTCTCCTACGCTATTGCCAATATCATGAATCAACGAAAGCTTCCACTACTCTGATGAGAATATATCATGATCAAGAATGTGAGCATGTCGGTCCAAAAGTTACAACATCACATAATACCAACACCACAAAGGATGAGTCAAAGATTTATGTTTGCTGATGATCTCAAAGCTGGCTCAAAACTCAGCATCACGTGGATCAGTTAAAGACCTCCACTCAGATTATCCAAACTTGCAAAAATGAAGAATCAAAGACTATGAGCTACAGAACAAAGAACATGAACAAGAATCCAAGAACAATCTCAATGTAATGTCTATTTGTATTCTATGTAATTTGAGGTGACCTCCCTTAGGGGGAGATTGTTAGGATTTAGAAAATCCAGGTATTAAAGTGTCGGTCACCTCAAGTATTTGTAATCGTTAGAAAGTTCGTAGTCGTAGTTATTTAATGTCATGTAGTATTTAGTTAAGTAATACCGTGGAGGACAGACGGGTCTTTACCCACTGTATGCCTGATCCACAGCCCGTTAGGTGGCGTTTTATGTAAAGACTATAAATACTCTCTACCTCCCAAGGTAGAGAGTTGGAGCTCATAATAAGACTTTTCTTTCTCTCACTAAAGTTCCCAAACCCCTAACTTTCTCTCTCTAGAAAATCATCTATACGCCTACTTGTGTTTGTGTTATGATATGTATGTGAAATCCAATATGTTTCACATAAAGCCTGGAAAGGAACACAGACAAATTGTTTTAAACAGGGTACATACCACCCTGGGGATCAAATTACAACCACATGGTTGCCTTTATCAAACTTTGGAATGAGTGGGATCAGCTGAACCTGGGGATGGAGCCTTGGGTGATGGAACTTCTTCGAAGGAGACGGAGGCTGGACTTTCCTTGGCTTCTTGGCCAGCAGGTCCTCAATAGAGGCCGCTGGGTCCTTCGTCACTTCTGTAAGGAAAGGGAAATCTAAAGCAGTTAAGTGATTACCTGCATCATCATACTCTTTCTCATGAGTTGCCTTGCAGTAAGGAATTTCCTCCAGCTTCACCGGTTTCTCCGTCGCAGCTATCTCCTCCAAAGTGATACACTTGCCATGGAATATGGCCGCATTCACCAGGTTCCCAATTGGAATCCCTACATCATCGCTATGGTAAAGTTCCATAGCAATGTAGGGGATGACCTTGGTTATCAAGTCCATCCTATCCTTCTTCAGCATCTTCAGACAAAGGTTTAACCCATCTACCTTTTCTCTGAGCTTGATCTCTTGGTCCAACAGCTTCGCTCTCTCTCCTCGCAGGCCTCCACACTTGGATGAAAGAATGATATCTGCTCTTTATAGCCTACGACCTTTTGAGCCTTTGATAGTTAATTTCGCTTTGCCGAGTTGACCTTTGAGCTTTTCATTATCACCTGAGATCTTGCACCAAGGGGTTCTTGTCAAAATCTTCCAAGGCATCTTCACACTTCTTCTCCAGGTCTGCATACTTCTGATCCCTAGCCTTCTCCCTTCTCAGCATAACATCCATATCTTTTCGAGCTTTGGTGACAGTACGGAGCAGCTCCCTTGTCCTAGCATTGAGTTGGTTGTCTAGCATGCACTGTCTAACATTACCATGGATATCATCACAGCTGGGCCCTTCGATGGCTGGAAATACCACAGCCTTACCCTGGGCACTCTTTTGCCGGGTAGTTCGAGAGGGAGGAGTAGGTAGGATAAGATTCCTCTTCGAAGCGGACTTCACAGCTTTTGCACTGGTACCTTTCCTGCTTCGGACCCTCTCACCAATGCCGGAGGGTCCTATAATGGCCAACTGTCCTTCGGAGACTGGTTCATCAGAATCAGCAACATTCTCCACAAGCTGGTCTTCCACATCTATGGGTTCCTTTGACGGAGGAGTAGAGGATACAGGTTCGATGGGCTGGGCTTCCACATCATTGTCATTTGATGACACTGAGAGCCCACGCCATAGCTCGTCTTTTGGGGATTCTTTGGAATGAAGCTCACCTCCTTTGCACCACCAGCTACCACAAAGTTTCTGAATGACATTTCTGCACGAAGGAGCAAATAAGATAAATATCAAAAAGATAAGTTTTTATTTCTTATTTTAATCAAAAAATGCATACTTTCTCCATCACAAATAATCTCAGGCACCAAAGGAGATCCCTCCTATCTTTTAGCAAGGCCAGCCATGAAAAGAATTGGCTCAGGGAATTTTTGGCAATCAGCTGGATGACGAGCCAAACGCTGATATAAAGGATTCCTCCTCAAAGTATAGGGCAATAGATCGTTGAACCTTTTTTCATCATATTGGAACTCTGGGTTTAACAATGCAGGGAAAATCAGAGGGATAATGGTGTTTTGGATATAAAAGAACTTGCCTTTCCAGTTCCTGATGTTTGTAAATGGCCTATCTATGAGAATGGGCACATCCCTTTCACCCCTCTTAGCCAAGGTCAACCAATCTCCTCCAGGGTATAAATTCAGAAAACCCCTAAGCACAGTTAATGATGGTTCAAACCCATAAGCTTTGCACATCACAATGTATGTCGTAAGCTTGGCTAGTCCAAAAGGGTTGAACCTAGATATGTGTACCTCATAGTACTGGAGGAATTCTAAAATCAAAGGGTGCAAGGGTATCCTAAGGTTGGAGGTGGTGAATGCATGGGTGTACAAACCTAGGTAGTTTTCGGGGGCATCAAATATCCCTTGATTTCTACTAGGTAACATGATTTTATGCTCTTTTGGAATTGGGTAATCGGTGAGGAACGCTTTGAGCTACTCCCTTGTCAAGGTGCAACCTTGTTGTTTGATTATAAATTTTTTATTTGTAGACATTGATCCTTCTAAAATCCACAATAAAGTATTTGAAAAACAGATACGAAGGAACACTTTACCTTGTTTGATCGAAAGCTTGATCGGAAGAGATTTTAGTAGGTGAAAAACTTAGGCGTAAGATAAAATAATGTTAGGGTTTTACTGTTTTTTTAACTTTATATACCCTCACATATGTTAAATCTCGGCCCTACACGTGTCCTGACTTATCCCCTTACCACCGGATTTCAAACCCTTTTTAAATTTTGAAATGATGTTTTCTTTTACCGAGGAAAAGGGAGTGGTTAGGATAAGTGTTTGCATTAATTACGGTCAATAGGTACAAGACTTTTCATCTTCGTTCGTTTTTTGTGACGAAGGGGAGGTTTCGTTTCTATTTCTGAGTCGTAAGCAATATTTCTTGTTCGTACATATCACTTTCGACTGGGAGGCTTGATGACGTACCCTCCGATCAGGTCGAAGGACCCTCCTTCGGCCTCAGTCGAATTTGCATTACGAAGACCCAAGTCTTTCTTCATAAGTCATTGGTGGCGTAAAACCATTCATCATTGACATGGTTACCAGTTGGGAATTCGCCAGCCGAAGGCCTATGCCCTTCGGTGTCTTCTCTTGAAGACGCCAAGACAAAGGAGAACCTTGACTTGGTCTTCTCCCACGTTCCCACTATTTCCTTAGCTTCCCCTCCAAGTCCGAGATAGTGGGGATGAAGCCCTAGCGGTTTCCACAAATCAGATGATGCCCCCATGATCTCCTAAACGTGTGCTAACACTCTCCAAGCTATTTTCTTCACCTATAAATAGGTTGGACGAGTCATTTCAATGGTATGTTCACTCAACACAGTATTTCACATACTCCATATTATTTACAACACATATCACATACTTACTCTCATGCCGGAGGTGGTTCGCAGGGCCCAACCCCTGCACAATCACTTAACGAAGTGTCTACTATTTCTTATTGCAGATTGGCTACAAGTTTGGCGCAAGATATCACCCCTCATACCCTTCGATCACCATCGAAGGCCTGGTCATACGAATTATTGTACAATCACTTATATACGCCTCTTATGTATTTGGTATGATGTGATTGTGAAATCCAATATGTTACAGCTTTGTATTGCCTGGAGGCTTTGAACCGCTTGCTTTTGTGTCACTGATTACTCCTGTAGAGGGAATTATGGGAACATTAGTTGGTTGGGCTACCTTTTGCATTCCTGAACTAGAAATGCAGGGATCTGTACTACTTGAGGGCACTTTAGAGTTCACTTTCTTAACACTGGGCATAGAATGGTTTGCATACTTAGCACTAGGCATAGAACAAGGCATCGCAGCTTTATCTTTCTCACATAAGGATTTTGGACATGTTGCTCTTAAACATTCTAACAGCTCCTAAGATCGTTTGGCCTGAATGCAAGCAAACCTAATTTCACTATCAAGTGGCTTGTTTATGTAATCCTCTTCTACAATCTCACAGAGACATTCTAGACTATCCTTAAGGTGAGCGAAATAGTTATGAAACATCAGTTCGTTATTTCTGAGATGAGGATGAATGTATTTAACGGTCACAGTATATTTACAGTCTGCAGATGACTTTGATGCAACATTCTCATTAAAGGCAAGTGGCATTTTCCCTTTTACCTGACTCCTCAGATTCTCAACTTCCTTTTGTAAAGACGTTATTTTTTCATTGTTCTTGTCACAAGTGACTTTCATTGAATCATATAACTCTTTAAAGTGTCGTTTAACTTTTTCATTTTCTTCTAGAAAACTCTCATTTTCCTTTTGTAAAGCATTAACCAAGTTTTGAGGATGAAAAGTTTGAGAACACTGAGAATCTAAAGGAGGAGGCATTTGGGAGCCAGTCACATTGTTCTTTTCACCCTTCAATTGTGAAATTTGGGCTTTCAACTTTCTGATCGTGTTACAGTGAGCTTGAATCTTCGCTCACGTTTGTTTATTTCAAAAAGAGCATCAAACTCTGGAACATTTGAGGATGTCTTGATGTTTGAGGTTTTGACATTTTCTTTGAGATGTTGATATTTTAGTTGCAAATCAAAATGTTCAACTTCTAGTTTAGAAAGATGTTTTACCAAATTATCGTGATCATCCCGATCAATTTTCTCATTTAGTTCTGAGTTTTTATTTTCAAGCTCAATGACACGATCATGGGAAACTTTCAAAGCAACAGTTAATTTATAAAATTGAGAAGCAGTAATAGAATGCTTAGTAACAGTATAAAACACATCTTGAGCCACACAACTCAATACTAAGTTCTCATTTAAGATATGCAGATTCTTCCTTTCAATTTCATTATATTTGAGTTCCCTTTCATAATCATTGACTTCAATTATCATTGCATCAAATTCCTTTTCCATTTCTTTAATATCTGAGTCTATCCCCTTTTTAAGACTCTCAAATTGACCTTTTAATTGTTTAAAGAAAGGCATGACCTCAGTTAAATAGCATTCTTTAGTTTGCTCAAAACCCCTCTCCCCTTCAGTTATCCCAGTGGGTGTGAACCTTTTCTTACATGTCTTCTCAAAATCAACAAATAGTTGATAAACAACATACAGGCTGATTAAGGTCTTGCTCTTAGTGGGAATAGATCTAGGAACTAAATGCATTGGTGTATTCGGAGGATACACAGTTGCTGGGGGGCATTTTCCTAAGGGGAGTGTTTGTTTTAACAAGTGCATAAGCCTTTTGCATATCTATGTCCTTTTTCCAAAAAACTTGTTATGGGGTTAATAGAGTTTGAGGCTTAAATCTATTCAGAGAAATCCAATTTTCTTTAGTGTAATCATGGGGTTTGTACGTAATGTTTTGCTTTTTACACTCAGGATCCTTTAGCTTCTTATTCATTTTCTCCCTAGTGACTTCATCTAATTGCCTATCTTCCTCAGTGCACTCAACGCAACTAGGTTTCTGCCTAGGCTTAAGGATTTCATCACCGTCATATATTACCTTCTGAGCTTCTCTAGCTACTTTACTATATTCAGGATTGGGTTCCTTTACGAGGAGAATGCTATGCTTATCGCTGAGAACTCTATGCTTAGTGATCATGTGAGCAGTCTAAATGATATTCCCTTGTACGTACAACTTATTTTCAGGTTTGTTTTTCAAATTTTTTAGATTGGAAAAGTCATTCAAAAGTTTTGATTCCTTAGCATTAAATTCTTGTTTAAGAACTTTAACATTATTTTGGAGTTCTTGTTTTTGCTTAACAGCTTTAGAAAGCTTTTCTTGTAAGGAGTTTAACTCTTGTTTTAACACTTCTTCTCTAAAATTACTTTTTCTGATAATTGTACGCATTTGGTCATCCATTTCCTGCTCACGGGTAGTTAACTCAAACTTAGCACGTTGTTCATAAATAGCAACTTGTTTCTTTATAGGCATTCAATTCAGAGATAACAGAATCATCAGGGGCACATGGAGTGTATTCATCAAAAACATAGTCATCATTGACTGCAGAAGATGCATCACTTGGTACAATCTCACTTTCACTTTGTATCATATATTGATCATATGGGACAATATTACTATTACCCACATTCATATCTGATTCATTAGTTCCACGTGATTGTACTTTTTTATGCATCTCTTGCTCATCGACTTCATCGTATAATTTTAATACCTCAGAGATGATAGATTCCTTGGAAGGACTAGCCTGCTATGGTGATGAAACCTTTAGAGAGACCATTGGTGAAATGCTAGCCATGAAGATGGTTTGGGCAGTTGGTTCATCATCAACATCTGAGTCATATGCATCACAATTAGCTACCTGAAATGCATTAGGATGATTCTGAACCATGTCCTGCACTGGCTGTTCATCCACATCAGCATCATAAGTCTTGGCATTTCCCTCAGCAAGAAACAACAACTCTTCTTCATTCAAAACCGCTCCACTGTCCTGAGCTTGCACCAGCAACATCTTGTCCCTGAAGTACTCTGCATTTTGAGGGCGTTTTGGAGATGTGCAGTTCCTTGCAATGTGTCCATGACCACCACAGTTGTAGCACTTGATTGGCTTCCCTTGTCCTTGATTTGTATTCCTTCCACGACTCTGATTAGCCACATAACCTCCATCTACTCTACCTTTTCCTTGTTCATACTGCCTTCCTTGAACTGGTTGCACCATAATCTTTCCATCTCTGACAAGAGCATGATTGTGTAGATTGGATGCAGTTCTGATTTCATTGTTAGTGTGTAGACTGTTGGTGTGTGGAGTGAGGTTCAAGTTTTGATTAACCATAAGAGCTAGTTGATTGATGAAATGTTCCATGACTGCATCAGCATCAGGTTGCTTGAACCTTGGATCGGGAATGAGTTTGTGATTACCATTTCCAATAGGTATGACTTGTGAAGCCTTGGTGGTAATTACAACATTGGTGTAAAAGGCTGTTGAATCATTTGATGAACTTGTTTCTCCCTGTTTAGATTTGAACTGTTCAAGAATCATTCGTTCAAACATAGCATGTCTCTCATTCTGAAGAAGAAAGGAATACAATTGCTCATAGTTGGTGTTCTTTAATCCTTTGGTTAGCTTCACAGAAGTGACAAATTTGTGCCATTCGGGATTCATGTTGTTCACAAACTTTGAGTTTAGCTGAATATTTGGCATGGTCATTTTGATATTCTTCATGTCATTCACAAGCTTGTGGAATCTCACGTAATATTCATAGATACTTTCTTCTGGTTTCATCTTAAAGTGCTCAAATTCATCATGCAGTTGTGATTCTCTGTCTTCCTTAGTCAATTCAGAACCTGAGAGAAGCATCTTGACATTATCCCAAACTGCCTTGGCTTCAGTGTTATGATTGATCAACTTGTAGATGTCTTTTGGAAGACCTTAAAGTAGCTAAACAGTCAACTCGCTTTGGTATCAACTCGCTAAACAGTCAACTCGCTTAAAAGACAAGTCGCTTAAAACTCAAGTCGCTTAAAGAAACAACTCGCTTAAAACCCAAGTCGCATAAAGAGTCAACTCGCTAAATAGTCAAGTCGCATACATAGACAACTCGCTTAACAACCAAGTCGCATAAATCAACTCTCTGCCAATACAACTCGCTTAATAGCCAAGTCGCTTTAGAACTCAAGTCGCTTAAAGAAACAACTCGCTTAATAGTCAAGTCGCATAAACCAACTCGCTTCCAATAAAAAAGCAACTCGCTTCCAAATGACAAAGCAACTCGCTTCGAAGAAACTTTTTACCGTGGCTCAACTCGCTTAGTACAATATTCAAAAACAACCACTTTAACAATAAAAAACAACCCAACCACGATGATTCAAGCCTTCCAATTCAAAACCTAAGCACATATGATGATCCTAAACACAAAAGTACTATCAAAATTCAAACTTTAACACAAGAAATTGACCAAATGATTCAAACTCTTCTAAACACTTATAACCCCAAAAACCTTATGAAATCCACCAAAACAAAGAGCAAGAAAGTTGAGTGATCAAACTATGGCTCTTGATACCAATTGTAAGATATAGGATTTCACAAACACATCAAACCAATAGCATATGGGGCGTTTACAAGTTTTAGAGAGAGAAAGTTCTAGAGAGAGAAAGGGAAGAGAGTTGGGAACTATGTGAAATAAAGAAAAATGGTATTGAAGCTCCAACCCTCTACCTTAGGAGGTAGAGGGTATTTATAGTGTCTTACAATAAACGCCACCAACGGGCTGTGGATCAGGCATACAGTGGGTAAAGACCCATCCGTCCTCCACGGTATTACTAAACTAACTACTTATTAACATAACTTGACTACGACCACGAGCTTTCTAACGAATACATATACTTGAGGTGACCGACTCTTTAGCGACTGGATTTTCTAAATCCTAACACTAAAAGATGAAAGAAAGATAGAGAGAATGTGTATTGGAAGGAATGAGAAAATGAGAAGACAATGAACTATATTTATAGCAAAAAATGTAATCTAAAAAATAATATTTTATTAGATTTGATATCTTATAATATCTTTCAAGATCTTGCAAATCTAACAAAATATTGACCAAATCTTCTAAAGATCTTAAAGAGATATGATGATGCATGGAATTAGTGGTGCATAAAGTGGTTAACCGGTTCGGTTTTTGATCCGGTCAAAACCGAACCGGTTTTGGTCAACGTCCAAAAAAACCGGTCGGGCCGGTTAACCGGTCCGGTTTCTAACCGGTAGTGCATCTGGAAAAACCCAACCGGTCCAAACCGGTTTGGGCTCGGTTTGGAACCGGTCTAGACCGGTTAACCGGTTTTGGCCGGTTTAGTGTTTTTTTTTTTTTTTTTTTTTTTTAAATTCCCGCCTTTTGCAAAAATTCGAATTTTTAAAAAAAGGTAACCGGTTTAACCGGTTTTTAACCCGGTTAACCGGTTTTATTTTGAAAATGTTTTTGCCGCCTATTAGAAAATTCAAAATTTTGAAATAGTTAACCGGTTTTAACCGGTTAACCGGATTTTTTTTTTTTTTTTTCTTTCAACATTTAACAAACTTATACTGAATAAACTTCAACTTTTATTTATAACGTCGGAAATACATAAACTGAAAGGAAATACATAACCTTAAAGAAAATACATCAAAGGAAATACATAAACTTAAAACATAATACGTAAGCATAAAAGTCCTAATAGTCGTCATCGGATGATCCCCTAGCTTCTTGAGCAGCTGCATCTTGTCTTAGTTCTTCATCGGAAAGCATCTCGATTTCACCCGCTTGTGCCTCTTCCACGTAGACCTCCCCTTCGAAGTCTCCGACATTTTCAAGATCAGTTTTATCTTGCACTCGCTTCATTGCGTCCAAATGATCTTTCAAACCCATACACATCTCCAAAGAAGCCGGTGTGAGTCTGTTTCTCGATTTGATAAAACCCTCCCACTTGTTGAAAAAGCGGATTCAGAAGCTACCGAAGTAGCTTGTACACTTAGTAAATCACGAGCCATTCGGGATAGAACGGGAAACATTGTTTCCTTTGCTTTCCAAAACGCCAACACATCAAAGTTTTCAACTTGTTCGGCCGGAATATGTGAGATAAATCGTTGTGATATATCTTTCATATTCACTGTTCGCTAAACCATCATTTCTTATCCGTTTGTTGGGATTATCTCTTATCTTTTTATGCAAAGCAAGTATCGGATTCCCTCTAAAAGCCCTTGATGATGATGAAGAAGACTGTGTAGGGAGGTGGGTTGCCATATCTTTCAAAATAATATTGCCACAAACTTTTAAAAGAATGGCCAAATGACTCTTTTGCATCATTAGCATAGTTCGGGTTTGACGCGAAACAACCCAAATCACTCACAATCGAGTCAATAAGAACCTCCACCCCGTTTACATTATAACACGGATTTAATGCGGCCGCACAAGTAATTAACGGTGGCAAAGTTTCAAAATATTTCAACAGCTTTTCTTTCATTCCGGAAACCATGCTAGTATAAACACCACCATTAAATTCAAATGCGGCGATTTGTGAAGACATCAAGAATAGTTGCTCGAGTACCAAATGAGCCGTCGGATAATAAACCCCCGACAATTTTTTGGTTGCATTGTAAAAAACTTCAAGTAGTCGGGTTATTTTTTCAATAGTATCCCAATTATCTTGACTAAATGGAGCACACCTACCCCTCCCCGACAATTTCTCGTCATGAAAATATTGCAAGGTCGCATTTTGTCTTAAGCCACTTATGAACATAAGATAAGTGGAGTTCCACCGTGTTTCAATATCCCAACAAGGTTGTAACCAATGTTTCCCCGCAGTTTCACACATCCGAATGTATGCATTATATCTTTTATTACCCTTTTTAAAAACATCAACTAACATTCTTTTAAAATCTTCTTTCACTTCACTCAAATGCGGATCTTTTAATCCCGCTTGCGTAAGTTAATGATGTGTACAACACATCGACTATGAAAAAATTCGCCATTGCAAGGTGGCTCATATTCCATTTTTAGTCGACCCATTGCATTTGTGTTGTTACTTGCATTATCCAACGTTATTGAAAATTTTTTTTCCGTCAAGTTAAACTTATGAAACACTTTTCTCAACAAATTGTATAAAGCTTCTCCGGAGTGAGGAACCGGAAAGTTTTCAAATGCTACAACTCGCTTCATCATTTGCCAACTTTCGGGATCAACCCAATGTGCGGTAACACAAAGGTACGAAAATGGCAAATTATGAGGAGCGGCCCAAACATCGGTTGTTAAATTAACACAAGCATCCATATTTAAAAATTATTTTTAAATCTTGCTTAGTCGTTTTCCACATTCTCATAGCATCGCGTTTAAGAGTCATACGACTTACATGATTGTATTGCGGTTGCATATAATTCTGGTACACCTCCGTCCCTCGTTGTCATAGTGGTTGAACGGCAAACCACGTTGAATCACCAAACCGGCCAGCTTTTTCACGGAGTAAATCATGATCGTATGAAAAAATAGTCCCGTCTCGAGCCATAGACGATTGACCGGCCTCCGGAACCGATTTGAGTGCCCTGCAATACTTTTGTTTGATGTGAGCCCTCAACGTCGAGTTGGAACCGGCAGACAATATACTCAAGCAATGTTTGCATCGAGCCTTTTTCTTACCGTCCGACATTAGGACGTAGTCAAAGTGTTCCCATGGATCTTTTACACGGTCACACGGTAAAACTTTCTGAACCGTCGCTGCACTTGTTGAACCAGCTTCGGTGTTGGTGGTGTTGTTTGAACTTTCCATTAGTGTTTAGTGAAATAGTTTCGGTTTTGATTTTTTTGGAGTGTTTTTTGATTGCTTGAAAGTGGTAATTAACCAAATACATAACACATCTATTTATACTAACATTTGTATGGCAAAATGGTAATTTTGGAAACAAAATAAATAATATCCGCCCCCCCCCCCTCTTTCAAAATTCAAATTCAAAAGTTTAAATTTCAAAAAATCCCAAAAAACCCGCCTAGACCATAAAAACCGGTTCCAAACCGGTTAACCGAACCGGTTTGGTTATTCGGGTTATAAAAACCGGTCTCCAAACCGGTGGTTTTTCCAAAACCCCAAACCGGTTCCAAACCGGCGGTTTGGATAAAAACCGAACCGGTTTTGGTCAAAACCGGTTTTGACCGGTTGGGTTTTCCGGTTTCTTTTCGGCTACGGTTCGGTTAACCGGTTTTTTTGTTCACCTCTACATGGAATGATGTAAAAATGCATTTTAATTTAGATTTAAAATGTTCATGAAATAAACTTGTAAAATGTATTATGTAACTAGTTGATAAAAAGTCTAGTTGCCTGTTATAAAATAAAATGTCTAGTTAAGTGCTTGTCAAAGTAAAATGTATTTTGTCAAGTGTAAGTAAACTTTAGTACTTGTATGAATATTATAGTTAGTTTACTTGTACAAATAAAAGTATATATTTGTTAGACATTTTAAAAAAGATGTATTTGTATAAAATACTTGTGAATGCAAAATGTAAGATGAGGTTCAAAATAGAATGGTTAACATATTAAAATACTTAGTGACTCTAAACGTATTTTGAACATTCTAAATGATTTGTTAAGGGGTTTGATCATAATGCCACATAACAAACATGTACGAACCTGTGTTGTAACATACGAGGACTTGAGACGTTGAGAGGTGTTGAATGTATGTTGGGATAAAATGTGATTACGGGTAACTTGTACATTTTACGTTATACATTACAAGTTACATGTTTGTCATCAATCAAAACAAACGAGACTGTATAGATTAAATATCGTAATATTTTCACTAACATATTTAAAAGTTGTTAACATGCAGTGGTTCATCATTAACAGATAACAATCTTCACAACAAGGAAGAATCTGTTGTAGAACCTAACATCTTCCCTTCCGAACAACAGTTACGATAGAGACCATCCCCTGTTACATGTAGCAATTCCAACCAAAGAAGCCACAAAAAACGAGATTGTAGCATCATGGTACAGCCTGTCATTTCATCTGCAAGTGGTGACCAATCTGTTCCAGGTCCATCCATTGGCGTATCTGGTATGAATAAGTTGCGCTTTGTATGAATAAACAACCTCTAATATATTAAAGACATTATAATGTGTTTGGTGAACATGTTTTTAATGAAATTTATTTTATGCAGATAAGTTAAATAAAAATGTGACATTGGACATCAGCAGATGGGTGTGCAGCATAGGCATGAGTTAAATCAGGGACAATTTGTTGGTCAGTACAAATTTGTTTACAACAATTTTCTCTATAATTATACATCATACATTATATGAATAAAACAATTATCAATTCTCTGTAGTAACACCACTGTTTCGCTATACTATGTGTAGAATAATCAGTTTAATAAAGTTTTATTTTTAAAATTTTCTTTTCAACTTGCACAGCTAATAACGCTACACCAAAAAAAAGGCGTATTATAGATGTTGATCCAGTTCTTAAAGAACATGATGTACAAAAGAAAAGAACAATTGTTGCATGTACAAATTGTAGACAAAAGGGCCACAACAAAAGAAGCTGTAGCATGCCATTCCAGAACTTCACTACATGTGCACGCGATTGTCAAAATCCTATACAAGCATCTACTTCAAATGTTGGCCAATCTGTAGCACCTATATCCACTGCCATATCTGGTATGAATAAATTACTATTTGTGTGAACAAACAAAACCTTATATATTAAAGGGATTAGAATGTGTTTGATTAACATGTTTATAATCAAAATCTATTTGATACATATAACGTGAATAAAAAACATGACATTACACAACAGCAAATACGTGTGCCGCATACTCTAGTTTTAAATCAACTAGAATTTCAGAAGGTTGCTTTACAAGATGTTTGTTTCCAAAAGAGTAACGAAATCGCTTCAGATAATTTACCTCGCACTCCAAATGTTCAGCACAAAAAAAAGGGCCACAGAGCCTGAATTCTTGCAGAGAAACCAAAGCCTAACAAAAGGAAGGAATAACTATTGGTATGACTAATTTCTATTAAACTCAAGAAACAAGTAATCATATATTACACATACTACAATGTTTTCTGTATTATTGCAGATACCTTTCAAACACAGAAACTAAATATTGCTCAATAAACAAATATGAAAATTTGTCTTGACCAACAGAATGTCGAACAACAAGTTCACAAGCTTAGCCTACGACATCGTTCATTGGAAAACAAAGAAAAAGATAACACATATACTCACACTGGCATTTCCAACACTGGTGTGCATACGCCTGTTGTCAATCACGACACCCAACAGAGTTCAGAAAATTAAACTGGTCAGTACTGATTTGTTTGCAACACTTTGCTCTATTATTATATGTTATATGTTATATAAATAAAAGCATTTAGTAACTCTGTTTAGCAAGAGCAATGTATAAGGTTTGAACCTATTAAATTGTTATGTTGAATAAATGTTTTAGTATATTCTATATAGAATAACGAATTTGCTTAAATTTGTTAAAAACTTTTCTTTGCAGCTTCCATAGACAATAGTAATATGCGTAAAAGAAAGTGTAGAACAACCACTACATGCGGCAATTGAAAACAAAAGGGACACAACAAAAGAAGCTGTAGCATCCCAATTTAAAGCTTAGGCGCATCTGCAAGCGATAGTCACAATCCTATACAACCATCTACTTCTACAACATCCCGTAATGCAGGTAAATAATTACTTCTAAAAAATTTAAAATTATACGTGGAAAGTATTTGCTCCAACCAAACTAATAATTTTTAAAATGAATCATTACAGATACATTATACGAATATGATGATTTAGGTGACTATGATCAACGTTGCCAGTTCTGTGGAGCTGCATTCTGGTATGAAGAAAGGATTAAAAGCTATCCTGGTCGTACACCTGAGTACCATTTATGTTGTCGCAATGGCAACATCATTATGGAACCAGAATTAGATCCACCTGAATATATCAAAAACCTTCTTATAGACAATAATTTTATGGAAAATATACAAGCATACAACCAGATGTTTGCCTTGACTTTGTTTGGCGCAAACATTGAAAATACAATAAATGAAGGAAGAAGTCAGTATGTCTTCAAGGTTTCTGGTCATATATACCACTGGATTGGTTCATTTTGTCCTACTGGTAACAACACCGCAAGATTTTTGCAGCTCTATTTTTACGACACACAAAATGAAGTACAAAACATGATGGGCCATTTTTCTGAATCCGACAGAGAAAGATTGCATCCAGAAGTTGTCGAAGGTCTTATTCAGTTCTTAGATATTCACAACGAGATGGTAAAATTTTTAGAACTGTAAGAGATAAATGTAAAGAGGCAGATATTCCAGAATTTAAAATACGTCTTTACAATGCCAGAAGGGCCCGTGGCTATGAATTACCAACATCTCACACTCTTGGAGGAATAGTTTTTGATTCTGGTCCTACAAGTGAATCAGACTATGATGTTATCATTGAATACATAGACGGGCAGCCAAAATAATTAACAAGCTACATCAATCATACATGTCTTTGCAGTTTCCTCTTATTTTTATTTACGGGCAGCCAAGATTTCATACAAATTTGCAGTTGAGGTCAGCAAATCCAGCTGAAAGGCCCAAAAGAGTTTTGATGAATGCTTTTTACACATACCAGTTACATCCAAGACATGATCAATATTATTTTCTTTTCTGAACGGGCAGGCTTTTCCAGCAATATGTTGTCGGGGTCTACTCTTGTATAGAAAAAACTAGGATGGACTTCTATAGGAAGCATCAAAATGATATTCGTGATGAATATTTGGTAGGACTCTATGACGCAATCTCAAGAGAAGATCATGAATGCCGTGAAGTAGGTTCAAGAGTTATTTTACCTTCGTCTTTTACTGGCAGGCCAAGATATATGTACAACTAGTACATAGATTCACTTGCAATCTGTCGTGTTCTTGGTAATCCCCAATTTTTCATTACATTTACATGTAATGCGAACTGGCCTGAAATCCAAAGATACATCTTTGAATATCCAAATCTCAATGCATCAGACAGAGCAGAGCAGATGTGGTTTGCCGTGTCTTTGAGCAAAAGATTAAAGTTTTTATTAAATTTTGTGAAATATAGGCGTACATTTGGCTACGTTATAGGAGGTATGAATTTTTTCATCTGTGCTTCATACATTTGGGACAAATAAAACACATGTTTCATACTCTATTAACAAAACTGTGTTTATCCTATATGCTGCCAATATTTCCGTTTAAAAAAAGTAATTGTCATAATTGTTAGGAAATTACGATTTAACCACTTATTGTTAAAAATAATAGTTGTTGTTGTTACTTTATTAAGAAAATCAGTACTAGTGACCCTGTCGTTACACTCTTATTGATTCATGATTTGCATTGCCTTTGACTGCAGTATTGTACACAGTTGAATTCCAAAAACGCGGCTTACCACATTGTCATACACTACTATGGGTCAGTTCATCTAGCAAAATAAAAAATGGTCAAGACATTGATCGCTATATTTCTGCTGAACTACTCGATCCGGCAATTGATCCCCAAGGATACAAGATTGTTTCAGAAATGATGGTCCATGGACCCTGTGGAGCAGGTAATCTGAAGGCACCGTGTATGCAAGGTGACATTTGCACAAAAAAATTCCCAAAGAAATACAATGACGAAACATTTTTTGACACCAACGGCCATGTACATTATCGAAGAAGGTAGACAAACATATCAACATTCAAACGGAAAATGAAGCTAGAAAACACTTACATAGTGCCATATAATTGTGATTTATGTCTTGCATTTCAAGCACATATTAATGTAGAGTATTGCGGATGGAGCATGCTTATAAATTACCTATTTAAGTACATCTCCAAGGGAACATATAGAACTTTTGCAAAGGTTGCAAGATCACTGGGCGAGGCAACTACTTCAGTAGCCAATCATCATTCACAGGTAGATGAGATTCATCATTTTCTAGATGGCCAGTTCATATGTCTGAATGAAGCCTGTTGGAGGATCCTAAAGTTTGACATACATAGCAGAGAACCTGCAGTGCA
>OU343219.1:240314938-240421329 GCA_910596185.1 Chrysanthemum makinoi
TAAACTAAAATGTTAAAATAAATTTGATTTATGTGTAAACTTCGTGCGTGCATTTACATATTTATCCAAAACATGCTTCAATAGCATTGTACATCATGCTTAAAAATTTTGTATTTTAAGAAAATATATAATTTTTGAAATTTCTTTAAGTATATATGAATTTCCCCCTAGTTTTTTAGTCAAAGTTTAATTGCTAAACGGATTTAAAATCCCCAATATTTGACAGGTATAATGGTATTTTTTTATACATACGAATCGTTTTCTCTCATTTATTACAAACTCTATGGGGGGCCGTCCATTTGTACATATACTTCTTATATGTAACTTGTAAGTCAAGAAAATAGTGTTTAGAAAAAAAGTCAATAAAATAATTATACAATAATGTAATGATGTGAAAGAGAGAGGTGTCGAAAATTACTTTTTAGATATTAAGGTGTAAAAATTGTATCATAATAATTTACTTTGTATTAATTTCATATTTCACCCTACTTTCATGATTAATTTTATATATACCTAAAGTGCAAGTATCTAATGCATAATGTACAATATTTTTAATACATGTTTTGGTATATATGAAATTTCTAATTAAAAGGAGGGGATATATGAAATTGCCCTATTTACTTTTATGGGCAAAGAGATAGGTGTCGAAAATTTTATAAATGTGTGCCATTAACAATTTGAGCAAAGTTATTTTAAGGGTTAATTCAATATATACTCAATTTAATTATTTAAATGTCATATTTACTCAACTAAAAATCATAAAGTCATATATACCCAATTTAAATACCAAATTTGTCATATATACCCATTCCAACTATTAAATCAACTGAAAATCAATTAGATCACTAAATACCCATTCTACCCTTAATACAAACTAAATCCAAAGTATGATTTAAAACATTTACGGTTGATTTAACCGCTCATTATAGTTTCGATTTATATACTTATACGGCTATGAGATGAGCTAGAAACAATTGTATATGATTACCAACAAATCAAACATTTCATGTGCGGTAATAAAGATCATGACACCAAGACATATAAAGAAGCAAGTTTGTAAATACATAACGTAGAACTAATCATAAAATCCAAAATGAACCAACCAAGAAGACCGAAGAGCGAATGTGTTTAACGAAGACCTTATCTGCAAGCGTTTTTTGTTTTGTTGTGCACAATATGTAGTTCTTGATCATTTTCACTCGTCAATATAGTGATGCTAATTCGTTTGTGAAACTCTATTTGGGCAGCTCTTGAAACTTATGTATCATGCTCCTGTTACTATGTTACTACTGTTGGTTACCATAAAAAATCAAAATGTGTGGTTGAGGTGACGGTTAATCCTCTCATCAATAAATATGTTCTATTTTTAAATAGTCCCATCTCTGCAATAGAAGAGTGGTGGTTCGGGCAATGATAACAATAACAAACATTGGATAAGAAGCAACATATAAGAATAAGGATCCATGTAAAATATTTATCTACCAATTTTGTAAAACGCTTGTAGTTAAGTTGTGACATTCTATTGCAAAATGACACTTCTTATTTCAAAGAGCCTTACAAAAGACAGACATGAGTTTTGCCATATTGCAAAGGGTATACTTGGGTATTTATTGATGTAAATAGATCTTGAATTGATTTAATAGTAAAATGGGTAAATATGACAAATTTGGTGTTAAAATTGAGCATATATGGGATTATGAATTTTAGTTGGACAAATATGACATTTAAAAGTTTAAATTGGGTATATATGGAATTAACCCTTATTTTAAATACCAAACTTTTCTCACATACCAAAAAATTCATCTCCACCATCCATCTAAAAAAAAAATCAATGACTGAGATTAAAGCATTTTATTATTTCACTCATTTTTTATAATTTAAATATCTCTTAAACCATTAATCGTTAAGCGAAAATATTTACACAGTCGAGACGAACATTTAATTATCTTTTATAGACGAGGCGATTATCTTCGAAAAAAAAAAAGCATTTTAAATCTTTCGTTTTATTTTTAAGGATTCTTGTAATTTCATGAAAATCATATGATAAAGTATTAAATTGAATATCACATATGATATTAGTGTTAAATCATATATGATATGTAATATCACATGTGATATCATATGTGATTTCATACTAATATCACATGTGATATTACATATCATATATGATTTAACAATAATATCATTACGTGATATTCAAATTAAAATTTTTATCATATATGATTTTTCTATGCAAATTTCCGAAGCGTAAAAACGAAAAAACGAAAAACGTGAAAATGCGAAAAAATTTTTATTAAAGTATATCCGAAAGTATAATGCATAGAAATATAAACTAAATACTAGTCTTATATATTTTTTTCCAACGATTAACGGTTTTGAAAGATAATATTTGAAAAAAATGATTAAAGTTAGGTTTTTTAAATTGTACATGATTAATAAATTATTAGATCAAATAAAAATGAATGATGAAAATTGATCCCTGTAAATAATCTTTTATTCTTAAATGATCTTATATATAACAATTTATCATAATAATTTTACATTTGTACATATACTTCTTACATGTAAGTCAAGAATAATTTATACAATAATGCTATGATGTGAAAGTTAGATATTTAAGGTCTAAAAACATGGTTAATATAATGGTAACTATTTAACATGTATTATAATAATTTTACCCATGGCCGGCTTTAGGGGAGTGCAAGAGGTAGCAGCGACAGGCAGTTGTGAGGGGCCACCAAATTTCAGTACTTCTATTATATATATGAACCAAAATAAGACGATTTAGAACTTAATTAATTAAATCTGCACCTACTTATACATATATATATATATATATTATGTATTATGTATTTGAGATCATTTTGTAGTAATGGCACAGGTAGCAAATTGAAATGAGGCCTTGATTTTACCCTTATGCGCAAACACATGTGTCATAATAATTTTACCCTCATTAGCAAAAAATAATGGTGGTATCGATGTTTTTTCATAAACCTTGTGCTCTTAGCTTAATAATCAGAGAGGTGGGCCCATGGCAGTAGGCCCATATATAGTTGTCACTGAACAGGTAATAAACACACGTAGCTGTACGACGCCAACTCGCCAAGTAAATGGGCCTACATTTAATGAAGTGGAAGGCTATCCTCCGTTGAGGGGCTTTTCCTCTAGGCCCAATATGTATAATAAAGTGTTTTACCATTTCACCCCTTCTAGCCATCATTTTATTATGCTAGACGAGTATCCCATGCTTGATAGTTCCCAGCGTCCGGATAATTAATGATTATTGTGATATTGTGGTGAGGTGTTTTGTATGCTTTTCAAATAGAGCTGAAAATTGATTATTGACGGTTTAGCTATCACGAATGTAAAAGTCAGACAAAATTAACATCTATCAAACAACAATATATAAAACATTTAATGAAAATGAAAAGTAACATTACATCGGTTATGAGATAAAACAACATACACGTTACTTTTTCGCGCCAAAACTAACAAGGATGGGATTAATGGTCGCCGTTGTTAGAAAGAACGCAAGTCACCGATTAGCGTGAATGTGATTAGCAAAAAATGGCAAATTTTGGCAATTTTTGGGCACATTTAGCATCGTTTTAGCTTGGTATTTAGTATTAAAAGTTAAATGTGCTTACTTGAACATAGCATCTTAATAGTAAAAAACATTATAATCGTTTTGAAGAAAAACTTTTTATATATATATATATATATATATATATATATATATATATATATATTTATATATATATATATAGCGTGGTCGTTTTTGTGTTAAAAAGTTTATGGGTTAAAGAAAAAATAAAAGTTTGAGAGATTTGAGGATTAAACATAATGTTTTGAAACCGGTTCGACGAGAATTGGTTCAACCGTTTGAATTCGGGTCAAAAACGGGTCGATTTAAACCGAGTCAACCGAACGGGTTGGGTCAAAACGGGTCAAATTAAGGGTCAACCCACCGGGTTTGAAGCGTCGGGTCAACCGATATTCGATATGTATTAATAGTTTCAAATTTTCACTTTTTACTTTTTGGTTTTCTTTTATATGAGTATAGAGTCTTGCGTAGCGTTGTGGCGAATCACCTGTGACGATTCTTAGAGAAATAGATCTCGGTGAGACTTGATTCACCAGCTTGTATCGGTTTCAACGGATCCTCTCTAGTTCGTTTTCGGATGGCTGTTATTGGTTAGCCGAACCGGTGGCGACACTGGTTTCGATTGAACCTGTTGGGCCGGTCCGATTTTCAAAATTATATGTACCACAACTTGTTAGCTTGTATGAAGCTTTGTGTGTTTTATTAATTTGTATAATGTGTATAATAGCATTAATTAGTGTGTTTAATTATTTTATATTTAGAATTATGTGTAGCTTGTTTAAATTGTACATTGTAAAAATTTTATTTTACTTTTTAGTAAGGGGTGTTTTAATTGGTTGTACAATGTGAATAAATTATTGTACTTTTAAGTAATGAAATATTTTAATAAGACTATTAATTACATAATATAATTCTCTCACATTTGACTTTCAATTTTTCACTTTTCAAAGTTGGACCATTTTTCTATTATATATAGTATATATACAGCTACTAATATTATTTTATGTTTAAACAGAAAAAATAATATTATTTGAACTGTCTATTTCAGCACATTAGTTGCGTGGGTTACATTTTGATTTTTTTTTAATGTTCCTTTCTTGAGATGATGAATTCTCGTTAAAATAATGACCATAAAAAATTGGAGCAAAAGCGACAAGAAATGTTGTTTTGGCTAGATATATATTTTTCCATATTTTAGCCGAGTAGTCCAGAAACTTGAACGTTCATCAAATGGTTTCAAAATTAAACTAGTTAAAAAGTAACATAAACATGCTTCAAATTCTTTTATAAAATAGTTATCATTGTTAAAACTTTAAAGTCCTAGTGACAAAGTCTTATAACTGACATCACTAAAATATGTTTATAGTTTCATGTTCAATTTTTATAAGTTGCAAAGAACCCTAAAGTAGTCACACAAATCTTTTGAAAAAAAAAAAAAAAAAAAAAAAAAAGACTTTACCCTGATTAAATTTGTGAAGCGGTGAGTTTAAACTTCGTAAATTAATAAACAAACGTTGGGAAACCAATTACAACTCAAAAAGTATTTAATAAATAAAATAAAGTTGTCATTGTTAAATTGTCATGAGGGTTTGATATGATAATGGGAAAATCATTGTATTGTGGTGTTTGTCGCCTAACTCTCCTTGACAAATGAGCATATATATATTATTTATATACTAAATACCAATTTTGTAAGTAAACAAATTTGTGTTGCAGAGTTATGATCGTGTATTGTTGAAGGCAACGAAAACCAAAAGCATTTTGATTGAGTGAATGATTGTTGACCATGATATATCTATTTTGTTCTCATTAATATCTTTATAAAGATGGTATTATTGATAGTGATACGTTCTCATACATCTTAATCAGTTACTTTTTTTGCTCATACACGTTACATCTTTCTTAGTTTTCGTGTCTATATACGATACAAAACCAAATAATTCATTCTGCAAACTATATTCTTTTTTCTTTCAAAAACGGACAGTAATAATCATTAAATTGAGTAAAGACTAAAGAGCAAGTAATCTTGTGATTTTCTTCTATTCGTATTCAAATGATTGATTTGAAAAAATTAATACGAGTGACAATGAAGTCACACCTAATATCACATTCAAATTCAAACGATAAATTTGAGTTGATTTTACCTGTAAACCATCTCTTTTAAGGCTGGATGCAGTAGATGAAAATCGCCACTCGATTGAGGCTAGGGCGATCGATGTCTTATCGATCCCCTTGATGTGGAGCCTATCGATCGCCAGGCAAAATGTATGATTCGTTCGTCCACACGATCGATAAGAACAAAGCAAATTTACTCCCTCTTTGTTGCTAGCCGTTGAAGTCAAACAAAAAAATATATATATATAACCGTTTGAAATGAATTATTTTGGACTGTTTGGTTAAAAAAAAAAAACACAACTAAAACTATCCTATAAATACACAACTTATTTACACATTAAACTCACAAATCTCACAATCCTCTCGATCAAAAATCTCACAATCCTTTCTAAAAAAGTCAAGAACACCATACCAACCAAAGGCCGAAAATCCCGTTTGGCACAAAGCCTGGCATATTTTAACAGGATCCGACTTTCCGGTTAACCGGGTCTCACCAAGAATCAATTTCCAACCCCCTTTGAATATCAATCCCAACAAGCTCCACAACAACAACCTAACAATCCATTTAGTATGAATCGTCCATTTGTTCCACCATATCAAAATATCCACCACCACCAACAACAACAAAGCTACTCCCGTCGAAACTACCAATCTATGTATGGGTGCAATCGGTAATGCCCGTCCAACCATGGATTCATCAACGTCTTCATATTCAAATTATCAGAATATTCGGTTAGCAAGTATCAATCTTGAGGGTTTTGATTTCGATGACCAACTATACAACAATCCTAATTTTTATCTTTGGAACGGATCGGGTTATCCATTCCAATCACGCGGTTGGGTACCGTTTGGCTCATGGATCGTATCACGATTCGGTTAACCTGATGACGTAGAAGAAGAATGTCGAAAGAGACGTCCACGGTCAAACCAAAGAAACCGAGGCTACAAAGAAGCAGAAGAAGCCTGTTGTCACACCCCCAAATTACCTGTTTTGCAGCGGAATGGAATTCCTGGGGATTGACTGTCATAGCATCACAATCACGGTTATATTGAACGACCTAAAGTGTCGTTTGGAAAATACATCGTTTGATTTAATAAAACAATCAGAGTTTACAAAGTAGGTCCCAAATGAAAATCAACTTGTGCGGAAATAAGTTTGTACAATTCAAACGATGTTTTAAAGTGCGAAAAACCCAAGTAAGACGCGTCGTCACCACGACTCCATGATGTGTCCAAATGCATGCCATGAAGTGAATGCCTTAGATACCTGAGATAAAACATGCTAAAAGTGTCAACACAAAGGTTGAGTGAGTTCATAGAGTTTGAGTTGAAATGTAAAGCCTCCCAAAATCGTTTACGCAGCAAAGGCATTGTAAATCGTTGAAATGTAAGGACTATCAAAATCAATTATGTAGCAAAGGCATTGTAAATCCACTCAGTTCCAAGTCCCGCCCATACAAAACTTGCAACCTGTGTGTTCACAACCCACTGCCAGAATATGCATAGTTTATGTTCAAACAGAAATCGTCAAATGAATTCACATAATAGTGCATGGCTCAATGTATCGAAATCGTTTATGCAGCAAAGGCATTGTAAATCCACTCAGTTCCAAGTTCCGCCCATACAAAACTTGCAACCTGTGTGTTCACAACCCATTGCCGAAATGTATATAGTGTATGTTCAAATCGTTCCAAGACCGTTAGTCCATAATCGTATACCAAGACCGTTAGACCAATGAATATACCAAGACCGTTAGACCAATGAATATACCAAGACCGTTAGCTCAATGAATATACCAAGACCGTTAGACCAATGAATATACCAAGTCCGTTAGACCATTGAATCTATGATATAGAAATTCTGAGAGGTATGGCAATAATAAATTATGTACGCATGACTAAGCATTCAGTTCGGCTAAACATATGATTTGCAAATAGTCATGAATGTAATAAAATAGTCGAGCATGTATCTCCCCCAAACAGTTATGAAAGCATTAAAACAAGAAAAGTGGGGCTATGGAACTCACGGTAAAGTGACGAAATGACAAGAGTGAGTACACGAGGTATAATGTGATCGTTATCCGGTACCTAGTACCAATGATAAGATCATATATGAGTTGCAATGTAATGTTATGCATGCATTTGATATGTTATTTATACCATTTACGAGTTTTGAAAATATTACACGTCGTCGAAAAATACTCTTTTGACGTCTTGACCCTTCAAAAATGACTTTACATGTTTTTATATTAAAATGTCATCCTATAATGGTTTTATAATGATTTTTAGAGAAATTTCCACTTTTCGCGAAAACAATGTCGTCGGAATTTTTATGAAATTACAAAAATGGCTTTGGAAAACTAGACGTAAAAACAGTGTCGCCGATCGTTAGAGAACGAACTTCGACTGTTTTGGAAAGTTTGTATCGATATCTAAAAGTTTCAGTTCAGGAGTTTTCGTCCAAAGGTCTCGATCATAAAGATATTAAGGGCTAAAGATGGTGGTTTTGGCCAATTGTGTGTGCGAGAAAAATTAGATTACGGCAAGTTTATGAAAAAGTGCATATCTTTGTCGTTTCAAATCCGTTTTCTACGTTTAATATGTCCTTAGCTTCGTATTGAAGTAAACTAATATATTTTTGACTAGTCGAAATAATTTGTGAAGCTTAAGGCTCGTTTTTGACCCGTACAAGATAAAAACATGTTGCTGAAATTTCAGAAAATAATATATTTCGTCGTCAAACTTGTAAAATCCATAACTTCTTCGTTATAAGTCCGTTTTTATCCGTTCAAGCGGCCACGGATTCGTTTTAAAGTATATTTTCTAAAAATCAAAGCCAAAGTTTAGTACCAACTGTCGGATTTTCCAGAAAATTGAAACAAGGACAGAACCTTAAAATATAGTTATCGAAAATAGTTTTTCTCGGACAAAACCTATTCTAATCCCTTCAAATCAACTCCAAAACTAATCTAATCCTACCATACACCTTCTTAGGGTGTCATGGGTTCCTAATCACCATCAAGACCAACCAATACCAAGGGGATAATTATAGGATGACCATATATATATATATACTCTAAAATCATGAAATAAATGGTATAAATCACATAACATGCATATAAGCTCCAAAAATGAAAAGAAACATATGAAAATGAAAAGGAAACTTGAAAATGATAAGAATATGCTTACTAGTGATAATGAAGAGGTGTAAGTAACAAGGATTAACTTAAATATCCTTGGTTTTTATTTCAAAACCTTATAAAGGATATAAACTAGGTTGAAATAACACTTGCTTTTATAAAAACTTTGATCCCTTTGGAGCTCTAGGTGAGGCCGGTTTTGATAGAACCAAAAGAGAGGAGAGGAAATTTTTGCTAACACTTGAAGACTTATGAGGATGATGAATGAGATATAATGTATATGTAAGACTTAATGCAAGTGTGTAATAATACACATTCAAGAACCATACTCCATAAATGTTTTCCCCCCCCCACTAGGCCGGATTTAGGGGATCTTGGTTCCCAAAATATTATTTTTTTTTTTTTTTATAAAATGTATTGTGTATAATTTGTAGCAATTTGTAATAAAAGTGTAAGTAAAAGTGTAGGAAAATGTACAAGTAAAGGTAAATGGAAATTTTGGTACAAGTGAGTTTTTAATAAGTCAAAATAGAATGTATTGAGATAATAAAAATTGTAAAAATACATTCCTTGTGAAATTTGGGTGATAAAATAATTATCGTATAATTTTTAAGAAACACAACGTAATAATTAAATTTTAACGATTAATATACCAAATAAATTTGAAACACTAGGAAAACTAAAAGTATAGTTTTTATGAACTAAATGTAAGTTTAAAAATACCTCGGGATCATTTTGAAAGTAATGGATTAAATATTAAAAATAATAACTCACGCGATAAAGATTATTAAACATAAAAATTACGCGTTGAAGGTGAAATGAAATGTCGTGAATGTACTAATGAGATGCACATGATGTCAACGGAATGTAGACTAATCTTAGTCCATATGAAATGTACGTGATGTCATGATCATGAATTCGCCGCTAAACCTCCAAGGTTATGCGAATTTGAAACAAGTAAACCAAGTTTACTAAAAATGTTGAAATAATGAGATATGAACGTGTCGAGTTAATGACACTGAAATTGCGAGTTGTCACATTCAGCCCATCCAAAAAGGAATTCATCCACCTGAATTCAGTTAGTGTTAGTCTCTCGGGTTTAGGGTTTGATGAGGCAAGCCTTCCCATTCTCGAGCAAAACTCTCAAAAGACTTTTTGGTAACCGATTTTTGCTTAATCCCACAACTCATCAAACAAGAACCGTCATACGATTAGGCTAAATCGGTTTAGGTAACAACTTGTTTCTAGCTCGATCTTTGCAACTTCATCAAACAAGAACTCCGCAGCGGATCAAACCGGAAACAAGTGGTTTGAAGAAAATCTTTTGAAAATTTGGCTCGATTACGAATTTAGCACATATAAGCCTACTACTCCCTTCATTGCATGATTCTTCTTGAATTAGACATAGGTGATCAGGCTATGTATAATTTAGGAGTAACTATGAAATGCTTGGACTAATCGACTCATATGTTGTTTGGTGTTGAGTCAACTGATGTTAAAAATGTGATGAACATCGAGAAGACATGGAGAAGTGTCGTTAAAATGATAGTTAAAGTAAAAAAAATTAAAATCCTCGTAAATGATAACAAATCGGAAAGAAAATAAAGTACGATAGATGAGAATATGTTACAACGAGTGGTTTAGCAAAAGTAGTACATCTTTAAGTTATAAAGTTTCGGATACGATGATTAGACATAAACTTGGTACGGCATAGTACATAAGGAGAAATAAGACTGTTAGTTTTCGAACTTCTTCAGTCTTCCGCGTCGTTGATACCTTGACGAGCTCCTCCTCCTCCTTCTAACATATATACATTCCCATGGGCACCTTCGACTTGTTGACCTTGGTTTTGAGGACATTGACTTCGATAGTGTCCTTGTTCCCCACATCCGAAGCACGTAACTATGGTCTTGCCTCTACAATTCCTGGCATTGTGTCCTAGTTTTGACACTTGTAGCACTATAGGACAAAGTCCCGTGTGATGATACTTACATCGATTACATAGTGGGTAGGTTCGGCATAACCTCTGCGCGCTTTATTGGTGCAGCAACATATACCATTGCAGTTTCTTGCCCTCTATCCTGTTGTTGATGATGGTTAGTGTTACGGTTTTGGTTGTTGTTGTTATAACCTCCTTGGTCGTCTTCCCACTTTCTTTTGTTGTTGTTGGTTTGGTTATCGTTGTAGTTGGTGCAATTGTTGGGGTTGTTGTTGTTTTGGTTGGTGTTGGTGTACTTGCTCTTCACTACTGGGCCATGCCCAGCTTTTGAGTCAATCGAATAGCTTCCTCAATTTTGGTCGAGAAGTCACATCTCCTTGAATAACCTCGGGAAGTCCCGATAAAAGCCTCTAGTAACTTCGTTATCCCGAAACCATAGATGGGCATAACACGGCCAATTCTTGAAATCTTCGAATGTAAGTATCAATGTCATACCCAATAGTTACCAACTCATAGAATTCTGTCTCCAACTTTTTCACTTTCGTTCGAGGACAAAACTTCTTAGTCACCAAACCCTTGAATTCCTCCCAAGTAAGCTTGAAAGCATTCTCCATTCCAATCGGTTGAGCATAAGAATTCCACCAAGACAATGCTCCATCGAGTAATGTGCTCGTAGCAAACTTAACCTTACTGTCATCCGGACAGTCACAAAGCAAAAACACCGATTCCAATTTTTCAAACCATCGAACCATGGCTGTAGCTCCCTCGGTACCTCGAAACTTAGTGGGATCTCCACTCTTGCAATCCTTGTAAGAACGACTCTTAACTCCGGTCCTCCTGCATTTCCAGCAGAGGAAACAAGAAGCCTAGCGGCTTCGGCGGCGGCGCAGCGGTCTGCGGCGGCGTACTTGTTTCCCTTTCAATCCTTAATGCCTCTGCTACACTATCCCTTACCAACTTTTGAATAGCCGCTTGGGTCATTTCCGGTGTGGCATTCTTCGGCGCCATATCTTCTTCAAAACAAGAGGAAGTGTGAGACGTAGCAAAATCCGATGTTAATAATAAGCGCTTCAAAGAAATGTGATAAGAAACGATAAGTTTGAGGTTATTTTTCGAAATGATCGACGGGTTCCGAAAAGATGGGTTATGAGGTGTTGTAAGTGCTTCAATGTATGATGGTTTAGAGACTTAATGTGTGAATAAAGTGTAACTCGACATGTTAGTGGTGAAACAAAGGGGTGAGAGCGACTTAAGCCCTATTTAAAAGTTTATCTCGGCATTCGTCGATATCGATGATGATGAATCGGTGATATAAAAATTGTGATAGGGAATGACAAGGAATTCTCCACGTTAGAGTATGAAGAAAGAATAATGGAATGGGTATTTAAGGGCATCCATGTGACAATCGATGTGAAATGAAAGTAATTAACTCGAAAAATGTACGTAAAAACCGCATGTAAAGTGAACATTCATTTATGATGAAATGATGAGATGCTATGATAATGTAGTTATAGTCTAGGGTCAATGATGCGACCTAGTTCTCTATAAGCTGAAGCTCGATGCCAATCTGTCACACCCCAAATTACCTGTTTTGCGTGAATGGAATTCAGGGGATGGCTGATTTGTCATAGCATCACAATCACGGTTATATTGAACGACCTAAAGTGTCGTTTGGAAAATACATCGTTTGATTTAATAAAACAATCAGAGTTTACAAAGTAGGTCCCAAATGAAAATCAACTTGTGCGGAAATAAGTTTGTACAAT
The DNA here is from genome assembly GCA_910596185.1 of Chrysanthemum makinoi. Lineage (NCBI taxonomy): Eukaryota > Viridiplantae > Streptophyta > Magnoliopsida > Asterales > Asteraceae > Chrysanthemum > Chrysanthemum makinoi. Next base: position 240,327,502 of record OU343219.1, read on the forward strand.
TCAAACGATGTTTTTAAAGTGCGTAAAACCAAGTGCGGCTCGCGTCGTCACCACGACTCCATGATGTGTCCAAATGCATGCCATGAAGTGAATGCCTTAGATACCTGAGATAAAACATGCTAAAAGTGTCAACACAAAGGTTGAGTGAGTTCATAGAGTTTGAGTTGAAATGTAAAGCCTCCCAAAATCGTTTATGCAGCAAAGGCATTGTAAATCGTTGAAATGTAAAGACTTTCAAAATCGTTTATGTAGCAAAGGCATTGTAAATCCACTCAGTTCCAAGTCCCGCCTATACAAAACTTGCAACTGTGTGTTCACCCATCTTTGCGAGAATATGCATAGTTTATGTTCAAACAGAAATCGTCAAATGAATTCACATAATAGTGCATGGCTCAATGTATCGAAATCGTTTATGCAGCAAAGGCATTGTAAATCCACTCAGTTCCAAGTCCCCCCCATACAAAACTTGCAACCTGTGTGTTCACAACCCATTGCCGAAATGTATATAGTGTATGTTCAAATCGTTCCAAGACCGTTAGTCCATAATCGTATACCAAGACCGTTAGACCAATGAATATACCAAGACCGTTAGACCAATGAATATACCAAGACCGTTAGCTCAATGAATATACCAAGACCGTTAGACCAATGAATATACCAAGTCCGTTAGACCATTGAATATATGATATAGAAATTCTAAGTATGGCAATAATGTTACTTCGCATGACTAAGCATTGATTCGTTATTAAACATATGATTTGCAAATAGTCATGAATGTAATAAAATAGTCGAGCATGTATCTCCCCCACAACAGTTATGAAAGCATTAAAACAAGAAAAGTGGGGCTATGGAACTCACTTGGTAAACCCTGAAATGACAAGAGTGAGTACACCGAGGTATAATGTGATGCGTTATCCGTACCTAGTACCAATGATAAGATCCGATATGAGTTGCAATGTAATGTTATGCATGCATTTAGTATGTTATTTATACCATTTACGAGTTTTGAAAATATTACTCGTCGTCGAAAAATACTCTTTTGACGCCTTGACCCTTCAAAAATGACTTTACATGTTTTTATATTAAAATGTCATCCTATAATGGTTTTATAATGATTTTTAGAGAAATTTCCACTTTTCGTCGCAAAACAATGTCGTCGGAATTTTTATGAAATTTACAATAATGGCTTTGGAAAACTAGACGTAAAAGCGATTAATGCCGATCGTTAGAGAACGAACTCGACTGTTTTGGAAAGTTTGTATCGATATCTAAAAGTTTCAGTTCAGGAGTTTTCGTCCAAAAGGTCTCGATCATAAAGATATTAAGGGTTAAAGATGGTGGTTTTTGGCCAATTGTGTGCAGAAAATTAGTTACGGCAAGTTTATGAAAAAGTGCATATCTTTGTCGTTTCAAATCCGTGTTCTACGTTTAATATGTCCTTAGCTTCGTATTGAAGTAAACTAATATATTTTTGACTAGTCGAAATAATTTGTGAAGCTTAAGGCTCGTTTTTGACTCGGACAAAATAAATACATGTTGCTGAAATTTCAGAAAATAATATATTTCGTCGTCAAACTTCAAAAATCCATAACTTCTTCGTTATAAGTCCGTTTTTATCCGCTCTGCGGCCACGGATTCGTTTTAAAGTATATTTTCTAAAAATCAAAGCCAAAGTTTAGTACCAACTGTCGGATTTTCCAGAAAATTGAAACAAGGACAGAACCTTAAAATATAGTTATCGAAAATAGTTTTTCTCGGACAAAACCTATTCTAATCCCTTCAAATCAACTCCAAAACTAATCTAATCCTACCATACACCTTCTTAGGGTGTCATGGGTTCCTAATCACCATCAAGACCAACCAATACCAAGGGGATAATTATAGGATGACCATATATATATATATACTCTAAAATCATGAAATAAATGGTATAAATCACATAACATGCATATAAGCTCCAAAAATGAAAAGAAACATATGAAAATGAAAAGGAAACTTGAAAATGATAAGAATATGCTTACTAGTGATAATGAAGAGGTGTAAGTAACAAGGATTAACTTAAATATCCTTGGTTTTTATTTCAAAACCTTATAAAGGATATAAACTAGGTTGAAATAACACTTGCTTTTGCAAAAACTTTGATCCCTTTGGAGCTCTAGGTGAGGCCGGTTTTGATAGAACCAAAAGAGAGGAGAGGAAATTTTTGCTAACACTTGAAGACTTATGAGGATGATGAATGAGATATAATGTATATGTAAGACTTAATGCAAGTGTGTAATAATACACATTCAAGAACCATACTCCATAAATGTTTCCCCCCTAATTAGGCGGATTTAGGGATCTTGGTTCCCAAAATATTATTTTTTTTTTTTATAAAATGTATTGTGTATAATTTGTAGCAATTTGTAATAAAAAGTGTAAGTAAAAGTGTAGGAAAATGTACAAGTAAAGGTAAATGGAAATTTTGGTACAAGTGAGTTTTTAATAAGTCAAAATAGAATGTAATGAGATAATAAAAATTGTTAAAATACATTCCTTGTGAAATTTGGGTGATAAAATAATTATCGTATAATTTTTAAGAAACACAACGTAATAATTAAATTTTAACGATTAATATACCAATTAAATTTGAAACACTAGGAAAACTAAAAGTATAGTTTTTATGAACTAAATGTAAGTTTAAAATACCTCGGGATCATTTTTGAAAGTAATGGATTAAATATTAAAATAATAACTCACGCGATAAAGATTATTAAATATAAAAAAATTTACGCGTTGAAGGTGAAATGAAATGTCGTGAATGTACTAATGAGATGCACATGATGTCAACGGAATGTAGACTAATCTTAGTCCATATGAAATGTACGTGATGTCATGATCATGAATTCGCCGCTAAACCTCCAAGGTTATGCGAATTTGAAACAAGTAAACCAAGTTTACTAAAAATGTTGAAATAATGAGATATGAACTGTGGTAAATGACCTGAAATTGCGAGTTGTCACACCTGTCGAGAAAGAAGCCAAGAATGATTCGTCTCTTTGGTCCAAAGAAGAAGAGATCGGCTTCAGGTAACGCTTGGTGTGATGTATCCGAATAGTGTAACCTAAAACAACCAAACTGCTAGAGGATTTTGGCGAAAGTTATTGATTACTTTCGTAAGGAGGTTAGTGCGAGAAAAGAACCTACAACTCTATCATTACAAAGTGGAAAAATAGGATTCGTCCTAGAGTTGGTCAATTTTGTGCCATTTATAACAATGCTCTGAATTACGGAAGCAAAGAATGATCTCATCGTTTGTACACGGCGCGTGATGAATATCAAGTAGTGTGTGGTCATCCGTTTGTTTTGGAGCATTGTTGGAAGATTTTGAAGGACCATTCTGCTTGGAAGGATAATGAGATGCCGGCTTTTTTAAGCCAAGATGATAGTCACAAGAAAGCAAGGACTTCAACCGACTTCTGATGCTGACTCTTCGTCTCGCCTAATAGACCAATTGGTCGTGATACCGCAAAGAAGAATAAAAAGAAATCTTCGGAGTTTTCTATGGAAGGTGTTGCCGAGACATGGGGCAAGATCAAGTCCAAGGCATTCGGCGAAGAAGGCGCACTGCACTATGGTTTGAAGAAGAAAGAGCTAGAACAACGGCAAATCGAATTGGAGATTGAGCAAAAGAGAGAAGAAAGGGAAGCCAAAAATTGGCACTAGAAGAACGAAACTTGAATTAGAGGCTCAAAAGAAATATGATGCGATCTCATGTTCTATTGCACGTCGGACGAATCTTTGCCCGCAAGACAACAACAAACAATGCAGAAACTCAAAGAGGCATCAGGCACGCCACAACTTAGATTTTTAATAAGTGTTGTAATGTTTTAATAAGTTTCGTAATGTTTTAATTTTATTTGAATTATTATGTAACGTTTTAATTATTAATGAAATTTTATTTTGTGATAAAAATATATTTTTTTAAAAAAAAAATTAAAAAATAAAAAAATGAACCAATCACCCTTACTGGGGCACCTAATCGCCTAAAGGTCACATTTAGAAAGTGACGCAGGAAAATGGAGTGATTGAATCCCCATCTTAACTTTTACTAAAAAAATTTTAAATGTAGGAGAGTAGCACATGGGAACACATTAATTTGATACTCAAATTATAGGTCACAGATAGAGTTGAGATCAATATAGAATTCATATTTGTCATAGAACAAATGAACCAATCATAACCCTCTATTTTTTATCTAAATTAATACAAAATCATTTTCCACTTTTTAAAACAACATATCTTACAAACGGTAAATCTTCAAAATATAAAAAATACACCATCGGTGACGAATTAAATTATCTTTTTATAGATATGGCACTTTTACATATTTTCGACAAACATTTTTTTTCAAAAATTCGTCCAAAAAATCATATATGATTTTTACTGAATCATATATGATTTTAAAAATCATGTATAATTCGATTTTACTTAATCATATATGATTTTACAATCATATATGATTCTCAAAAATCATATGTGATTCGTAAAATCGAATCATATATGATTTTCACAAATCATATATGATTTTTGTTGACCGAAATTTTGAAAAAAAGTTGTTAAAAATATATAGTAGTGCATATCTATAGAAAGATAATTTAATTCTCCTCACGATGGTATAATTTTTATCGCAGAACGATTAACGGTTTTGCGAGATATTTAATTTTTTTAAAAAGGGTGAAAGTTTATCATAATAAAAACGAATTGGCTATTATTGGTTGATTGGATCTATGGTAAATTTTGGTTCTATATTGAACTTTTGCCGTCACGGATATGGATGGAAAACAAAACCGACTGGAGAATCTGAAAACAAAACTTTTGAGCTTGGGTTGAGCATGCTTATCGAGGTATTGGGCGGGTTTTAGGTTCTTAACGGGATTTTTTTTGGGTTCGGGACGGGATGAGGTAAAACCGTAAAATTTTCCCACTCCACCCCAAAAACATATACATATATCTATATAAATATAGTAATATGTTATTATTTACGTAATAAACATGATTCTTTATAAATTTTTAAAACTTTTTTATCTTTTGTAAATTACATAATGAAACCATAGATATATAAAAGCTTGTTTTGTGTCAAAATTTTAAGAGATGCTTTGCAATTTTTGTCGGAGGTAACTTATCGTTATTTATGTTTGAAACTATTGTTGAACACTTATTAGGGTCAGAGTTTGATTGTTATTAGGGGTTCTCGATTTTTAAATTTTTTGCATGAAATCGCATTGCTAATGATGAAAAAAATAATCATAAACGAGAAATAGTGTGGGTTTAGTAGAACATAATGATCAAAAGGACACACTGATAAGATTTCAGATGGAGGATGAGGCAGACTTAAGGAAGCATATCGCCTCAACGAGGCGTCCTGATAAAATTCTCACTGAGGATCGAAGCGGGTTTGAAGCAAGTTTTGTTAATCGGGTTTGAAAACGAGAATGACCAATCCGCCCCAAACCCACCCATTGACATAGGGATTCCTAGCCACATACTAACATGACCTTTTCATTTTGCTTTTAAATTTCAACATATTTATTTTTGTTCATTTATGTATCAACTTTTATTGGTACCCCATGTTATGTTAGAAACTCCTCAATCAAATGATTGTAGGTTTAAGTCTTGCTTAATACATGTAAAATAAATTTGTGATGTAAACATTGTGAGATAGCTATAATTGTCGTTTTAAAGAAAAGTTAGATATAAATAGTCACTCAAGGTTACTATGGTCATTTCGTTTTAATCATTATGTTTTCCCATTTAATCAAACCCCTTTTCGTCTCTGCTAAAAAAAATCCCTTTTCGTCATTATCCTATTTAAAATATACGGAGTAATAACACACCAACTTAATTTGTATTTTTAACTAGAAACTTATTGCCTCATAACTAATACTCATGTCAATGCAACGTTACACCACAACAGTAATTTCCATATCCAGAAATACACTGAATGGTAGTAAAAAATATTAATATTAATTTCCTGACTTGCCTAGATAATTATTTGCTAGCAGTGTCTTGCTATATTGAAGAATGCCCTAAACTGTAAATATCATACTCCCGCCGTCTCAATTTAATTGTCATGGAGAAATCACAAGTTTAATAAAAGTGGGGCCACTTTAATTTTCAACCACACGAATAGAATATTCCCTCTTTTGATTATCTAGTTTTTACTAAAAAAGGAAAGTGGACAATCTTTTTGAAATATCAAAAAATGAAAATATAAAAAATTAAATTGAGACGGAGGGAGTAATAAATAGCTTAATTGCATTTTATAGCATACAGTGATGAATTCCTTTTATCAGTTGCTCAACTATATAATAGTATGTTTTTATTACGCGACTGTTGTTGTGCGTGCTTAATAAAAGCCATAGGTTTAATCTTCTAATCGGATGCATAACTTTAAAACGATATTTTTTTCTGATGCAACACGCGGGTATTGAAAACCTTGTTGATATCATTTTCTTTTGTATATGCCGGATAAAATTACAAAGATGATAGATGATTAATTATTACCTATGCTACCCAATTGGGGGAAAACTAAACCTATAGCAAAGTATAAGACGACTTTGAAGAATACATATACTACAAGAAAAATGTCGTTTAACAACAAATTTAGCGACGTGTTTGGCGACATATTTTATGCCAGTGACACATATAGCGACATCCAAAGATAGGTCGTTGTAAATGAGTCGCAGATTTTTGCGAATTTTAGATCAGATCGTAAACATTGCGACCAGTTTCAACAATGTCTCATAATACGTTGCAATATGATAGCGACATTAATATTTTTATGTTGCTATTTGTGCCGTTGTTTCTTAAACATATCGCTAATTGAGTCGCTATCCAAGTCGCTATTTTTGACGATATCTATAATTAAGTCGCTAATTCTACAAATATCACAATCCAGATTGCTTTGCGTGTCACTATTCACTCAATTCATTCACATAGATGGCCTTTAGCAATTACATTACCACATCACTATATTGAGGATCAAATTCTATTAGGGGACGATGTTTTTGAAGGAATTGTAATTTTTGGAAGGAATTGTAATTTGATGTAATTGTAATTTAAAGAATTGGAATGTGTTGTAATTGTAATTGATGAAATCTGTTGATGTGTTTGGTTGACTCGTAATGTAATGTAATTCAATTTTTTTTATAAAACTTAAAAAATTAATATAATAATAATTCAAATAATATAATAATAAATAAATAATAATAATAAGAATAAGGAAATTAATAAATAATAATAATAATAATAAAAATAATAATAATAATAAATAAGAATAATAATTAATAATAAGTAATAAAAATAATAATAATATTAAAATAATTTCTTGTAAATCCTATAAGTTTCTAATAAAGTGATGTTAAAAAAAATTTAAAATAATAATAATAATAATAAATAAATAATAAGATAATATTAATAATAATAATAAAATAATATAAAATATAATAATAATAATAATAATAATATTAATAATAATAAATAATTAAAATAATGAATAATAATAATAGTAATAAATAATAATAATAATAATAATAATAATAATAAAAATAATAATAATAAATAATAATAATAATAACAACAATAAATAATAATAAATAATAATAATAATTATTATTATTATTATTATAAAACATCACTTCATTAGAAAATCATAGGAAATTACAAGAAATTAGTGGGGAGCCGAGAAACTAACTGGACCCCCACTCCTCTAGCAATAGCAAAACAAACCATACTAAAAATATAGTTAGCACCACGCCAATTTTTGAGTGATCGAAGTACTTTCTGATTCGCTTGAGAGTCATGCCTTCCTTCGGAGTTCACCAAAGGAAGAGAAAGAAGGGATGAACCCATATCCAATATCAATTTGGTTTCAGATTTGACACGTGTTGTTCGTGCAGCCTTCAATCACAACCCGCACCGCCACAAAGTCAACCATATCAGTCATACAGGCGATGACCCAAGAAGATCAACACACACATCAAGGCCTCTCTCCCATGAGTAAAGTAACAAGTCACCATGTAGGTGTTTGTTCCTCTCTCAGAGCGATATCAACTTATTATTATTATTATTATTATTATTATTATTATTATTATTATTATTATTATTATTATTATTATTATTATTATTATTATTATTATTATTATTATTATTATTATTATTATTATTATTTTTATTATAAAACATCACTTTTTTATTATTATTATTATTATTATTATTATTATTATTATTATTATTATTATTATTATTATTATTATTATTATTATTTTAATAAAAATAATATTATAATAATATAATAATAATAATAAAATGATGTTTAAAAAAAATATATAATAATAATAATTATTATTATTATTATTATAATAAAAAGAATAATAATTATTATATAATAATAGTGATAATAATAATAATAATAACAATAATAATAATAATAATGAATAAATAATAATAATAATAATAATAATAATAATAATAATAATAATAATAAAAGTGATAATAATTATTATTATAAATAATAATTATTATAATTATTATTTATTTTTAAAAATTAAATGATATATTAATAATAATTATAATAATGATAAAAGATAAATACTGATATTTAACTTGTAAAAATCTGAATTCCAACGTAATTCAACAGATTCCATCAATGTTGCTATGTAATCTGAATTACATCACTTGATGTAATTTGTTGTAATTCAATTACATTCATTTACAAACCAAACAAGCATTGTAATGTAATCTCAATTACAATTACATCCATCCTACCATCCAAACAGGATTGTAATGTAATTTAGATTACAATTACAACAGATTACGACGAATTCCAGCGAACCAAACGCCCAGTAATATTAAAATTTGCAATAGAAATAATCTGCAAATATAATTATGATTATACAAGAATAAAGTCTTTTGCGGACCAATAAAAATATGCAGTTTAGAAGTACACGTAACATAACTGTGCGTCAAAGAAAAATTTCAAATTGACGAATGATGTCATCGCTAGAATTAGGGGGTGTTTGGGATTGCTTATTGAAAATCGATTATGCGTTTTGAAAACGAATAATCAGATAATCAGTTGTTGCAAAACGTGATTCTTAAGTATAGTGTTTGGATTTGATTATGCTGTTTGATATCGCAATAATCAGATAATCAATTTTTTAGTGTTTGACAAATTAGATTATTTAGTGTGTTTATAAATAAAATTACAAATAAAGACATTAGTATATATGAGTTGAGCTTTATAAATATAACAATGAATAATTATAGGATAAAATCTAATGCATAACTTTTATTTGTAAACCATTATAGTTTGTAAATTTAAGAACTCTTTTTTCACATACTACAAGATTTATCACAAATATTTACATTCAGTCTTTCACCTACCCCTACCTTATCTTCTACATATTCACTTATCTGTCATCCCATATCCATCCCAAATTAAATTTACCCACATCACTTCAATTAAACTCCTTTCTTCAATAGATTCACAAGTAGTTACCATCAATACATAATCATTTATCCTACAGAAGTTCATAATGATCACAACTTTATAACTGTGGATTTGTTGGCGTTGGCGATTGTTCACCGAAACAACACCGCCGAAGTGAAGAACGATAATGGTTGAGAATGATCAAATTGTTAAAAGGTTGCTTTGACAATTGAATGCATATAACAATTAAGGAGCTCGTGGGAAAGAAGAGAAAGATATTATATGAGGGTATATTGGTCATTTGATAATTAAACAATTGGGTTCTCCAAAATCATGATTCCCAGCAGTAGGTGGTCACTTGCTTCTTTAAAACCACGTTTTGAAGCCTTCAAAACGCAAAAAATCACTTTTTTGCTTTAGTCAACCAAACACTAGTTTTTAGATTATTTGCGCTTTGAAAATTGAATAATCAGATAATCTGCTAACAAACGCAAAGCCAAACACCACCTTAATTACGAAGCCACCATGCCCAGACTAATATCGCACATTCCTGTGCCAAAACACGAATCTTTGGCTCCTCACCTATTCGAAATTCATGCTACGCCACATATTGTGCAGGTGTCGACACCCTGAAAACTAATATTTGAAACACTTGAAAGTGACTCATTTTTCATAAAGACAAGTGCTTTAATACTATCATGCGATATGCAACGCCAAATAGCATTTGGCCCGTTCCTCATTTGGCCAAATTCTTTGATTTTGCCCGTTCCTAGTTTGGCCAAATTCTTTGATTTGCCAAACTTTTTTTTTCTTATTTATTTATTTATTATTATTTTTTAGATGATCACAACCCAAATCAACCTATTTATAAGTAAAAGAACAAAGCTCACTGATGATCATTGTACCTGAAAAGTGCATACATAGTCGGTTGCATAACGCATCTTGAAGATTTCCAACAAAGGTATTCCACATATTATATAAACATTACAATAACCGTTATACTGTTTGGAGAAGTTTCAACCCGAACCGACCCGGGTAATTTTGTGCGTTAGATTGACCCAAATTAAACTGTTCATACTAGATTGACCCGTATGATTTTGGACCCGCCCCAAATAACTCTTCCCTCTCACATTTCTCTCTTCACTTGCTCTGGTTAACTGGAGCCCGATTAAAATCCAGCCCTAAAATCAAACCCTAATATCAATTTTTTTAATGCTGAGCCAATGTACGAATGGCTGTTCTTTTGCCATCTCTATGATGCTACAGTTTCTCCCTCAAATCTAACCACAAGATATGTTTTCCCCTTCTATTTATGAGTTTATTTTTTTTATATTTCTTTGACAAATTTGGTTTGATTTTGCTGCCACTGAAAGTAAGAAGACATAAATTAGGTTTAGTTTCCCTGCTTCTTAACTATTTTGTTGATTTGTTTTGCGAGTTTGTGTTATGTCCTTACTTTGTTTTAGCAGTTTGTGTATGTGTATCACAAAATTAGGGATTGATAGTATTTTTTTCATCATTTATTGTTGATTGTGATTTAACCATTCAATGAATATATAGGCCCTTATTTAATGGTATTTAGACCATTAAATAACATAATTTATATTATTGAGCTTAACTAATTAATGTGATGGATATACAATGCTTTAAAAATTTTCTCCTATTTATCAGTACCATGTTCTTTCCAACAATTTCTAACTTATTTATTTTGTGGTTTTTATCTTTGATCCTTTTTGGAAAATATTGTAGCTCAATAACTTTTAGGCTAATAAACGCTCATCTTATAGACAATGACTTTACATTGTTAATACATACCCTCTATCTGCTGGTCAGTGTAGTCTTTCGATTGTTGTTTCAAAGTATGTTTGACAAACAACTATCTGAATTTCACACTACTAAACCTCAGTTGGCTGAGAACCATTTAACAAACATCTGTTATAAAACCGGGTCATTAGAAAGTGAATCTGCACGAAATGATACGAGGCACAATATGTTTCACCTACAACCTTTGGAACCTACGTTTTGCAATGTTGGCGATACAACTACTATGAGGGCAGACCTACCTTTTCATAGAGGTTAGCTGATATTACAATTTGAAAGTCTTATGGTTAAAAACTCTTTCTAGGGCAAGTGAATTAGAATCATTATATATTTAAAATCTGTTAACATGCACTAATTCATCATTAACAGATAATAATCTTCACAAGAAGGAAGAATGTGTTGTACAGTCTAACATATTCCCTTCAAAACTACATTTACGAAAGAAATCATCCTCTGTTACATGTACCAATTCCAACCAAAGAAGAAACAACAAACGAGGTTGTAACATCATGGTGCAACCTGTCATTTCATCTGCAAGTGGTGGCCAATCTGTTGCAGGTCCTTCCATTGGCGTATCTGGTATGAATAAGTTTCGATCAACCTCTTATATATCAAAGACATTATAATGTGTTTGGTAAACATGTTTTTAATGAAAAGTTATTTTATGCAGATAGGTTGAATATAAAATGCGACATTATACAAAAACAGATGGGTGTGCAGCATAACACATAAGAAGTTAACACATACACTCAGGCTCACAGTCCCACCACTGGCCGTGTTATGCAGGAGAGTTCAGACAACCAAATTGGTCAGTCCGAATTTGTTTACAACAATTTGCTCTATAATTATACATCATACATTATATAAATAAAACACGTAGCAAGTTTCTGTAGTAACATCAGTGTTTCAGTATTTTGTGTATAGAATAATCAGTTTAATAAAAAAAATTAAACTTTTCTTTTCAGCTTGCACAGCTGATAGCGCTACAAAAAAAAGGCCTATTATAGATGTTGATACAGTGTTTAGAGAACATGATGTACAAAAGAAGAGAGCAATTGTTACATGTAAAAATTGCAAACAAAAGGGGCACAACAAAATAAGTTGTAGCATGCCATTACAGACCTTCAGTACATCTGCAAGCAATCGTCAAGATCCTATACAAGCATCTACTTCAAGTGGTGGCCGATCTGTAGCACCTATATACACTGCCGTATCTGGTATGAATAAATTGCAATTTGTATGAACAAACATGCCCTTATATATTAAACAGATTAGAATGTCTTTGATTAACATGTTTATAATCAAAGTTGATTTTGTGCAGATAACTTGAATAAAAAACATGACATTAGATTACAACAAATACGTGTGCCACATAGTCATGGTTTAAATAAACGAGAATTTCACAAGGTTGCTTTACAAGATGTTTGTTTCCAAAACAGTAGAGAAATCGCTTCAGATAATTTACCTCGCATTCCAAATGACGATCTACACACCTATGTTGTCACCAACCCAGTGGAAAACACTTCAACAGAATATTTGGTAAGTATCCATTCGTTTCCAACATATTGCTTTAATCGAATGGCAACCGTTATGAAAAAAAAAACTTTTTTAATATCTTTTATATACATTAGATGGTTAACTAGATTTTTTTTGACACTGCTGCTTCCATTAAACATAGATACCAACATTCAACACACAAAAAACCGCATTACAGAGGCTGAATTCTTGCCGGGAAAATGGAGTCTACAAAAGGAAGAAATAATACGTTGGTATGACTAATTTCTATTAAACTCAAGAAACAAGTAATCATATATTACACATATTACAATGTTTCCTGTATTATTGCAGATACCTTTCAAACACATAAACGTAATATTGCTGAAGAATACATGAGTGGCCAAAAAAGCAACATCTTACATTCCAAAGATTTAAATATTACAATATCAAAATTTGTCTTGACCAACAGAATGCGGAGCAACAAGCTCACCAGCTTAGTTTACGACATCGTTCATTGGAATACAAAGAAGAAGTTAACACATAAACTCACACTGGCATTCCCAACACTGGTCTGCATATGTCTGTTGTCAATCACGCCACGCAACAGAGTTCAGACAACCAAACTGGTCAGTACTGATTTGTTTACAACACTTTACTCTTTTATTATATGTTATATGTTCTTCTCCCTACAACAACAACACTTTCTAGGGTTTCAACCTATTAAATTGTTATGTTAAATAAATTTTTTAGTATATTCTATATAGAATAACCAGTTTTCTAAAATTTGTTAAAACTTTTCTTTGCAGCTTGCACAACTAATGATAATACACGCAAAAGAAAGCGTATTATAGACGTTGATCCAGTGGTTATAGAACATGAAATACAAAAGAAGAAAACAACTGTTCCACGCAAGAAATTGCAAACAAAAGGGACACAAAAAAGAGGCTGCAGCATGCCATTCGAAAGGTTAAGCGCATCTGCAAGCGATCTTCAGGATCCTATACAACCATCAACTTCTACAGGTAAATAATTACTTCTAAAAACTTTAAAACTATACCTGGAAAACTATTTGCTGCAACCAGACTAATAAATTTTAAAATTAATCATTATAGATATAATATACGAATACAATGATTTAGGTGACTGTGATCAACGTTGCCAATTATGTAGCGCTGCATTCTGGTATGAAGAAAGGATTAAAAACTCTGCTGCTCGCACACCCAAGTACCATTTATGTTGTTGCAATGGCAACATCATTATGGAACCTGAATTACATCCACCTGAATATATCAAAAACCTTCTTACAGACAACAGTTTTATGGAAAATATATGATAAGATCGTTTAAAAGCTCAGCTAGGGATCAATAACAAAGACTAAATAACATGCACAGCGGAATAAACTAATCAATTCTTTGTTATTGACACAAGGTTTTTATTCACCATTAACTAATACTCTAATAACCTAGGCGTTTACATGAACATACGCCTAGGACACACTAATCTAAAACCCTAGACGTTCTTCCCTAACGTCTAGGCTAAACACACACCTTTTAGTCGACTACATTATTGGAAGACTTAATTAAAAACCTACACCTATGTCCTCTTTATATACTAGAGGATAAGGACTAAATAATAAAACTTCCATTGCAAGCAAGCCCTTCCATCTTTTAGTAGGTTTCCTTCTTGTCATATTAAGTCCCTCTTGTTTCATTCTTTTTGTCTTTATCAACTCAAACTTGTAATTCCCAACAATCTTCCCCTAGTTGATAATGACAAAACCATTCTTGAACGAACTTCCTAGACGAAGTGAAGTATTGAGATCGGGATCTCACCATGAATGAAACAAGTATGTCTTCCTTTGTCTTCCCCTTAATCCATGCCATACCACTCCAACATCTCTTCCCCTTTTTGTTATTATCCAAATAGGGAACGTATGTAAATAATGATCTTGACCACCACGAACCAATATCATACTTCCAATCTAAGCAGCCCAATGCTTCAAATCACCCACCATTACGCACCATAGGAAAAATGGATCCAAAACAGTAGAAAACTTCAACTAGCAGTAGTAATAATGATCAACAATAGTAAAAATCAAACACTTCCCCTTGAGTGATGCATGTAGATGGTTAAACTTTTAACAATAAGCTTCCCCTAAAAACCATATGTTAACCATCTTCTTGATTCTTCAAAATCTGTAGGCTTTATGTAATGATCACGTGTGAAGAACACCAAACATAACAAACTTGATGAAGAAGTAGAATTTCCCAAACTTATGTCTTAAATCTTTACTATCCACGGAACTCCATACTTATACAAACCACAAAAAATAAGTAGACCGCAATCCCTTGAAAAGAATCCTCAACTAGTATGAGACACTGAGCACTACAATGTAACTCATTCAAGTGATAGCCATAATGCCAAGATAGAGCATCATAAGAAAAATCACACATTGCTAGATTCATCAAGCTAGATGATAAGAAAACAAATCAAGCAATTCCACTTCACCTTCAAATAAGTGATAAATAATCCTCTTCGTAATCAATTCTTCAATAAATCAAATACGAGCCTTTTAAATCCTTTAAGAACAAATAATTTCTTCCTGTGTGTGTGAACCAAATATCATGCTCGACTTCCCCTTAATTCCAAATCGCCTCGTAATAAACCATGAGCAGTATGTTGGGAAGGAGCAGTACTTTCATCAAAATCTGCAGTACTTTGAAATAAACTGCAGTACTTTCGTATAAACCACAGTTCTTTCATAAACGCAGTAGCAGTACTTTCACGATCAGCAGTACTTTCATCTTTTATCCCATGTGCAAGTAATATCATTAATCTTCACACATTAAAAGCATCCCACGTGAACCAAACAACAGCAACAGTACTTTGAAACAATCATCAGTACTTTCGAATAAAACTTGCAGCAGTACTTTAACAAATCATGGGCGCTAGATTTTAAAATCAACAGACGACGATTGACCATAAATAACTCTCGAACACAAATAACATAGCAGTAGATAACTCGTAGTTAATAAATACGTGTGAATGACCATTAACTTTCGCTTCCCATATCATACTCCTACTATGATACGTTTGATAAACCATCAACCCATGCGAATGAATTTAATAATCAATCAATGACTTAGTCAACAAACTCATGCCGTCAATCTTTATTAGCACCGTCCATGATATCCAAAAGCAAATCAATCAATTTGACCACAATTACAAGAACCAAGAATATAAGGCAAACCTCATGCTCCAATAATATCATCCATACCATCCAATACAAGCCAATGAAATTAAGACATTCACGAGAGCAGCTTCCAATATATGACAAGGAATAAATGCAATGTTTCAAGTTGAGTTACCTTTGTCGCTTGTAGCAGTACAAATTCCAAACAATTGACAGAAAAATCTTCTTCAGCAGCAACTTCGACACCTCATATCTTTTACATAAAAGCTCAGATCGAAGATCCCTTTGGTGGAAAGTTAGATTAGTATATAGAGAACATCCACCTAAAATTTCGTCCCGATCCAACGGTTAACGAAAACGTTATCGCCGTTTCAAAACAGTGCTGTATAAAAAATACGAAAATTTTAGCTCCGAATTTTTTTTTGTCTTTGTCATCATTCTTCGACACATAAAACCTTGTGATTCCCTATATCAAGAGCTCCCCGCTCTGATACCAATTGATAAGATCGTTTAAAAGCTCAGCTAGGGATCAATAACAAAGACTAAATAACATGCACAGCGGAATAAACTAATCAATTCTTTGTTATTGAACAAGGTTTTTCATTCACTAACACTAACTAATATTAGACGTTTATAGGAACACGTCTACTAACTAAACTAATAACCTAGGCGTTTACAATGAACCATACGCCTAGGACACACTCTAATCTAAAACTAATACCCTAGACGTTCTCCCCTAACGTCTAGGCTAAACACACACCTTTTAGTTGACTACATTATTGGAAGACTTAATTAAAAACCTACCCCTATGTCCTCTTTATATACTAGAGGATAAGGACTAAATAATAAAACTTCCATTGCAAGCAAGCCCTTCCATCTTTTAGTAGGTTTCCTTCTTGTCATATTAAGTCCCTCTTGTTTCATTCTTTTTGTCTTTATCAACTCAAACTTGTAATTCCCAACAATATACGAGCTTACAACCAGATGTTTGCCATGATTTCGTTTGTCGCAAACATTGACAATACAATAAATGAAGGAAGAGGTACGTATGTCTTCAAGGTTTTCGGTCAGATATACCACTGGACTGGTTCAATTTATCCTACTGGTGACAACACCCTAAGATTTTTGCAGCTCTATTTTTACGACACAAAAAATGAAGTACAAAACAGGATAAGCCATTTTTGTGAATCTGATAAAGCAAGATTGGATCCTGAAGTTGTCCAAGGTCTTATTCACTTCTTAGATACTCACAACGAGCTGGTCAGAATTTTTCGAACTGCAAGAGATAAATGCAGAGAAGCAGATATTCTAGAATTTAAAATATGTCTTTATAATGCTGGAAAGGCCCGTGGCTATGAATTGCCAACATCTCACACTCTCAGAGGAATAGTTTTTTATTGTGGTCCTACAAGTAAATCAGATTATGATGTTATCATTGAATAAAAAGGTGGGCAACCGAAAAGAATTAACAAGCTACATCAGTCATACATGTCTTTGCAGTTTCCTCTTATTTTTATTTACGGCCAGCCAGGATTTCAAAGAAATTTGCAGTTGAGGTCAGCTAATCCAAATGAAAGGCCCAAAAGAGTTTCGATGTATGATTTTTACACATACCAGTTACATCCAAGACATGATCAATATAATTTGCTTTTCTGAACAGGCAGGCTTTTCTAGCATGATGTTGTTGGTGTCTACTATTGCATAGAACAAAATAGAATGGACTTCTATAGGAAGCATCAAAATCATATCCGTGGTGAACATTTGGCTGGACTCTATGACGCAATCTCAATAGGAGATCATGAAGGCCGTGAAGTAGGTTCAAGAATTATTTTACCTTCATCTTTTACTGGCGGACCAAGATATATGTACAACCACTACTTAGATGCACTCGCAATCTGCCGTGCTCTTGGTAATACCCAATTTTTCATTACATTTACATGTAATGCAAATTGTCCTGAAATCCAAAGATACATTTCTCAATATCTAAATCTAAATGCATCAGATAGAGCAAATGTGGTTTGCCGTGTCTTTGAGCAAAATATTAAAGCTTTTATCAAATTTCTGAAATATAGGCGTACATTTGGCTACGTGACAGGAGGTATGAAATTTGTCGTTTGTACTTCACACATTTGGGACAAATAAAACACCTGTTTGATAATCTGTTAACAAAACTATATTTATCTTATATGCTGCCAATCTTTCAGTTAAAAAAAAGTAATTGTCTTAATTGTTAGGAAATTAGAATTTAAGCACTTATTGTTAAAAATAATGGCTATTGTTGTTACTTTATTAAGAAAATCATTGTTAGTGAACCTGTCGTTAAGCTCTTACTGATTCATGGTTTTCATTGGCTTTGATTATAGTGTTGTACACGGTTGAATTCCAAAAACACAACTTACCCCATTGTCATACACTACTATGGGTCAGTTCATCTAGCAAAATAGAAAATGGTCAAGACGTTGATTGATATATTTCTATAGAACTTCCTGATCCAAAGAATTGATCCCCAAGGATACAAGGTTGTTTCAGAAATGATGGTCCATGGACCCTGTGGAGCAGCTAATCTCAAAGCACCGTGTACGCAAGGTGACATTTGCACGCAAAAATTCCCAAAGAAATACAATGACGAAACATTTTTTGACGCCAACGGCCATGTGCATTACCGAAGAAGACAAACAAACATATCTACATTCAAACGGCAAATGAAGCTAGATAACACTTACATAGTGCCATATAATCGTGATTTATGTCTCGCATTTTAAGTACATATTAATGTAGAGTATTGCGGATGGAGCATGTTGGGAATAATTTGTTACCACTGATAACTTTGGAAGACACTGCTAAGTATTGCACTAGCAGTGGAAACGTATTACCACTACTGGCACATTATTACCACTGCTATTAGATAATTGTTAGGAAAACGTGTTTAGATAAGTATAGAAAAGATCTTGTGTATATTCTATATTGTTAGCTTTATACTTATCTTGTAAAAGACTCCTTGTACTATAAAAGGAGGTCCTAGGTCATTGTCTTAGGTACTTACAAACATATGTATCATTCACATAAGCTTCAAGGTGTAACCCTAGTGATAAGCAAGATCACTCGTATTATTCATTAATAATATTGGAGCTTAGCTTTGTGTTTAATCTGTGTTCACTTACAATACATCATATAATCCGTCTTCTAAGTATTACTAAGTAAATTCTGCGTGCTTATTAATATAATACAAAATATCACCGACACAAGGTGTGTGTCCAGATCCATCAAGTGGTATCAGGCGTTTAAGGTTCTGATATTTTGTTTTAGAAGATCCAAGGAATAAGTTTAACCTACCCCTCTCCAATCAATGGAGATGGAAAACAACCACCCAACTCTTCTACCCAAGATTCTTCCTAAGCTCAAACTTAATGAGTTTGAGATGTGGAGGATAATGATTGAGCAATACTTTCTCATTTAAGACTATGCTCTATGGGAGATCATCTTAATTGGTGATTCTTTCAAGCCTGTGACTAGTACTCAGAAGGTTGGTGACATAGATGTTGTGACAGTTTCTGTGCCTAAGATTAATATTGAAAAAGCATTGAAGAAGAATGATCTAAAGGCTAGAAGTTTGTTGCTGATGACTCTTCCTAGAGATCAGATCATAGCATTCAGCAAGTTCAAGACTGCTAAAGAACTTTTTGAAGAGATTTGCTCTGTGTTTGGTGGTAATGATGCTACAAAGAAGACTCAAAAGACATTGTTGAAGCAAAGTTATGAAAACTTCTCTGCTTCAAGTAGTGATTCTCTTGATAGCATCTTCACCAAAATCTAGAAGATTGTTACACAACTGACTGTGTTTGGTATTGAGGTAGAAAAGGAAGACCTCAATTTAAAGTTTCTAAGATGTTTACCTTCAGAGTTTCATACTAATGTTACAAATTGAGAAAATAAACCGATATTGAAACTATGAAGCTCAATAATCTTTACAACAATTTCAAACTCATTGAACAAAGATTGAAGAAGGCTCGAGAACTTAGTACAAGCTCAAGCATTTTGATGTCAACCCAGCTGACATGATGACTCAAGATGACTGTGAATGATGATATTGCCACGCTGGTTCTACAGCTTCACCGGTAATGTTAGCATTACCACCGCAGTTCAAAGAAGAAGATCGCTGGTATTGGAGATCCTACCTTTTATGCTTTTATCTTCACTCAAGTTAATAGCTCTATTTTAACTCATGAAGACATAGAGCAAATTGATGAAGATGACTTGGAGGAGATGGATATAAAATGGCAAATAGCTCTTCTCAGCATGAGAGCTAGGAAATTCTACAAGAAGACTGGCAAGCCAATCAACATCAATGGTGGTGAAACTGCAGGGTTTGACAAAAAGAAAGTAGAGTGCTTTAATTGTCTCAAGTTGGGGCATTTTGCTAGAGAATGCAGAAGACCAAAGAAGAAGGACAACAGGTCAACTTGGTACAAGCAAAAGAAAAAACCAACTGTGGAGGAACCAAAGCCAATGTTGGCTATTGATGGTGTTAGCTATGATTGGAGTTTCATGGCTGATGAATAAGAGGAACAAGCTTCAGATGGTGCTTTCATTGCTACAGAACATGCTCTCATGGTTTCTCCTCGACTCGAGGTACAAAATTTTGAAAGTTGTTCTAAAACATGTAGAGAGAAGTTGAAAGGCTTAATGATCTATATTCTAATGAAAGAACATAGTTGTTTGTCGCTAATTATGTCGTGTCAAATCTTAGGAGAGCTATAGCTGTATAAGAAAAACAACTAGAGCACTTTAGAGAATATGAGTCAAAATATAATGATGATATGATTCTTCTTAGAAGAGAGATAGATCATAAGACACCGTGAATGAGGCATACCAAGAAGAGCTTGAAAAACTTAAAAAGATAAATGAAAATGTCAATTTAACAGTAGACACCTGTTATTATCAGTCTAAGTCAATTGATAAAATTTGGAATGCTCAAATACAGAGTAAAGTTAAGTCTGGTATGGGTTATAATATAGTGCCACCACCATTAAGAGGTGTTCCATCACCTCCAGGCATAGATTTAGCTCATACAGGCTTAGAAGATTTTCAAGATCTTGAACGTGAATATGGTCCTCTAAAGGACACATTTGTGAAAAAATGAGGAACAGGTTAAGCATGAAACTGATGTTTTTGAAAGTGCTAGTGACTCATCAGTTGTTGATGAGAATGTTAAGAAGAATGTAGAGGCTTCTATCCCAAAAGTTGTTAATACTATTACAGAGGAACCTAGGAAACCAGTTAACAAACCTAGACCAACTGTAAGGTATGCTGAGATGTATAGGAACAAGTCAACACTCTAGGGGTAACGGAGGAGTTGGAATCATGTTAAATCTCAACAACTAGGTAGTGACTTTGTGATGTACAATAAGGCATGCTATATCTGGTAGTTTTGATCATTTACATGCTTATTGTGACTATCATGTTGGGAGAAGGAAGTCCATGGGAATAAAAGGGTGGAGACTAACAGGTTTCAAAACAATTTACACCCTAATTCACACAAAGAAATGGTCCCAAGCAGTTCAACTAAGAAGTGGCCTCAAAACTTTTGCCACTGCTAAAAATGTTAACACTGCTCACCCTAAATCATCTGTTTCAAGTGCAAAATCTAAACCAACTTTTGCAAAATCTGCACAAACAGGGAAAAGAACTTTTCAAAATAAAAAGGTTCATTATAAACAACAGTGGGTACCAAAAGCTAAACCAGCAGTCTCCACTGCTTATTCAAAAGTTCCCATTGCAAGGGTTGTAAACAAGAAAAAGGGGGATATGGGCAATGCTGTGAAGGCCTCAGCACATTGGGAATGGAAACCTAAAGGAACAACCTCTCCAACCAATCCCAATGGTGTATCAATGACCTTTGATAGATTTAACTATATTGATACACGAGGCAGATCCAAGTCAATCATGGCTTGGGTCTCCAAAAGATACTAACTCTTTACTTTTATGTGCAGGAACATCCAAGGACAAAAAGATCAGATCAAGGCTACACAGATAGTGGATGTTCAAGGCACATGACTGGGAACAAGTCCTATCTGTCAAATTTTGAACATTATGATGGACAGTATGTCAGTTTTGGAGGTAGAGTTAATGGAAAAGTTGCAAGTAAAATGGATAAAAAAGTATGATGCAAGAGATTTATAGCAAATAACATGGATTTTTATTATTATCAAACAAAACTGCATACTGAGTGCAGTGGATTCATCCATGAGATACTGACTAAAATCATTATTACACAACTTGATCAACTGAAAACAACACACTACAACCTACTACAGACACAAGCTTCACATCCTACCCCACAACCCCAACCAAACCACCATTTACCACCTATGGCTTCTTTGGGAAGGCCCACTCTGGCATAACCTTAGGCACATTTCTCCTATCTATCACACTGTAAACCTTAGGGCTTGCTAGCCCCATCACCACTACCCCCACAGGTGGTGAGGATGATGAAGGTCTCTCTTGTGGTGGTGCTGACAACAGTGGTGGAAAAGGTGGCATCTGTAGTTCTCCTGATAGAAGGATTCTTGCAAGGGAAGGCACATCCAAGACCCTTGAAGTGGCATCATCATCTGTGCTTGCATATGGGGAAATGTAGCTTGACTTGGAGTCTGAGCTATCTTCCTTGATAACAAAGATCTTGTGACATTGGTTGAGTTGAAGAAGGACCAGCAGCAACAGAGTTAGCATCTGCATGAGTTCTTTTTCTTGATGTAACTGCTTCAAACACCTCTCTTTTTGTTTTACCTGGATTATTCAGAATACAATGTGTAACATATTGGATTTCACATACACATCAAACCATAAACAAAGTAGGCGTATAAGATGAGTTTTAGAGAGAGAAAGTTAGAGGTTTGGGAACTTTAGTGAGAGAAAGAAAAATCTTATTATGAGCTCCAACTCTCTACCTTGGGAGGTAGAGAGTATTTATAGTATTACAATAAAACGCCACTGCGGGCCGTGGATCGGCATACAATGGGTAAAGACCGTCTCCTCCACGGTGTTACTTAACTAAATACTACTTAACATCAAATAACTACGACTACGAGCTTTCTAACGATTACATATACTTGAGGTGACCGACACTTTAACTAGATTTTCCAAATCCTAACAATCTCTCCCTAAAGGAGGTCACCTCAAACACACATTAAAATTACATAGAATACAAACAGATATATCATTGAGATAGTTCTTGAATTCTTTTTCATGTTCTTTGTTCTCAAGTCGTAGTCTTTGATTCTTCATTTTGCATTTTTGGATAATGAAAGTGGAGGTCTTTAATCGATCCACGTGATACTGAGTTTTTGAGTCAGCTTTTGAGATCATCCGCCACATTTATCTCTTACTCATCCTTTGTGGTGTTGGTATTATGTGATGTTGTGACTTTTGGTCCGACATGCTCACATTCTGGTTCATGATATATTTTTATCAGAGTAGCGGAAGCTTTAGTTGATTCATGATATTGGTAGCGCCAGAAAGCGAAGCATGGAGTGATAATATCGAGTCATTGATTCACTAATCATGATTTCTTTAGAACCAATGTGTTGAGTGAGCATGCGGCTATGGATTGACCGCTCCATTCGATCATGAACGTCGGGTGTACGCATAAAATGCTTAGCAATAAAGCGTATAAAAGTGTCTTTGATCACTTTCATTAAATTGAGGTACACGGCCCACGGTTCCCCGTTGATCAAGATACAAGTACTACCGTGATCGTATAATTCGAAGAATTTCCTTGATGGGTTTCGCATTGTCTAGCCGTTCTCAAACTGGAACGTCTCAAAGAAGACAACACGGAGTGAGTGAACCAATGAAATGAGATTCACTGATTGATGAAAAGAGATTTGAAAAACAATCGTGTAGCGCTCAATAGAAATTGTTTTTGAAATACAACGAAGGTTTTAATGAAAATCAATTATCAATCATAAACACCTTTATTTTGAGAAATAAGTACACAGTCGATGTGCAAAAGAAAAGAGTTTTTGGGCACAACGGCCGGTTTTTCAAAGGTATCCGTCAATCCATAACCTGAACTAGGATTGATTCAAAAGATTGAATCGCTCCATTGTTTCTGTTCAGTTGTCACATGGTTGATCTATTGGATAGATCTCACATGCTACCTACCGGAGCTTGTTTGATGTTGGCTCCAGAAGGCTTTCCATCTTCATTGTGAATATGTTTGCATATCACTCGGATATTCGGCAATACCACAAGGATAATGCGTAGGACTCATAAGATATAATCTCTCTTTCCACATTGTGTGAAACAGAGAGTCTTCATTGAAAGTGTCCTAATGAGATTTATTGATGATCTCGTGGCTCTAGACTCAATTGTGCATATTTGGTTCCTATGCCGAGACTAGGGAGAGGGTCTCCTTCTTCAATATCAACAATCTCTAAGAGAAAGTCGATAGATTATGTCGGTTCCCCGTGAGAATGAAACAAGTCCTTTTAAGAGTAACTTGAGTGGTTTGGAAAGTTGAAGTGCAGTGCGTCACTGGGTCCATGACGTCTTGTCTTCAATACCGATGACCTTGGTAACCACCAGTAGTATATGAATTGAACCCGGTTTCTGCCCTAAGGTTGAATTATTGGAGGGCTATTTCTTTTCACCCTTTTCATATTCATTTCTTTTTCATTCTTCAACCCTTTCAAGCTTACTGAGACTTCATTACTAGAAGCTTGTTGGGTTTATTCCAGTACTAGCTCAGTCTCAGTCCGCACTCTTCCCATATCTCATTATTATCCTTTTTTCATCATACCTAAGGACTCTACACTATCTAGTGGATTGTCCCTGGGTAGATCCCTCCGGTTCTGGCGGATCATGGGACCTTAACCTAACCTTATCATCCTTATATCACAATGCATAAAGTAGAGTTGGTTGGTATTTTGATATAGTTCTTCCGCCTTGAAACCAATTGAAAACCATTTGAAAATTAATCAAGATACTTGTGATATAGAATCAAAGCATTTTGTATCTTAATTGTTTTGATATTTTAGAAATGCTCCTCCTCAACATATGCATAAAAATTCAGAATTTGTTTAGCACATGGAGGCAAGAGATCTTTGAAATCGTTAGATTAAGAATGAAAGGTCCAATATTTTGATTAACATTTTCTAAAATGATCATCATCACTTCCCAATCAATTTGAGTAGATAAAACATTTTGAGGAAGGATGAGGTTTTCATAAGTTTGCTCCCCCTCAATATGTGCCTCGAAGTTTGAAAGAGTTTTGCACATATTAGAGGGAACCTGCGCTTAGGGACAATTCAATCACGTTTCAATAATTTGAGGTTTAAAGTAGATGCTCCCCCTCAACATGTGCATGGAAAATTTGAAATCGTTTGTCACATGCGGGGAGCAAAACATGCTAAACACTTATAAAACCGTTTATCAAATTATCAGTTTAAATCCGATTTAAATCACAAATTCTCCCCCGAT
Source organism: Chrysanthemum makinoi (assembly GCA_910596185.1). Classification (NCBI taxonomy): domain Eukaryota; kingdom Viridiplantae; phylum Streptophyta; class Magnoliopsida; order Asterales; family Asteraceae; genus Chrysanthemum; species Chrysanthemum makinoi. The sequence continues at coordinate 240,352,965 of OU343219.1, forward strand.
CACAATTATCAAATCATTTGAGATTTGTGATATCTGTAGATTTAAATTGATTTTGAAAGCTTTTAAGTAGAATTGTGACTTGATTATGAAAACGTTTTAACTGATAAGGATTGGATTTTGAGACTTTAAACTCCATTGATTAAACATGCATGATTACCTTTTGAAAACATAATAATAGCCAAGGTCTTGAACCAATTGTGTAAAATATTGTAAAACATTTAGAGTAGACCTTGCTCATTTAAGTGCAAATTGTTTGAAAAGAACACTTTTTGATTTAATTGAAAAATCAATTTCTCCCTCAATCAATGACGAAAGTTGTTGATTGATGGATTGAGATTTTGACACTTGATAGGTTCTTTTGATTTTCAAAAATAGAGTTCGAAGTGTTTTCAAAACAATTGAGTTTTCATAAGATTGCAAATATTTTTCAGAGGAATCATTTAGAAGAAAAAATATTTGAAATTAAACATTTGTCTTGTTAATGACAAACATTTGTTTTTAGAATCAGAGCATTAGGTTTGAAACATGAGATAAAGCATGGCTTTGTCCTTTCTTTGAAAAGCTTGCTGAAATGACAATAAACCATTATTTTACTTTATCCCAAAAATATTTTTTGATTTTTTGATGTTTTTTTTTAAAACATTCGAACAACATCTAAAGTCCCGTGTCATTCTTTGAATGGCATCACAAAGACCGTAGATATTATCGAATCGAGGAAAATTTTTCGAGTTTTTCAAATTTTTATGGATTTTTTGAAAGTTTTATAATTTTGTATTTTGCTTTTTGAATAAATATATACAAATAGAAGGATGAAGAAAGACCTTTACTCCTCGTCTTCCTCCTGAAGACGTTTGAGTGTTTCTGGTTGAAGGCTTTTCAAGCCAAGTCGTGGAAGAATAAACTCAAAACGTTCTCTTGGAAGAGCTTTGGTGAAAATGTCGCTAACGGTATTCTCGACTTCACAAAATAGAGTTCCACCACACCGTTTCTACTTGCTCCTCGATGAAATGATGTCAATGTCCGATGTGCTTTGCTCTTGAGTGTTGTACGTTGTTGCATGAGAGAGCAATAGCACTTTTATTATCACGGTACATAGGGATTTTGTTGAATTCAAAGCCATAGTGAGATAATTGGGATCTCATCCATAGGATTTGAGCACAACAAGATGACATGGCTATGTATTCATCTGAGAGGAAATAGAAGTACTCATTTGTTTCTTTGAGGACCAGCTCACAAGCTTATCACCCAAAAACTGAAAGCACCTCGGCGTCTTCGGCGTGTATCTTGACATCCTGCATGATCAAGATCCCAGATAGGCTTAGTGACATACCGGTGTCCTTCGGTACCATAGTCCCATATTGATGGTTCCTTGGAGATACCGAAAGACCCGTTTAACCGCTTCAAGGTGCTTTTAGTAGGCTTAGCCTGATATCTAGCACACATGCACACATAACAAGATGTCGGTCTACTAGCTGTGAGGTACATCATGGATCCAATCATACTACGATATTTTGTTTGATCTACCATGATCCCTGAGTGGTCCTCATCCAGCTTAGTACGTTCAATCATGGGAGTGTCAACGGTGTCACATGAAACAAATCCAAATTTCTTTAAAATCTCATTTGCATATTTAGATTGATTTATAAAAATGCCTCAGAGACTTTATGAAATTTGTAATCCCAAGAAAAATGACATTTGTCCCATCATTGACATTTGAAATTTGGAACCCATTTCATTTGAAAAACGATCACATTCATTGGGGTCAGTTGAGGCAAAGATAATATCATCAACATAAATTTGAACGTGAATTAAATGTTTGCCTGACTTCCTGGTGAACAATGTAGGATCAACTGCTCCCTTGCTGAATCCAGTAGATAGAATAGATTTTGACAGCGTATCATACCATGCTCTAGGAGCTTGCTTCAAACCATAAAGGGCCTTCTTCAAGCGATAGACATGAGTAGGATGCTCTGGATTCACAAAACCCTCTGGTGGCGACATAAACCACCTCTTTCAAATCACCATTAAGAAAGGCGGTTTTCACATCCATCTGATATACGACCATGTTCTTACTAGTCGCATTAGCCAAGAAGATTCTGATAGCTTCGATACGAGCAACCGGGGCAAATGATTCTTCAAAGTCAATACCCTCCTCTTGGCGATATCCTTTAGCCACTAACCTAGCCTTATTTTTCAACACATCACCATGCTCATCAAGCTTCACTTTGAAGATCCACTTTAGAGCAATGATCATAGCACAGTCTGGAGCAGGTACTAATTCTCATACATCTAATCGATCAAACTCATGAATTTCTTCTTGCATGGCATTGAACTAGCTGTCTTCATTCATAGCAGTTTTAGCGTCTTTAGGTTCGATCTTAGAGAGTACAGAGTTGAAGAAGCACCATAAGGCATCAGTTGCAAGTTGTTTACGATTGGATCTGGACGAAAGGTTTCCAATGATGTTGTCCAATGGGTGATCATGTGTCCATTTTCTAAGGTGTTCATGTGGTTGTTATTGTGGAACCGAAGTAGCGAGTCGATGTCTCGATGAAGATGGTTCTGATGATGATTCCGGAGAAAATATGTTTTCAAATGGAGCATCTTCGGGAGTAGCAAAGGGATTAACTTCATCATTGATGCAAGAAACAATTCCATGATGTACATTCGACGATTGATGATTTGTTGATGAGACAGAGTGATCGCGGCAGCTTTTGACTTAATGATATTGAGACCTAAGGGTTGACTTCATTCACAGGGATAGGAGCAGTCTCTGTTGATGGAATTGACATTTCATCAACATTTGGTTCATAGTGTTCATCAAACATTGGATCAAACAATTTCTTTAAATCATCTTCTGTTGGAGGTACATAAGGAGTTGCTGGAAATGAGTTTGGTACAAGGGATGAACCAATGGGACTGCTTTTGAAGTGCGGTCCGTAATCTGGATTGTCCAGGAGCCATTTGACCGGTCAGCTCATCGAACGTAACGTGAATTGTTTCCATGATATTTTGGGTTCTCTTGTTGTAGATTCGGTAACCCTTCTTGTTTGGTGCATAACCAACAAAAACTCCAATATCTGCCTTTGCTCTTAATTTACCTAAGTCTTGACTGTCATTCGTTGGATAGCACAAAGCACCAAACACACGAAGGTAGGAGAGATCAGGTTTTCGTTTATGAACAAGTTCATATGGAGTTTTTCCATGAGAGGTGTGTATAAGGGAACGATTTTGGGTGTAGCAAGCACTGGTAATGGCTTCAGCCCATAGAAACATTGGAACCTTTGGATAAATTAGCATTGTCCTTGCGGCTTCCACAAGAGTTCGATTTCGTCTTTCAACTACACCGTTCTGTTGAGGAGTTCGTGGAACACTTCTTTGATGACTGATTCCAACACTTTCATAAAACTGAATTAAGTCTTTGTTAACAAACTCTGTGCCATTGTCCGTTCGAACAATTCTGACTATATTGTTGAGTCGAACTGAATGTTTGATTAGTTTGATGATGACATCTGGAGTTTCATCCTTTGCCCTCAAAAACTTTACCCAAGTAAATCGAGAGTAGTCATCAACAACTACTAGAATGTATTTCTTCCCATTTATCGTTTGCACTCTCATTGGTCCGCACAGATCCATATGAAGGGTATGAAGAACTTCCATTACCGAATTTGTGGGTTTTGGTTTGTGGGCATATTTCGTGCTTTTACCCAATTGGCAAGCTGAACAAAGATGATCTTTTTCATATTTTAATCTGGGTAAGCCTCTGACACGATCCTTTCTGTAACATATTGGATTTCACATACACATCAAACCATAAACAAAGTAGGCGTATAAGATGAGTTTTAGAGAGAGAAAGTTAGAGGTTTGGGAACTTTAGTGAGAGAAAGAAAAATCTTATTATGAGCTCCAACTCTCTACCTTGGGAGGTAGAGAGTATTTATAGTCTTACAATAAAACGCCACCTGACGGGATGTGGATCAGAAATACAGTGGGTAAAGACCCGTCCGTCCTCCACGGTGTTACTTAACTAAATACTACCTAACATCAAATAAATACGACTATGAGCTTTCTAACGATTACATATACTTGAGGTGACCGACACTTTAACTACTGGATTTTCCAAATCCTAACATAATGCCATGCTTCTTCATCCCAAAAGCTATTCGATATTGAGCTGTCTGATGAGACATTGATTGGGTTTGAATTGCTCATGGTGATTTTTGGTAAAGTTGCTTTTGACAGGTTATTGGAGAGAGAAGTGTTGATGTGTTAAAGTATGTAAGTCTAATATTCTTAAATAAAGGATTAAGTTGGATTCAGTAAGTTAATGAGGGGAAGGTATAAGTTGTTGAGGAGTAAATGAAGTCTTTGACTTTGGTGGAAGGATTAATAACTTGAAGTTGACCTGTTGACTGGGTGGTTTAGTATTGGACTAACCACTGCCAGCAGAAATTGTTATCTACTTCTAGTTATTCTCTAACCTTAACAATTCTTTCAATGTGTGATTTATGTTTATTATATACAGGTATGAAAGATTCATTGCATACGTTGGAGTTGTTGTTGTTTAAGTGCTTGTATTGTTGGTTATGCAGAGTTTAAGTCTTACAGTGGCAACCATAATACAAGCAGTGGTAAAAGGTACTCTTATAGTGGAACAATAAAACAGAGAAATTTCATTCATGATGAAGATTCATTACATTCAAAGTGAGAGTGCTTCTAACCACAATCAAAACACAAAAGATTAAAACCTAACACAACCTTCATCACCATATCCCACATCAACTACTCCATAGGCTTCTTGCCCTTGCCCACATAGTCATGCTTGTTCTTCTGTGCTCTCTTCTTTTTGTTCTCAAAGGTTGACTGCATTCTTGAACAAGGAAGACCAAGAACTTGTGGAGGAGGCCTTGGTAATCTTGAAGGCTTCTCTGGTATAGTTATCTGCTTCATGTTTGAGAGAGTTGTCTTCAATGCTACTTTAAGGGCCTTTGGCAACTCTTTGGCCAAGGAATAGGTCTCATCATTGTTCTCATCATCATCTGATGAGCTGGAGTAGAACTCAAGAAGGTGCGGTTTGGCTGCAGTGCACGCTTGCGCTCTTTGTGTACTTCTTGGATGAAGTGCTTCCAGCCCATGGTGGAAAGTATCCAACCCACCCTGATGCCACTGAGGAAGACTCTGAAGCGATCACAAACTCTTCTTCTGAATCAGAAGAGATGTCAATGATGTTGGAAGGATTGCTCATGATGATGTTTAGGGTTTTTGTGAAGTTTGAATGGGTTTTGATAAAGATTACAATATGTCAAGCCTCTTTATATAGGCAAAGTCGGCCACAAGGTTTCCTTAATGAATATATTTACTTTTTCCTATCTTGGTAGGTTGAAGAGTAAATATAGATATTATCGGGTTGACTTTGGAAGATATTTTCAAATAGTGGCTTAGTTAAAAAAGTAACTTTGGTTAAACCAAGTTGGTTATTTATATTCTTTGTATTATGCTAATTCATGCAGGTACATAACCAATATTGGATAGGAGTTGATCTTAAAAGGTGTATAACTGAGATACACAACAAATGGTTATTGATTCACCATGTCTAATCCACATAAGAATCAACTAGTCCAGAGCAAACGGCTACTGGTAAAGACTTGACAAATCCGTTTATGGTTGATAGTTTACCAAAAACTATATGGTTATCAACTCACCATATTCTATCTGATTAAGAGTTGGCTAGTCCATAGCAAACGACTCATGGTAAAGACATATCAAATCCGTTGATTGGGTTTGCTAAAAACTATGATAAGAGCAGTCTACTTTGTATATGTTTTTCTTTACCACTGCTCTTTGAAAATTTTTGTGAAAAATACCACTGCTAGTTCACAGTTTCCACTAACATAGTATTTTTACCATCGTTGATCTAGCCGTTACAATTTTTGTGTCAAGAACTAATTTTTACTAGCCGTTGTAGAAAAATTGCTTTCCATATATATAGGGTAACTTTTAGAAGATTATCTACTTTCCTATTTGATATTTATCCTCTAAAGATAAATACTTTCCTTAGATAATCGTTTTTAAGCAAAACTCTTAAACCCTACCTCTATATATCTTTTGTCTCAGTTGGCTAGTTATTCCTTCAATTCTTACTGACATAATATCTTTTCCATCAAAAGTTTCTATGGCACCATTAAAATTTGCTGATGAGCACAACCAAGTGGCCTACTTGGAAAAGTCAAACGAGAAGAGTGGCCCTGCTTTTCATCAGATTGTGGACTTTCTCAATACTACCCATATAAGGTATGCTTTACATGTAAATCCCACAATCTATATCTCTCAAATCAAACAGCTTTTGGGCTTCGCTCATCCATAACACTTGAGAATAGAGATACACATGAAACAGTGGATGCTCTAAGAGCCACTGTGGATGGGGTAACTATTGATGTTACTGAGGCATCCTTGAGGAGAATTCTCCAATTGGATGATCTCAATGGTATTATCACATTACCTATGCCAGAAATACATGAAAATTTATCATCCATGGGGTATGATACCACCGATAAAAAGGCTACTTTCAAAAAGAGTGGTTTTTGTCCCCACTGGAGATTTTTGATACATACTCTTTTGCATTGCCTAAGTCCTAAGAAAACATCTTATGAACAATTCAGTTCAACAATGGCTTACCCTTTGGTTGTCTAGCTTTAGATAGGACTTTTAACTGGTCAAAATATATTTTTCAAAGTATGCAAGGCAATGTAAAGAGTTCTACAAAATTTTTAATGTATCCAAGGTTTTTGCAAGCAGTGCTAAATGAGTTTCAACTGAAACCCCATAAAAACATTTACAAAATCCGTTGCCTTAAGCCTAATTTTTTTCAAAACATGAATAAAGATGGCAATATGGATTTTACACCTCTCTTTCCACAAATGCTTGCACAGATTTCACAAGTACAAACTACACCAATAATCACTGTTCCAATCATTGATTATACTCCACCAGTTTCTCACACCTATGAGAGGAGGCAAAAACAGACAATTCCTCCCATTACAACACAAAGCATGTACCGATCCTTTTGGTTTAGGCACAAGCAGTGGTGGTTCCAGCTTCAACCTAGTCCAACTAGGGAGGAATCTGAACCAATGCCCTATGATTCACCTCTCCCAACATGTCACACAGTTGGAAGTGTTGAGGCGTGGGCAACCAATGGAATTGATGGAAATTTGTACAACATTAGCAAAGCAGGTTAAATCTCTAGAACAAGACTTGACACAACTTAAGGAGCAGCATGCCAAGGATATTACATTTTTGAAGGAGGAGATTCAGACCTTGAAGGAAGAGTTGCAGGGGTTAAAGCAAAGAAAAACTGCAAAGATTGTGCTATCATCTCCATCCTCACCTCATGATGGTGATTCAGAAAATTTCAAAGGCAGATTTGGTCATTCTCCCAAACGGGGAGGAAAACAGGTCTGAAGCTAAGGGGAGGAAGCTAGATTTTGAGATGAAGGTGTTTCTAGTAAAGGTGCAGACGGTTTGATACTCTGAAGAGCAACTAGAGCAAGATATCTTCGACTGCAACTGCAGATTTTACCACTGATCATATTTCCACTGCAGAGCCAAATATTCCCACTGCTGGATATGATGTTGCCACTGCAAGTGAAGAAATTGATAAACAGAAGAAAGACAAAGGTAAAACTGTTATGCAAAGCAAGGAGCAAACAAGAAGAAAGATTTCAAAGAAAGAACAAGTTCAGATTTCTCTTGATAGAGAAATTCTTTGAAAAGATTCTGAAGAACAAGTTGCTGAGAAGAAAAAGCTTGAAGAATTGGAGATTGCAAGCTTTCTGGAGGCTAAAAGGCTGGATAGAATGGAAGAACAAATAGAAGATCCACTTTCCACTGTTCCACCTACAGTTCTTAGAGAAAAGACTCCAGAGTTCAGCTATGTACCTACTGAAGAAGAAATAGAGTTCTTGATTGCACATGATCCAGTAATCAAGAAGAAGGCAATTGACCTTGTAGGTAATAAATCTTTAACTGCAGAACAAAGAACTGCTCAGTTGAAAGATTTTATTCAGATGAAGAATAATCAAGCACTTCAAGAGGTAATTGGTTTAGTCAGAAAAGGTCAAAAGAAACCAAGGCAACCAAATAAGGCACAAGTTATTGCATACATGAAGACTTATTGTTGCAATGTTGGTGGCTGGAAAAGACATCAATTCAAAGGAATGCCTGATGATAAAATTGAAAGTATCTTCTACAGAGTTCAAAGAGAAGATAAAGATTTCATTCCAATGGACTCTGAAGAAAAAGCAAGAAGGTATCCTGGTTTGAAGAGAAAGGCCAAAGACAGTGATTCTCAAACTGTTAAGAAGACAAAGTTTGCTAAAGAACAAGAAGTTCCAATGAGAAATTCATCAAGAACAACGACTCATATGATTGTGATTGAAGAAGAAGATTTTTATCCAACCACTGCAAGTCGACATCCTATCATTGATTGGGAAGTATACACTGCTAGCAATTTTGCTCCAACATGGAAGATCACAAGGCTAGGTGGTGAAACTCAATCATTCATTCAATTTGAAGATCTCATCAAAGATTTTGACAGAGATGATCTTGATACACTATGGAAGTTAGTTCAAGAAAGGTTTGATGCTGAAAATCTCAAAGATATGAAAGAGATGCGGTTATGGGTTAATATTAGAAGGCTCTATGAACCAGATGTTAATGATGATTTTTGGAAATTCTCATGTTCATGTCCCGGTACTAAATGGTTCTACTATGATTCATGTGAAGTTCATCATGTTTCTACAACAAATGGAGTAGATGCATTCATGCTTCCTGAGAATGAATATCCACTTGAGCTGGAACTCTCTGATGTTGTGTACCAATATAAGAGTTCATGAAGATAGTGAGAAGGTCGAGCATTGTTACTCAAAGCTTCAAGATCAATGTTCAAGAGCTATTCGTAATTTAAGGAAGTGAAGTGTTTGGTAGAATTCCCCAAATCCTTAAAGATAATGAAGATTGAAGAAACTTATTGATTTGCAGAGAAATCATAAGTTTAGGGGAGGATTGTTGGGAATAATCTACCACGATAGCTTTGGAAGACAAGCTAAGTATTGCACTAGCAGTGGAAACGATTACCACTGCTGCACATTATTACCACTGCTATTAGATAATTGTTAGGAAAACGTGTTTAGATAAGTATAGAAAAGATCTTGTGTATATTCTATATTGTTAGCTTTATACTTATCTTGTAAAGGACTCCTTGTACTATAAAAGGAGGTCCTAGGTCATTGTCTTAGGTACTTACAAACATACGTATCATTCACATAAGCTTCAAGGTGTAACCCTAGTGATAAGCAATGTCACTCGTATTATTCATTAATAATATTGGAGCTTAGCTTTGTGTTTAATCTGTGTTCACTTACAATACATCATATAATCCGTCTTCTAAGTATTACTAAGTAAATTCCGCGTGCTTATTAATATAATACAAAATATCACTGACACAAGGTGTGTGTCCAGATCCATCACTATGTAAAATTAGAAAAATACTCATATAGGGAAGCTTTTGGCTAAAACAGATCTCATAATTTGGGATGAAGCACCGATGAATGATAGGCGATGCTTTGAAGCATTAGAAAGGAGCCTTAAAGACATTCTAGATGAGCCCGATTGTTTTTTGGTGGCAAATCAATTATTCTAGGCGGCGGCTTCTGACAAACACTTCCAGTGAAAAAAGGGGCTTCAAAATTGGAAGTTATATCATCATCTCTTGCAGAATCCTACCTTTGGCCATATTTTAAGCTCATGAATCTTAAAGAAAACATGCGACTGCTCCGATCAAATTTCAGTGTAGAAGAGGGAACCTTGTTCACTCTTTTGCAACATGGCTTCTTGATGTTGGAGACAGTATTATTGGGGAACCTGATGAAGAAGATACTGATAATACTTCATTTATTGATATTCCGTCAAGATACTGTATATAAGACACTAAAGATGGTATTGAAAAACTCATAGATTTCATCTATGACCAAAGTATGCTGCAAACACCCTCAGCAATAACTTTGCAACAAAAGGCGATAATCTGCCCCAAAAATGAAATAGCAGATACCATTAATTCAAAAGTCCTGGAAATGGTGGAGGGTGAAACAACAACTTATGCAAGCTATGACACAACGATTCCATCAGGAAATAGCGGTGCTGAAATAGAGATACTTTATCCTGCTGAGCATCTAAACACAATTAAACCATTAGGCTTTCCACCGCATCGACTGGAACTTAAGATTGGATCACCGGTGATGCTCCTACGAAATGTCAACTTAGCAGGCGGATCGTGCAACGGAACACGGATGATAGTAACACATCTGATGTCAAGGCTTATTGCAGCACAAGTTATAACTGGTACAAGAGTTGGTGAAAAAGTCTTCATACATAGAATACTGTTGATCCATAAAGATCCAAACCTTCTTTTCATTTTCAAGCGCACACAATTTCCAATAAAACTATGTTACGCCATGACAATAAACAAAAGCCAAGAAATAAAATTGGCGTTTACTTGCCACAAACGGTATTTGGTCATGGTCAGCTGTATGTCGCTCTATCAAGGGCCACCTCTCCATACAGGTTAAAAGTACTTCTGAAACAATAGGAAAATCAAAGACCAAATCTGACCAAAAATATTGTTTACAAATATTTTCTAAAAAAGATCCACCATAAAAACCTTTTATCATAGCCAACCCTTTAAAAAAAAAAAAACATTTTATATATATATATATATATATATATATATATATATATATATATATATATATATTTTGATTTGCATACAGTAAAATTTTATTTATTTATTTATTTTATTGTAGCAGTTTCTTTTTGCTATTTTCATGACATGTTACAATTGAACATACCAGAATAACCATATCTTTTGACAACCTTTGCCTATACAACATGGATCATTAACTATATAACAGTTCAATAATCGTCAACCGTTTATACCAATATTCAACTGCCTATGCTCTGTAGATATTCTCATAATTGCATGTTGCACAAAGGTAGAATTGCTATAGAAACAAAATATCAAAATTATGCATTTTTGTAGACCTTTAGCTAAATTACAAATATACTGATCCAAATCATGTTAAGCTACCATGCGTTTGATTTTTTTTACACAACTTCTTATGGCAGGAAAAGAATGGACCAAGAAACTATTGCACAACTGCAATTAAAATCCCACAACAATGTGCTTGAAGCTCGAGTATATAGGAAATGGATTGCAAAAACTTACTCGAATAAAATTGAGACGACATTTTGCTGCATCTTAATTGACCGACAAGTATGTTATATAAGGCTTAGTGTCAACACAAGTAGTTAAACATTCTAGTTTGTATAACATCTAAACATGGACAGGGCAATGCCATACAAGCCAACATGAACGTCAATGAGATCAATGAATTCAACCCAAAGATGAAGCTTGGATCTACCTACAGAATTTTAGAATTCAAATGTGAACCAACAAGTCCTTACCAACAAACAATAAACAACCCAATGACACTACAGTTTGGAAAAATAAAATAGTTTGACGCTATATTGGACACTGGATTCCCACACCACTACTTTGATTTTGTTTTGTACAACCAACTCGAATCCATGATTTCTAAAGAAGATGAAACAAAGAAAAAACAGTACCCAATACTTACATGTAACCTTTTGCTTATGAAGCTTTCATTTACTTACAAATATATTTAAAAAATGCCATACAAAAGAAAGAGAAACAACAACTAATAATTATCTCCTTGCAGATTACATTGGCTGCGCAAGATCGTTCGGTGAATTGAAAAACAAGGGAGGCCCAAACAATGACCAGACCAGCTTCAGAAAGATAGATATAGAAAATCTCAAGTAAGAGCCGTTACTTCCTTACCCTAAGCCTAACGTTACAACCCTTGTAAAGACCACTTAGATAGTTGTTCCAAGGTGCTTACGCCAAAGCGGTGGAGGTTTGATCTATTCTCAAGCTTATGGTAATCTATGTACTATGCCAGGTAATGAGTGTTTATCTTCCATTTCCATTCATATTATATTTCATATAAGCCCAAGAGATGAGAGAATCCAAACACCACTTATGAGGTGCTAGTATATAATTTTACTACTTGTTATGACTATTGTGGCGCTTTTACTTGTTGTAGACTATTTTAAACTAATGCTTCATGCCCCCTAACTTATAAATTAATTGGCCAAAACCACATTTGCTTGAGGACAAGCAAATAACAAGTGTAGGGATATTTGACAAGGATTTAAAAACGTATGCTTTTAGGGGGTTATTTAAGCCCTATTTTGACACATTTTATATCCGTTACTGCTTAAAATCGTTCCTTTTCACTTTTTAGGTCTTTTGGAAGCAAAATGCTGGAATGAAGCATATTTGGAAGAAAAGGAGCAAAAACATGAAGAAAATGGCAAAATCAAGATCGAAGACACTCAAGGCTGCTCAGCAGAACCTGACGGCGTCCCATCCAAATGACGGTGACCTGACGGCATCGGTAGCAAAAGGCGACGCCGTCGCGATTGTAATTATATATATAGAATTTGATTTTTATGTATTTTAGGAAGTAGAATTTTGGAGAGCAAACCCTAACCCAATTGTAGTCCGACTTGGACACTATTCTAGGGTCTCGTACCCTATTTTACACATCAAGATAAGTTTGTTAATCCAATTTATCATTATTTCTACCCCATGTTCAATTGATTGTGTGTATGCTTTCTTGTCTAACATGTCTAGCTAAATTACTTGTGTGTTTGCTTAGATGTATGAAACCTAGTTATTGATTGTTGTTAGGTTGTTTCTTGTCTTAATTGATATAGGCTTAGGAGTGAAACTAGGCTTTCGTTGTATTTAATGCATGAGTATGCTTGAAGACGATAGGTTGCTCGGAGGAAATAGCCTTGGCTTGCCGATCCCGTGAATCCTATAGGAGAGATAACCTCATAGAACTACAGAATACGCAAACCCTACGACTAATAGGAATACAACACGTTAAGATAAAGGACGTGACAATTAAACCGACCAATAAAAGATAACTAGGGAGTAATAGTATCTAAGTAAACACATCTTTAATCATCATACGAGCACACTTCAATTAAACATAGCTATCTGTAGTAATTAGATAACTAGATAATTCGATAATTAGTGAAGTCGAGAAACCGGTAGAAGTACCACCCCCAATCATTTGCCCCGAGATTTTACCCTTGCTTTCTAAAAAACATAAAAAAGATAAAAAAGAATCATCTTCAACCCCACCTTCTCGTCATAAATTTCTTTTTAGCATTCCTATTCCCCTAGAGAACGATATCAATCCCCGAGGCTTACCCCATACTACACTATAATGATTAGGTTCACTGCCTAGAGGGTTGAAAAGCTTGCTCGTAGAAAAGGAGGTTTTCTCGACCCCGAACCTACGCATCAAGTTTTTGGCGCCGCTGCCGGGGAATAGACTGGCTAGTTAGACTTGTATCTCGTTTAGTTTCCCTTGCTTGATTCCTATAAAGTAAGATTTTTTCTCATTTTTATCCTTGCCTCCCATTGACTCATAACCTTCCAATCGTAGGATGTTCAAACTTGAAGATCAAGTCAAATTCCTAATGAGCTCCTACGAAAATCCTAAGCCCTCACACTAAGCGAACAAGGTCTCTTACTTGTGTGAGTTATGTAGTGGTCCCCATGACACTCGTAATTGCACGAGAATCCCCGAACAAGCTTCCGTGGACTACGCATCCTCCCGTACCAATGGAATGGGAGGAAGATTCCCCACAACACCCGGACCTAAGACTTTCAACAAAGCCCGAGAAGGATGGAGGGGCAAACCCGACTATAATTGGGGTCAAACCAAAGAATTCACCTCTAACGACTCCCCATGGCCCCAACAACACAACCAAAGCTCTTATGGCCCTAGTCAACAAAACCTAGAAGGGATGATGCAACACCTCGTTACATCCCAAGAAGCCCAAATAGCCAAGCTTTCGGAATGCTTTAACCAACAACAAATCGAGATGGATAGGAAGATAGATAACCTTTTGAAAGCCATAACCAATAATTATAGGATGACCACCGAAAAGGTTAATGCCATCTAGACCCACTCTCTCAAAGCTTCCGTTGTTAAGATTAAGGACCCGAGCAAGTACTTAGAAACTAGGGACCCGTCTTCATCAAAGCATGTTCACTTCATCAATGCCATCACCCTAGTGAAACCAAATAGGAATAATGATGAAGCGAACCATGAGACGGTACTTGAGGTTAGTGAGACTTCTAAGGATGAATCAACCGATGAAATAGACGAGGTAGGTGATGAATACTTCAATAAGTTTCCTACGGATGAGGAACTTTCATGCCACCCACACCTAGTGCGTGACCTACGTCACATTTATACTAGGAGATGCCCACGAATCACCTTTGGAAATGCTAGAAATCTCAACATACCACGTTGCATAGGACATCTTTTCGTGGCAAAGGCCTACATTGATCGCAAGTCCCCAATAAACATCATGACTAGCATGTATTATAAATGGGTGATGAAAAAACCTATACCTAATAGGCAAGGCCCAATGATCCTAGAGTTAGATGTAATTTCCATGGTAGAGTTAAGGGATTGCCCGTCTATGTAGGTAGCTTTACGTACCTTACGGATTTTGTGATTGTGGAGGATATTAGTACGGCTATAGATCCTAGCTTGTCCCATGTAGTTCTAGGAAAGCAGTTCATAGATAGCACCGGGATGACTTATGATCCAACGTTAGGGATATTTAGATTTAAGGATGAGACCGATGACGTTGCCTACCAAATGCCATTTAAGATTGAGAAATCTTCATCACTATCCAATGATGAAAAGTAACTTAAGCTATAGGCCTACTATAGGAATGAGGAGAATAAGAAGAGTGTGTGAAACTAGGACCAGAATATAGAACCAATTGGGGGCAAGATGACTTCTTAGAAAGATGCACTATAGGACATAACTATGACATGGAAAACCCCAATAGAGATCGTCATGAGGAAGAAGATGACGGTAAGGAAGTCACGTAGAAGCACGACTTCGAGTCTAGCTACAAGACTCATAAATAAAGAAAATCGCTTGGTGGGAGGCAACCCATGCTTAATTGTTTGCTTGTTTTGTTTTCAATTTTTGTGTGTCTTATATCTCTTTCATTGTTGTTTATTCTCATGTTAGACTTTGTGAAAATGCTTTATTCTGTCTTTAACCTCGTCTTAATTACATATAAAGGTATTTTACAAAAAGATAAGTGTAGGGAAGATCACATACGTTTTTAAGAACATGAACATGAGAATTACAACTATTGAAATTGATATATATGTGTGTTTGATAGAGTCAAATGCCTGTATCGAGTCATAATGGATGTTTTGCAGGAATTTTTCCAGGTTTTAGTGATGTAATTTTTTTAGAAAAACGCAACAGACCACTTTTTTTCAGGACAACCTGACGGCGTCAGGATTAAAGCCTGACGACGTCAGGCTATGTAAAAACAGGATGATCAGTTTTTCGTTTTCTGTGCAACTTTTAAAATTTTGGAAAATCCCAGGTCCTAATTTTCCAGAAAAACTGCAAACATCCATTCCACAAGCATTATATCTTACTTGCTGACTAGTGAAGTGTCACACCCCCAAATTACGTGTTTTGCAGCGGAATGGAATACCTTGGGGAGGACTGTCATAGCATCAAAGTTACAGTTATATCGAACGACCTAAAGTGTCGTTTAGAAAATACATCGTTTGATTTATTAAAGCAATCAAAGTTTACAAAATGTAGGTCCCAAATGAAAATCAATATATGCGGAAATAAGTTTGTTACAAGCCAAACGATGTTTTAAAGTTTATAAATCCCACGTGAGACGCGTCGTCACCACGACTCTATGATATGTCCATATGCATGCCATGAAGTGAATGCCTTAGATACCTGAGATAAAACATGCTAAAATGTCAACACAAAGGTTGGTGAGTTCATAGAGTTTGATTAACAAGTGAAGCTTTAAAAGAGCGTTCATAAAACAAGGCAAAGTTTTTGGTCATATAGAATAGTTCGCAAAGCAAAGGCATCGTAAATCCACTCAGTTCCAAGTCCCGCCCATACAAAACTTGCAACCTGTGTGTTTACAACCCACTGCTAAAAATAGTATGTCAATCTTGTATGCATGTATCATAGTAGTTAAAAGTATCAATGTTACCACAAGGGTCTTCCAACACTCGTGTTGGGATGTATCCATAAAAATGGCCTTCCAACATATAAATGCTGGGATGTTCCTCCAACGCTCACGTTGGGCTGTATCCAAATTAATGGCCTTCCACCATATAAATGATGGGATGTTCCTCCAACGACGCACGTTGGGCTGTATCCAAATTAATGGCCTTCCACCATATAAATGATGGGATGTTTGTTTAAGTCTAGTCACCACACGCACCAAGTCTAAAGTATAAGCAATGTTGTTTGGCAAAAGAGTTTAAATGTTTTGACCGGCTCCCCCAGGAGTTAACCAGTTGTTAAAGTATGTATGTTGATGCATAATAGAAAACAAGTTTAACACATTAAGGCAAAGATCGCAATAAACCACACAAATGTCCAAAGTGTATAAGAAGTATAGTGTAACACAATTGTATAAATGGTTTGAATATTCGAAAGAGTAAAAACAAGTATTTAAGCATGTACCTCCCCCAATTAGTTTGTAAGAATTTAAACGAGTAAAAGCGGGTATGAACTCACAGTAGTATGTCAAAGTTTAGAATATTTGTGAAAGTTAATGAAAATAGTTTGAGCATGTATCTCCCCCAAAGAGTTTGTAAGACAAATAAGTAATAGAAAGTGGGGCTACGAACTCACCTGGTGTGATTGATATGCTAACAAAATGAAGTGCACGAAAGTGAGACTCGGAAACTATCCGCGACCTAGAATGAATGTCATGACTTGAGTTATGATATGTTGTCGTGAATGCATGATAGTGTGATACAATGATGTGCATGCAACTCCATATGATATTCATACCACTTGTATGTTTTGGAAATAATGTTTATCGTCAAAATATGTTTATGACATCCCGTCATATAATAAAATACTTTACAAGTATTTACGTCAAAATGTCATCCTACAATAGTTTATTAATGTTTTATAGTGAAATTATCGCTTTTCATCGTAAAACAATGTCGTTGGAAATTTCGTGAAAGTGACAAAAATGGCTTTGAAAAACTAGTCGTAAAAATGGTGTACGTCGATCGTTAGAGAACGAACTCGACGGTTTTGGAAAGTTTGTATCGAAATCTAGAAGTTTCAGTTCAGGAGTTTTCGTCATAAAGGTCTCTATCATAAAGATAATAAGGGTTAAAGATGGTGATTTTGGCTAATATGTTGGTTAAAAATGAGTTTCGGCCAAGTTTAGACATCCATAAATAATTTACAACAACTCCGCTATACAAACGGCTTGTCGTTTTGAAAAATATGCTCGGTGATCTTGATTTTTATTAGAAGCCAATTCGTTCCAAAAAGTTCCACATCATGGTTAAAAACAGCCACCAACATGGTCGTTTTAGCTACCGTAACTCTTGTCTCGTAAATTAATATAGTTTTTCAGAAAATAATAGTTACGGCAATTTTATGAAAACGTGTATATATTTGTCGTTTCAAATCCGTTTTCTACGTATAATACGTCCTTAGCTTCGTATCAAAGTATACTAATATATTTTTGATAAGCCGAAATAATTTGTAAAGCTTAAGGCTCGTTTTTGACTCGAATAAAACATAAACATGTTGCTGAAATTTTCTGAAAAATATATATTTCGTCGTCAACTTGAAAAATTCATTCCTCCTTCGTTATAAGTCCGTTTTAATCCGTTCAAGCGGCCACGGATTCGTTTTAAAGTATATTTTCTAAATATCAAGGCCAAAAATTCGTGACTATAGTCGGATTTTCCAGAAAATGATTTTAAGGACAGACCCTTATTAATGTTTGTTGAAAAGTGTTTTTCTCGTACTAAACCTATTCCAATCCCTTCAAATCAACTCCAAAGCTAATCTAATCCTACCATACACCTTCTTAGGGTGTCATGGGTTCCTAAACATCATCAAGACCAACATATATCAAGGGGATAATTATAGGATGACCTTTATATATAGAACTCTTAAAATCAATGTAAAAATGGTATAAACAACACAAGTCTTGCATGTTTTTGCTCAAAAATGATGAGATGAGTATGAAATGAATATATAAGATGAAAAATAAATATGAGATGCTTACAAGTGATATGATGAGGTGATTAGAACCAAGGATTAAACCTAAACACCCTAGGTTTTTATTTCAAAACCTTATTAAGAGTATTATCTAGATTGTAAATACTTGAGCTTGAAAAATTTTGATGATCCCTTGGTAAACACCTATGATGGCGGTTCATGGTAGGATGAAACAAGAGAGAAGAATTTTTTTGCTAACTAGTTGAATAAGTGAAGTGAATAAATGAAGATATTACTTGGAGTATAGTTATAAACATTCAAGACTATAATTTACCAACTACATTAAATGCAACCCTCCCCTTGGTCGGCCAAGGGGGAGGGATTTGCAAAGATATATATATATTTTTTTTTTAATGAGTATATACTTGTGTAATATTTGTTAAAAGTGTAAGTAAATGTGTAAATATTAATAACTTGTAAGGTTTTGGTAGCTTTTAGGTACAAGTAAATTTTTAATAGATCAAAATAGAGTATAATGATATTATAAAAATTGTAAAAATACATTCCTTGTGAAATTTGAGTGATATAATAATTATCGTTATGCGTTTTTAAGAAAAACGTCGTAATAATATAAATTTAACGATTTATATACGAAATAAATTCAAGACACTAGTTAAACTCAAAATATAGTTTTTATAACTAAATGCAAGTATAAAAATATATGGGATCATTTTAGAAGTAACAGATTGAATA
The DNA here is from genome assembly GCA_910596185.1 of Chrysanthemum makinoi. Taxonomy (NCBI): domain Eukaryota; kingdom Viridiplantae; phylum Streptophyta; class Magnoliopsida; order Asterales; family Asteraceae; genus Chrysanthemum; species Chrysanthemum makinoi. The sequence continues at coordinate 240,371,936 of OU343219.1, forward strand.
TTCAAAATAATAACTCACGCGATAACGTTTATTTAATATAAAATTTACACGTTTAAGGTGAAATGAAAAATCATGAATAAATTGATATGAAATGATGAATATGGAGTTTGAGAAATGACCAAAAATTTAGAATTGTGACATTCCCCCAAATTACGTGTTTTGCAGCGGAATGGAATACCTTGGGGAGGACTGTCATAGCATCAAAGTTACAGTTATATCGAACGACCTAAAGTGTCGTTTAGAAAATACATCGTTTGATTTATTAAAGCAATCAAAGTTTACAAAATGTAGGTCCCAAATGAAAATCAATATATGCGGAAATAAGTTTGTTACAAGCCAAACGATGTTTTAAAGTTTATAAATCCCACGTGAGATGCGTCGTCACCACGACTCTATGATATGTCCATATGCATGCCATGAAGTGAATGCCTTAGATACCTGAGATAAAACATGCTAAAATGTCAACACAAAGGTTGGTGAGTTCATAGAGTTTGATTAACAAGTGAAGCTTTAAAAGAGCGTTCATAAAACAAGGCAAAGTTTTTGGTCATATAGAATAGTTCGCAAAGCAAAGGCATCGTAAATCCACTCAGTTCCAAGTCCCCCCCATACAAAACTTGCAACCTGTGTGTTTACAACCCACTGCTAAAAATAGTATGTCAATCTTGTATGCATGTATCATAGTAGTTAAAAGTATCAATGTTACCACAAGGGTCTTCCAACACTCGTGTTGGGATGTATCCATATAAATGGCCTTCCAACATATAAATCTTTGGGATGTTCCTCCAACGCTCACGTGGGGCTGTATCCAAATTAATGGCCTTCCACCATATAAATGATGGGATGTTCCTCCAACGACGCGACGTTGGGCGTATCCAAATTAATGGCCTTCCACCATATAAATGATGGGATGTTTGTTTAAGTCTAGTCACCACACGCACCAAGTCTAAAGTATAAGCAATGTTGTTTGGCAAAAGAGTTTAAATGTTTTGACCGGCTCCCCCAGGAGTTAACCAGTTGTTAAAGTATGTATGTTGATGCATAATAGAAAACAAGTTTAACACATTAAGGCAAAGATCGCAATAAACCACACAAATGTCCAAAGTGTATAAGAAGTATAGTGTAACACAATTGTATAAATGGTTTGAATATTCGAAAGAGTAAAAACAAGTATTTAAGCATGTACCTCCCCCAATTAGTTTGTAAGAATTTAAACGAGTAAAAGCGGGGTATGAACTCACAGTAGTATGTCAAAGTTTAGAATATTTGTGAAAGTTAATGAAAATAGTTTGAGCATGTATCTCCCCCAAAGAGTTTGTAAGACAAATAAGTAATAGAAAGTGGGGCTACGAACTCACCTGGTGTGATTGATATGCTAACAAAATGAAGTGCACGAAAGTGAGACTCGGAAACTATCCGCGACCTAGAATGAATGTCATGACTTGAGTTATGATATGTTGTCGTGAATGCATGATAGTGTGATACAATGATGTGCATGCAACTCCATATGATATTCATACCACTTGTATGTTTTGGAAATAATGTTTATCGTCAAAATATGTTTATGACATTCCGTCATATAATAAAATACTTTACAAGTATTTACGTCAAAATGTCATCCTACAATAGTTTATTAATGTTTTATAGTGAAATTATCTTTTCATCGTAAACAATGTCGTTGGAAATTTCGTGAAAGTGACAAAAATGGCTTTGAAAAACTAGTCGTAAAATTGTGTACGTCGATCGTTAGAGAACGAACTCGACGGTTTTGGAAAGTTTGTATCGAAATCTAGAAGTTTCAGTTCAGGAGTTTTCGTCATAAAGGTCTCTATCATAAAGATAATAAGGGTTAAAGATGGTGATTTTGGCTAATATGTTGGTTAAAAATGAGTTTCGGCCAAGTTTAGACATCCATAAATAATTTACAACAACTCCGCTATACAAACGGCTTGTCGTTTTGAAAAATATGCTCGGTGATCTTGATTTTTATTAGAAGCCAATTCGTTCCAAAAAGTTCCACATCATGGTTAAAAACAGCCACCAACATGGTCGTTTTAGCTACCGTAACTCTTGTCTCGTAAATTAATATAGTTTTTCAGAAAATAATAGTTACGGCAATTTTATGAAAACGTGTATATATTTGTCGTTTCAAATCCGTTTTCTACGTATAATACGTCCTTAGCTTCGTATCAAAGTATACTAATATATTTTTGATAAGCCGAAATAATTTGTAAAGCTTAAGGCTCGTTTTTGACTCGAATAAAACATAAACATGTTGCTGAAATTTTCTGAAAAATATATATTTCGTCGTCAACTTGAAAAATTCATTCCTCCTTCGTTATAAGTCCGTTTTAATCCGTTCAAGCGGCCACGGATTCGTTTTAAAGTATATTTTCTAAATATCAAGGCCAAAAATTCGTGACTATAGTCGGATTTTCCAGAAAATGATTTTAAGGACAGACCCTTATTAATGTTTGTTGAAAAGTGTTTTTCTCGTACTAAACCTATTCCAATCCCTTCAAATCAACTCCAAAGCTAATCTAATCCTACCATACACCTTCTTAGGGTGTCATGGGTTCCTAAACATCATCAAGACCAACATATATCAAGGGGATAATTATAGGATGACCTTTATATATAGAACTCTTAAAATCAATGTAAAAATGGTATAAACAACACAAGTCTTGCATGTTTTTGCTCAAAAATGATGAGATGAGTATGAAATGAATATATAAGATGAAAAATAAATATGAGATGCTTACAAGTGATATGATGAGGTGATTAGAACCAAGGATTAAACCTAAACACCCTAGGTTTTTATTTCAAAACCTTATTAAGAGTATTATCTAGATTGTAAATACTTGAGCTTGAAAAATTTTGATGATCCCTTGGTAAACACCTATGATGGCCGGTTCATGTAGGATGAAACAAGAGAGAAGAATTTTTTTGCTAACTAGTTGAATAAGTGAAGTGAATAAATGAAGATATTACTTGGAGTATAGTTATAAACATTCAAGACTATAATTTACCAACTACATTAAATGCAACCCTCCCCTTGGTCGGCCAAGGGGGAGGGATTTGCAAAGATATATATATATTTTTTTTTTAATGAGTATATACTTGTGTAATATTTGTTAAAAGTGTAAGTAAATGTGTAAATATTAATAACTTGTAAGGTTTTGGTAGCTTTTAGGTACAAGTAAATTTTTAATAGATCAAAATAGAGTATAATGATATTATAAAAATTGTAAAAATACATTCCTTGTGAAATTTGAGTGATATAATAATTATCGTGTCGTTTTTAAGAAAAACGTCGTAATAATATAAATTTAACGATTTATATACGAAATAAATTCAAGACACTAGTTAAACTCAAAATATAGTTTTTATAACTAAATGCAAGTATAAAAATATATCGGGATCATTTTTAGAAGTAACAGATTGAATATTCAAAATAATAACTCACGCGATAACGTTTATTTAATATAAAATTTACACGTTTAAGGTGAAATGAAAAATCATGAATAAATTGATATGAAATGATGAATATGGAGTTTGAGAAATGACCAAAAATTTAGAATTGTGACATTCTTCCCATGTCAGAGGAATCACGTCCTCGTGATTCGATTAATGATACTATATGGCAGCGACAAGGGTTCGAAAAGTTTATGCTCATGTATGGTCTATATGATTATGTCAATGCTCATGCATATGAGTTACTCGTCCCACAATCACGTTCTGTGCTATCGGGAGCAATTCCCACCTAAATACATGCTTTCTTATGATTAGGCTCGATGAGACAAGCTTTCCCATTCTCAAGCAAAATTTTTTAAAGACTTTTGGTAACCGATTTTTGCTTAATCCCACTGACTCATCAAACAAGAACTGTCATACGATTAGGCTAAATAGGTTTAGGTAACAACTTGTTTCTAGCTCGATCTTTGCAACTCATCAAACAAGACATTGCGCGGATCAAACTGGAAACAAGTGGTTTGAAGAAAATCTTTGAAAATTTGGCTCCGATTACGAATTGCTCTGACTAGACACTACTCCCTTCATTGCATGATTCTTCACGAATTAGACATAGGTGATGGGCTATGTACATAATTTAGGAGTAACTATGCAATGCTTGGACTAATCGACTCATATGATGTTTGGTGTTGAGTCATAAGTTAGCATGTATAAAGAATATGCACTTATAATGATATGATGAGATGCTATGATGATGTGGTTTATAGTCTAGTCAATGATGCAACCTAGTTCTCTCTATAATAGCTACATACCAATCTGTCACACCCAAATTACGTGTTTTCAGTGGAATGGAATACCTTGGGAGGACTGTCATAGCATCAAAGTTCTACAGTTATATCGAAACGACCTAAAGTGTCGTTTAGAAAATACATCGTTTGATTTATTAAAGCAATCAAAGTTTACAAAATGTAGGTCCCAAATGAAAATCAATATATGCGGAAATAAGTTTGTTACAAGCCAGCGATGTTTTAAAGTTTATAAATCCCCGCGTGAGGCGTCGTCACCGACTCTATGATATGTCCATATGCATGCCATGAAGTGAATGCCTTAGATACCTGAGATAAAACATGCTAAAATGTCAACACAAAGGTTGGTGAGTTCATAGAGTTTGATTAACAAGTGAAGCTTTAAAAGAGCGTTCATAAAACAAGGCTTTTGGTCATATAGAATAGTTAAGCAAAACAAGACATCGTAAATCCACTCTCGAGTTCAAGTCCATACAAAACTTTTGTGTGTTTACAACCTTGCTAAAATAGTATGTGTCAATCTTGTATGCATGTATCATAGTAGTTAAAAGTATCAATGTTACCACCAGGGTCTTCCAACACTCGTGTTGGGATGTATCCATAAAAATGGCCTTCAATATAAATCTTTGGGATGTTCCTCCAACGCTCACGTTGGGCTGTATCATCAATTAATGGCCTTCCACCATATAAATGATGGGATGTTCCAACGGCCTTGCGTTGGCGTATCCAAATTAATGGCCTTCCACCATATAAATGATGGGATGTTTGTTTAAGTCTAGTCACCACCCGCACCAAGTCTAAAGTATAAGCAATGTTGTTTGGCAAAAGAGTTTAAATGTTTTGACCGGCTCCCCCAGGAGTTAACCAGTTGTTAAAGTATGTATGTTGATGCATAATAGAAAACAAGTTTAACACATTAAGGCAAAGATCGCAATAAACCACACAAATGTCTAAAGTGTATAAGAAGTATAGTGTAACACAATTGTATAAATGGTTTGAATATTGAAAGAGTAAAACAAGTATTTAAGCATGTACCTCCCCAATTAGTTTGTAAGAATTTAAGCGAGTAAAAGCGAGAACTATGAGTATGTCAAAGTTTAGAATATTTGTGAAAGTTAATGAAAATAGTTTGAGCATGTATCTCCCCCAAAGAGTTTGTAAGACAAATACGTAATAGAAAGTGGGAGACTCTGAACTCACTTGGTGTGATTGATATGCTAACAAAATGGTGAATGAGTCGTGAATGCATGATAGTGTGATGCTGATGATATGTGCATGCAACTCCATATGATATTCATACCGCGTATGTTTTGGAAATAATGTTTATCGTCAAAATATGTTTATGACATCCCGTCATATAATAAAATACTTTACAAGTATTTACGTCAAAATGTCATCCTACAATAGTTTATTAATGTTTTATAGTGAAATTATCGCTTTTCATCGTAAAACAATAGATTTGGAAATTTCGTGAAAGTGACAAAAATGGCTTTGAAAAACTAGCGTAAAATGGTAATGCGTCGATCGTTAGAGAACGAACTCGACGGTTTTGGAAAGTTTGTATCCCGAAATCTAGAGAGTTTCGATTCAGGGAGTTTACGTCATAAAGGTCTCTATCATAAAGATAATAAGGGTTAAAGATGGTGATTTTGGCTAATATATTTGGTTAAAAATGAGTTTTGGCCAAGTTTAGACATCCATAAATAATTTACAACAACTCCAGCTATACAAGCGGCTTGTCGTTTTGAAAAATATGCTCGGTGATCTTGATTTTTATTAGAAGCCAATTCGTTCCAAAAAGTTCCACATCATGGTTAAAAGCGACCACCAACATGGTCGTTTTAATGTAACTCTTGTCTAAATAAATTAATAGTTTTTGAGAAATAATAGTTACGGCAATTTTATGAAAACGTGTATAGCTTAGTCGTTTCAAATCCGTTTTCTACGTTATATACGTCCCTTAGCCATTATCAAAGTATACTAATATATTTTTGATAAGCGAAATAATTTGTAAAGCTTAAGGCTAGTTTTGACTCGAATAAAACATAAACATGTTGCTGAAATTTTCTGAAAAATATATATTTAAATTAGTCAACTTGAAAAATTCATTCCTCCTTAGTTATAAGTCCGTTTAATAGTTCAAGACGGGATTAGTTTTAAAGTATATTTTCTAAATATCAAGGCCAAAAATTCGTGACTATAGTCGGATTTTCCAGAAAATGATTTTAAGGACAGACCCTTATTAATGTTTGTTGAAAAGTGTTTTCTCGTACTAAACCTATTCCAATCCCTTCAAATCAACTCCAAAGCTAATCTAATCCTACCATACACCTTCTTAGGGTGTCATGGGTTCCTAAACATCATCAAGACCAACATATATCAAGGGGATAATTATAGGATGACCTTTATATATAGAACTCTTAAAATCAATGTAAAAATGGTATAAACAACACAAGTCTTGCATGTTTTTGCTCCAAAATGATGAGATGAGTATGAAATGAATATATAAGATGAAAAATAAATATGAGATGCTTACAAGTGATATGATGAGGTGATTAGAACCAAGGATTAAACTTAAACACCCTAGGTTTTATTTCAAAATTAAGAGTATTATCTAGATTGTAAATACTTGAGCTTGAAAAATTTTGATGATCCCTTGGTAAACACCTATGATGGCCGGTTCATGTAGGATGAAACAAGAGAGAAGAATTTTTTTGCTAACTAGTTGAATAAGTGAAGTGAATAAATGAAGATATTACTTGGAGTATAGTTATAAACATTCAAGACTATAATTTACCAACTACATTAAATGCAACCCTCCCTTGGTCCAGAGGCCAAGGAGGGATTTGCAAAGATATATATATATATTTTTTTTAATGAGTATATACTTGTGTAATATTTGTTAAAAGTGTAAGTAAATGTGTAAATATTAATAACTTGTAAGGTTTTGGTAGCTTTTAGGTACAAGTAAAATTTTAATAGATCAAAATAGAGTATAATGATATTATAAAGATTGTAAAAATACATTCCTTGTGAAATTTGAGTGATATAATAATTATACGTTATTAGTTTTAAAGAAAAGCGTCGTAATAATATAAATTTAACGATTATATACGAAATAAATTCAAGACACTATTAAAACTCAAAATATAGTTTTATAACTAAATGCAAGTATAAAAATATATCGGGATCATTTTAAGTAACGATTGAATATTCAAAATAATAACTCGCGATAACGTTTATTTAATATAAATTTACATTTAAGGTGAAATGAAAAATCATGAATAAATTGATATGAAATGATGAATATGGAGTTTGAGAAATGACCAAAAATTTAGAATTGTGACATGAAGTTGTGTGTCATATATAGTTTTACCGTCGATTTTAGCGGCGGTTTCGATACTGACATTCTTATAAGTGTCACGGGTTACATTAGACAAAGAAGAAGAAACACACATTGGATGAAGATTATTACTTATGCATTCTTCTTGGAAGAGGATTTAACCGCAACTTCACACATATCCTGCCGAGTTAATCAAGGGAGTACTAGTTTATTTTCCTTACTTATCTTCCTTTGTCATAATTCTGATGCTTTCGGGAAACATTGGGGACAATGTTCAATTTAAGTGTAGGGAGGGAGAATAAAACGGGAACTTAGAAACTATTCACTCACTTGATAAAGCGTCTCATGGATAGGAATTATATGACTAGCACAAAAAACCGTTTACCACTCAAATTCCACCCCAAAAATGTGAGGTTCGCCCCTAGATCTTTAGGAATAAAAGCATTCATCTTTAATGCTTAGTGAGCGTACCGGTAGTATAATAGATTCTAGAACTTATTTTGTGACGCATTCCGAGATCGCTAGTGAGACTACACTTGTGTAGTTAGGAGTAACTAAATGATAAGAGACATTAGGATAACCCTTCTTTTCTACACGTTAATAGTTTCATACTAATAAAGTTTCTTTACAATGTAGTTTCATTACTAACAAAGTTGTTGGGATTTAGTAAATCCAGTTCTTAAAGTGTCGGTCACCTCAAGTATGTATGCTCGTTAGAAAGCTCGTAGTTGTAGTAAGTCTATGATAGTATTTAGTTTACTTTGTAACACCGTGGAGGACGGTGGTTCTTTCTTGTATGCATGATCCACAGCCTAAAGTAGGCGTGCTATGCTTGTACCCTATAAATACCCTTTGCCCTCCAAGGCAAAGGGTTGGAGCTTTCATAATATATTTTTCTTTGTCTCTCTAGGGTTCCCATTCTCTCCCACTTTCTCTCTCTAAACTCTTAACCTAAACGGCGCCGCACCTCGTATGGTATAAACTAAGATCCTACAAATGGTATCAAGAGCCATGGTTTGATCATCCATGTCTCATGTTCTTGGTTTGATAGTTATTGTTTGGGTTAAGGTTTAGTTTTGTTTTACGCATAAAAGGGTGGTCTCGTATACGAGTTTTTGAATCCTTAAAGCTTTAAATTTTACAGTTTTTAATCCAAGATTCTTATGGGTTAAGGTTTATTGAGTGTTAAACTTTCAGTTTCTTGCAAAAAGGTTCAAACTTTACGAGTTTTTCTTGGTTTTATGCGTGTTTGGATACGAGTGTACGGTACTACGCGTAAGAGAGAAAGGTGGTTTTGATCCTCAAGCTTTGTTATTTTGGTGTTTTTAAGGTTGTTTCATTATCATAATCAAGTTTAGTAAAAGGTTTTGATCATAAAAACGTGTTTGGCAAAATTTGTACTTTCTACGCATAACAAAACCCTAATCCTACGCGTAAGGTTTTTGTCACTTGATCTTCATTTCTGGTGGTTACTCGCTGTTCTTCTTGCTTGGATAAGCTCGAAAAACACTTCGACTTTGGATATCTCGTGCACTGTGAAGTGTAAGAGATCTTTGTGGGTAAAACCCTAATTTTACGCATAAGAATAAATCTTCAGTAACAATTCTTACGCATAAGCCTTTTCTTACGCATAAGCTTGTCTTACGCCTAAGGGAAACTTACGCATAAGGTTCTTACGCCTAATTTTTGGTTTACGCATAAACTTAAGCTTTTTACCCTAAAAACTCTACGCGTAAGCTCTAGTCTACTGTATAAACTTCTCTCGCGTAAGCTTGTGTCTACTGTAAGTTTGTTGTTACGCCTAAGGCTGCTGCTACGCATAAGCCCTTCATCTACGCATAAGCTTCTACGCAAGTTCTATACGTAACTCTGCCGTCTACGCATAAGTTTTACGGTTTATCTCTTGATTTTGTAAAATCCGGTGAAAGTATCTATTTCCCGGTTAAGTCAAAGATTTGTAAAATCCTGTAGAATTTAAACATGTCTTCCGTTCTGGATGATGTGCAAGCCGCAAGATCGATACTCGTCCTCCCATGCTTGACGAATGACTATGAGTCTTGGTCACAAAGAATCAGGTTATGCTTGGAAAGGAGAATGGGGTTAACATCCTTAAGTCTATTGATGAAGGACCGTATCAGGTTGAGACTACTGGAGACATGATTGATACCGCTGAGATGGAACAATAGTTTATGGAATGGATAGACCTAAGATGTATGATGAACTCATTGATAAGGAGAAAAAGAGATTTGATCTGTATCGAGGCTTCAAATATTATTCTTCAAGGTCTTCCAAAAGATATCTACAAGCTTATCAATCACAATAAGCCAAGGCAGTTTGGGATAATGTCAAGATGCTTCTCTCGGGTTCTGAATTAACTATCGAAGGCAGAGAATCACAATGTATGAAATTTGAGCACTTTAAGATGAAACCTGAAGAAGGTGTTTATGAATATTACGTGAGATTCCACAAGTTGGTGAATGATATGAGGAATATCAAGATGACTATGCCAAACATTCAACTGAACTCAAAATTCGTAAACAATATGAATCCCGAATGGCACAATTTTGTCACTTGTGAAGCTTACAAAAGGACTAAAGAACACCAACTATGAGCAATTGTATGCCTTCCTTCTTCGGAATGAGAAACATGCTATGTTTGAAAGAAGGATTCTTGAACAGTTCAAATCTCAACCAGGAGAAACAAGCTCATCAAATGATACAACTGCATTCTTCACCAAAGCGTCACAAGTCACACCCATCGGAAATGATTATCATAAGCCCGTTCTTGATTCGGGATATAAGCAACCTAGTTCTGATGAAGTCATGGAGCACTTTATCAATCAAGTGGCTCTTATGGTCAAGCAAAACCTGAATCTCACCCCTCACACTAACAACTATCTCAGAACTGCATCCAATCGTCAAAATCATGCCCTGTGTGAAACGGAAAGATTGTGGTGGAAAATGTGCAAGGAAGACAGAATGCTTATCCTCCACACAATGAACAAGGTAATGTAGGTTATGGGAATGCTGGTGTTGGTGGTGGATATGATGGTAATCAGAATTGTGAAAGGAATATAGTTCAGGGTCAATTAAAACCAATCAAGTGCTACAACCGTGGTGGAGAAGGGCACATTGCTAGGAACGTACTCAACCAAACGCCCTCATAGCAGATTACTTGAGACAAGATGTTGTTGGTTCAAGCACAAGATAATGGTGTAATGTTGAATGAAAAGGAGCATTGTTCTTGGTGATGGGAATGCTAGAACATATGATGGAGATGTGGACGAACAACCAGTGCATGCTGCTTCGAACAATCCCAACGCCTTTCAAGTTGCAGACTGTGATGCATTTGACTCAGACGTTGATGATGAACCATGTGCACAAACAATCTTCATGGCTAATATTTCTCCAATAACCTCTTCATCTCAACAAGCCAGTTCATCCAAGGAATCTATCATTAAAGAGGTCGTACAAATCGTCCTCTGGTATTTGGACTCAGGCTGTTCAAAGCATATGACTGGTGACCGGTCGCGGCTCATGAACTTCGTGAGTAAATTTATTGGAACTGTTAGATTCGAAAATGACCATTTTGGAGCTATTATGGGATATGGTGATTATGTGGTCGGAGATAGTGTAATTTCCCGGGTATATTATGTGGAAGGACTTGGTCATAACTTGTTTTCTGTTGGTCAATTCTGTGATTCCGATCTTGAAGTGGCTTTTCAAAAACATACTTGCTTTGTTAGAGAACTTAACGGTGTAGAATTATTAAGAGGTTCTCGAGGTTCTAACTTATACACCATCTCTATCGATGACATGATAAAGTCTTCTCCAATCTGCTTGCTGTCAAAGGCTTCTAAAACAAATTCTTGGTTATGGCATCGTCGTCTCAATCACTTGAACTTCGACACCATAAACAACCTCTCAGAAAGGATCTTGTCGAGGCTTACACAGATAAAATATGAGAAAGATCATCTTTGCTCAGCTTGTCAATTGGGAAAAAGCACAAAATATGCCCACAAACCAAAACCCACAAACTCTGTAATGGAAGTTCTTCATGCCCTTCATATGGATCATGCGACCAATGAGAGTACAATCGATTAATGGGAAGAAATATATTTTAGTCGTTGTTGATGACTACTCTAGATTTACTTGGGTAAAGTTTTTGAGGACAAAGGATGAAACTCAAGATGTCATCATCAAACTTATCAAGCAACTTCAGTTCGCCTTAACAACACGGTTAGAATTTTTCGAACTGACAATGGCACAGAGTTCGTTAACCGAGACTTAAGTCAATTTTATGAAAGTATTGGAATCAGTCATCAAAGAAGTGTTCCACGAACTCCTCAACAGAACGGTGTAGTTGAAAGACGAAATCGAACTCTTGTGGAAGATGCAAGAACAATGCATATTTACTCAAAGGTTCCAATGTTTCTATGGGCTGAAGCCATTGCCACTGCTTGCTACACCCAAAATCGTTCCCTCATTCACACCTCTCATGACAAAATCCATATGAACTTGTCCATAAACGAAAACCTGATTTATCCTATCTTCGTGTGTTTGGTGCTTTGTGCTATCCAACAAATGACGGTCAAGATTTAGTTAAATTAAGAGCTAAGCAGAGACATTGGAGTTTTTGTAGGTTATGCACCAAACAAGAAGGGTTACCGAATCTACAACAAAAGAACTCGAGATATCATGGAATCTATTCACGTCACATTCGATGAGTTGTCCATGGCTCCGGAAAATCCGGTTCCTGACCCGCACTTCAAATGAGTCCAATTGGTTCATCCCTTGTACCAATTTCCTCTCCAGCAACCCCATATGTACCTCCATCCAAGATGATTTGAAGAAATTGTTTGATCCAATGTTTGATGAACATTATGAGCCAAGTGCCACTGATCTATCAACTCCAACAACAGAGGCTGCTACTATCTCTGTCAATGAAGTCAACTCCTCGGTTTCAATATCATTAAGTCAAGAAGCGCTGCTCGCTGATCACTCTGTCTTATCAACAAATCATCAATCATCGAATGTACATCATGGAAGTGTCTCTGGCACCAATGATGAAGTTAATCCCTTTGATACTCCCGAAGATGCTCCATTTGAAAACATCTTCGCCCCTGGACCAACACCTGAACCATCTTCTTCAGGGGATATAAACTCTGCTACATCAGTCCTTCAACAACAACCACACAAACATCTTAGAAAATGGACGCATGACTATCCATTGGATAACATCATTGGGAATCCTTCTCGTCCTGTATCAACTCGAAAACAATTAGCTACTGATGCCTTATGGTGCTTCTTCAACTCAGTACTCTCTAAGATCGAAGCAAAAGATGTTAAAAGCGCAATGTCTGAGGGGACAACCTGGTTTAATGCAATGCAAGAAGAAATTCATGAGTTTGATCGTCTAGATGTATGGGAATTAGTAACTGCTCCTGATTGTGAATGATCATTGCTCTCAAGTGGATCTTCAAAGTGAAGCTTGATGAGCACGGTGATGTTCTGAAAAATAAGGCACGATTAGTGGCAAAAGGTTATCGTCAGGAAGAAGGTATCGACTTTAAGGAATCTTTTGCTCTGTTGCACGTACAAAGCCATCGAATCTTCTTGGCTAATGCTGCTAGCAAAACATGGTAGTTTATCGATGGATGTGAAACCGCCTTTCTTAATGGAGATCTTAAAGAAGTGGTATTTGTAGCCGCCAGAAGGTTTTGTGAATCCAGAGCATCCTACTCATGTCTATCGCTTGAAAAAGGCCCTTTTCGGTTTGAAACAAGCTCCAAGGGCATGGTATGATACGCTATCAAAATTTCTTCTATCCACCGGATTCAGCAAAGGAGCAGTTGATCCAACGTTGTTCACCGAAAGTCAGGCAAACATTTAATTCACGTTCAAATTTATGTTGATGATATTATTTTTGCCTCGACTGACCCAAATGAATGTGACCGTTTTTCTATGGAGATGGGCTCCAAATTTCAAATGTCAATGATGGGACAAATGTCATTTTTCTTGGGATTACAAATTTTACAAAGTCCCAGAGGCATTTTTATAAATCAATCAAAATATACTAATGAAATCTTAAAGAAATTTGGATTTACCTCCAGTGACCTTGTTGACACTCCTATGGTGGAGCGTACAAAACTGGATGAGGACCACTCAGGGATCATAGTAGATCAAACGAAATATCGTAGTATGATTGGATCCCTGATGTACCTCACGATCCATGAACCAGACATTTTGTTCGGTATGCATGTGTGCTAGATACAGGCTAAGCCTACCAAAAGCACCTTGAAGCGGTTAAACGGGTCTTTCGGTATCTCCAAGGAACTATTCACATGATTCTTTGGTATCCGAAGGAATCTGGTATGTCACTAACGGCCTATGCAGATGCTGACCATGCAGGATGTCAAGATACACATCGAAGTCACGTCGGTGGTGCTCAATTCTTAGGTGATAAGCTTGTCAGCTGGTCTTCAAAGAAACAGATTAGCACTTCCATATCATCTACAGAGGCTGAATACATAGCCATGTCATCTTGTTGTGCTCAAATCTTATGGATGAGATCCGAATTATCTGACTGTGGCTTTGTATTCAACAAAGTTCCTATGTATTGTGATAACAAAAGTGCCATAGCTCTCTGCTGCAACAATGTTCAACACTCTAGAGCTAAGCACATCGACATTCGACATCACTTCATCAGGGAACAAGTTGAAAACGGTGTGGTTGAACTATACTTCGTAAGGACTGATTATCAACTAGCCGACATCTTCACAAAAGCTCTTTCTCGAGAACGCTTTGAGTTCATTCTTCCACGACTATTCTTTGTATATATCTTTTCAAAAACCAAATACAAAAATATAAAACCAACAAAACGAAAATAGAAAAATTCAAAACTTTTTAAAATCCATAAAAATCAGAAAATCTTTAAAATCTTCAAAAATATTGTCTATTTATCATGTTTTTCTTGTCGGTTCGATAACATCTACGGACTTTGAGTTGCCACTCAAATAATGGCACAGGTCTCTAGATGAAGTTTGAATCTTAATTTAAAAAAAAAAAAAATTGAGATGGAGAAAAATGTTGGTTTATTGTCATTTCGCATAAGAACCGCTTTTCAAAGAAAGAACAGAGCCATGTGTTATCATGTTTTTCAAATCTCATGCTCTGATTCTATATATATTTATCTACTATCTAATGAAATCTAAGTGCTTTGTTAAATAACTCGGACTCTATTTTTGATAATCATCTGGACTTATTTGTCAAAATATCTATCTCTCAATCAACAACCTATGTCATTGATTGAGGGGGAGAATGATTTCAATTAAATTAAAAATTTATTTGTCATTCAATTGTTTTCAAAAGATAATCATGCGTGTTTATTCAATGAAGTTTAAAGTCTTAAAATCGATCATTATCGTTAAAACGCTTTCATTATCAAGTCACAATTCTCCTTAAAAGCTTTCAAAATCAATTTAAATCTACAGAGATCACAAATCTCAAATGATTTTATAATTGTGATCGGGGGAGAATTTGTGATTTAAATTGGATTTAATCTGATAAATCGGTAAATGGTTTTATAAGGATGTACAAGTTCTCCTTCCCACATGTGCCAAACGATTTCAATTTTTCCATGCACATGTCGAGGGGGAGCATTTATCTTAAACCACAACGATTTGAATCGTGATCATTATGCAGGTTCCCTCTAGTATGTGCAAAACTCTTTCAAACCTTAAGGCACATATTGAGGGGGAGCAAGCTTATGAAAACCTCATCCTTCCCTAAAATGCTTTATCTACTTGATTTAATTAGGGAAGTGATGTTGATATCTTTTAGAAAATGATAATCAAAGAAGTTTTTTTCTGTCTCTTACCTCCGTGTGCAAAACGATTTCAAATACTTGATGCACATGTTGAGGGGGAGCTCTTGTTCTAAAAATATCAAAAACAATTCAGGTACAAAATGCTTTGATAATATATCTTAAGTATCTGGATTGATTTTCAAATGGTTTTCAATTGGTTCCAATGGCAGATGAACAATACCAAATAGACCAACCAATTTTACTTTTTGTACGGTGATATAAGGATGATAAGGTTAGGTATGTGTTCCCATGATCCGCCAGAACCGGAGGGATCTACCGAGGGACTATCCACTAGTTAGTGTAGAGTTCTTAGGTATGATGATAAAAGGAGAAAAATGAGATATGGGAAGAGTGCGGACCCAGACTGAGCTAGTACTGGAATTAACCCAACAAGGTTCTAGCTATGAAGTCTCGGTAAGCACTAAAGGGGTTGAAGAATGAAAAAGAATTGAATGAGAAAAGGGTGAAAAGAAATAGCCCTCCAATAATTCAACCTTAGGGCAGAAACCGGGTTCAATACATATGCTACTGGTGGTTACTAAGGTAACGCCGGTATTGAAGACAAGACGTCATGGACCCAGTGACGCACTGCACTAAAACTTCCCAAGCTACTCAAGTTCCTCTTAAAGGGCTTGTTTCATTCTCACAGGGAACCGACATTATCTATCGACTTTCTCTTAGAGATTGTTGATAGTGAAGAAGGAGACCCTCTCCCTAGTCTCCGGCACAGGAAACCAAAAGAGCACTAATTGTGTCTAGAGCCACGAGATCATCATATAAATCTCATTAGGACACTTAATTCCTGAAGACTCACAGTTTCACACAATGTGGAATGTGAGAATATATTTTTGAGAATCCTACGCAATATCCTTGTGGTATTGCTAAAGACATGTTGTGTCATCTGGACTTCATCAATGGAGCGGTTCATTAGTGAATCGTTCCTTGTACAGGAAAATGGATTGACGGATATCTTTGAAAAACCAGTCGGTGTGCTCAAAATTCTTTCTTCAGACGTCGACTGCATCGTGATTTCAAAGTCAAAAGATATTTATAATTGATAAATTGATTTTCCATAAATCCTTCGTTGTATTTCAAAACACTTTATACTAAATACACGATTGCTTTCAAATCATTTTCCATCAATCGTGAATCTCTATTCGCTGGTTCACTCACTCCGTGTTGTCTTCTTTGAGACGCTCCGGTTTTAGAACGGCTAGAGCATCTGCGAAACCCTGTCAAGGAGATTCTTCGAATTATACGATCACAGTGCGACTTGTACTGATCAACGGGAACCGTGGGCCGTGTACCTCAATTCAACAAAAGTGATCAAAGACACTCTTGTGCGCTTTATTGCTAACTGTTTCATGCAGGAACACCCAACGTTTGTAGCTGATAAGAATGGAGCGGTCAATCCATAGCCGCATGCTCACACGACACATTCATTTCTAAAGAAATCATGATAAAAGCATCAAAGACTCTGATATTATCACTCCATGCTTCTGCTACGCTGCTGCCAATATCATGAATCAATTAAAGCTTCTGCTACTCTGATAAAAAGATATCATGATCCAGAATGTGAGCATGTCGGTCCTTAAGTCATAACATCACATACTATCAACACCACAATGGAAGAGTAAGAGATTTATGGTTTTTGATAATCTCAAAGTTGGTTCAAAGACTCAAACATCACGTGGATCAGTTTAAGACCTCCACTCGAAATCTCAAAACATGCAGTACATGACGATTCAAAGACTACGAGCTAATGAACAAAAGTGCTTAATAAAAGAAACCAAGACAACGAAATGTTATATCAGTTTTTAATCATTGTAAGTTGAGGTGACCTCCCTTAGGGGGAGATTGTTGGGATTTAGTAAATCCAGTTCTTAAAGTGTCGGTCACCTCAAGTATGTATGCTCGTTAGAAAGCTTGTAGTCGTAGTAAGTCTATGATAGTATTTAGTTTACTTTGTAACACCGTGGAGGACGGATGGGTCTTTACCCACTGTATGCCTGATCCACAGCCTAAAGTAGGCGTGCTATGCTTGTACCCTATAAATACCCTTTGCCCTCCAAGGCAAAGGGTTGGAGCTTTCATAATATATTTTTCTTTGTCTCTCTAGGGTTCCCATTCTCTCCCACTTTCTCTCTCTAAACTCTTAACCTAAACGGCGCCGCACCTCGTATGGTATAAACTAAGATCCTACAAAAGTTTATTTTAACAGGTTTCAAGATGAATTGTCGTGGTTGGAGGTCCATATATTGTATGCCAAAAAGACCTGCATATAAAGGGTCTGCTCCTATCAATCTATCAGATCGTCTTAACCAAGTTTTGAGTTGGGCTCTTGGTTCAGTTGAAATCTTTTTCAGTCGACATAGTCCAGTTTGGTATGGTTACAAAGGGGTAATCTTAAGTGGCTCGAAAGACTTTCTTATATAAAAACAATGGTCTATCCCTTCACTTCTCTCCCACTCCTTGCTTAGTGTACCCCCAACCATTTTCTTGGTCACCGGGAAGTTTATTATGCCTGAGGTGCAAACATAAAGTATACAACTTAACTTCTATACTTTAATAGTTTCCACTATTCACTGCTATAGATAACTTACTATTGTTCTTTTCAGATGGTATAGATAAGCACATTGGCAAGTATATTTTGTGGAAAACTTGAAGGGGGGGTTGAATAGTTTTACCAATTTAAAACTTCTTTTTAAATATTTAGATCGACTTATGTCAATCTATTTGGTTGTTTATGTTGGACGTTGATAGATAGATATATAAACGTGTAATGAAAGATAAAGAGTAAGAAGCACATCACCACGACACAAGTATTTATAGTGGTTCGGCTACAAGGACACCTTCCTTGCCCTACTACACTCCCCGAGTCACCTACTCGAGAGTTCGTAAACACTACACCAATCTCCTTATGGCGGAGAAGCCTTCACAACGTCGCTTACACCTTTTTCTGGTACAAAGCTAAATACCGAGTTCTTTCACACCAAGGCGAACCACACCTAACACAACATCGCCTACCCTTTATACGGTGCTAGGCTAACCACCGAGTTCTTTCACTCCAAGGAGAACTAATCCTATCACAACGTCGCCTACCCTTTATTAGGTGCTAGGAAAAGCACCTAGTTCCATTACTATGAAGGAACTACTACCCATCACAACACAACACCTAATCTTAAGGAGATCCGCTCCTTATTACAACACCATCAAGGATATCACCATCCTTGGAAATAAACAAATACTTATATGTATAACGATGCACCTCATCGATTATACGACCTAGGCATTCTTCCCTACTGCCATTTGATTTGATTCCTAGGCATCCTTCACTAATGCCTTTGACTTGACACCTTTAGCATTCTTCACCAATGCTTTTGACACGAACGTTAAGCACCTTTAACTAATGCTTTCGTCTTGACTCTTTCGGCATCCTTCACTAATGCCTTCAACACAACATCTACGGAGGAAGAAAGAACTATCAACAAGAGAACCTCAGTTGTCTTGATGATGACGAAGTATGGCAACTCATGGACTTGAGCTTGCTCGATTTCAAGAAGTGGTGATCTCGCCTTTAAGAGGAACCTAGAGAATCAAACAAAACAAAAGACAAACTACATAGAAAGATCCCTTAGGATCAGTGGTTAGAGAGGTAC
Organism: Chrysanthemum makinoi; assembly: GCA_910596185.1. Taxonomy (NCBI): domain Eukaryota; kingdom Viridiplantae; phylum Streptophyta; class Magnoliopsida; order Asterales; family Asteraceae; genus Chrysanthemum; species Chrysanthemum makinoi. The sequence continues at coordinate 240,391,081 of OU343219.1, forward strand.
AATACTTGGAGAAAGTATGTGTGAAAGTGGTGAACCAAAAGGAAGAAATGGCTCACTATTTATAGAGGAGAAAACTTACTGTTCCCCGGATCCCATGGATCCCTCCCACAAGGGATCCGGCTAGCATAAGGCTAGGGATCCGTGGGATTCTCCTCTTTGCCCATGGGTATTTTTGGTTATGGGTTATGGGTCATGGGTTATGGGTTGATCCATGGGTTTCTTTCTAGATACAATGTATCTCTAGAGTACATTGAACTTGGCTAAGTGGTTTGGACAAAACCATGGGTTATGGGTCAATACCATTTGCTAGTTTTTACCCATTTAGTATATACTTGTTTTCACCCATTTTAGTATAAACTTGTTTTTACCCATTTTAGTATATACTTAGTTAAGTATATGTTAACCCAATATCTAAACACTAGTTGTTGTACATATGTATCTAAATCATAAAAACACTTATACTTGTTTTAGTGTTTAATGTGAAAATGTTAGTATGTTAGAAAACTATTGAATCAAACTATTTACGTATTTTATTTGTTTCGTTAAAATGATTTTACGTTTGTTATCGACAAAACATTAGAAGATCGTAAAATATAAATAAACGTTTTGACGGCTTATTTGTATTAACATATTTTTCATACCTCTTTTCCTTTCAATTTTCGCAACTGGCATTCTCGAGCTAAGATGGAGTGGAGTCAGCATCTAGGAATGGTGGAGAAATGAGCAATTTTGGTAACATTTTCCTTTACAGCCCATTTTTATTGCACTTGATTATGTGATTTTGATTAATAAGTAATCTATATCAAATAACCACCACCAAAGCTTTTTTTATAAATAAAATATATGTGTTTCATTTTGATTACACAAAAACATTTGCTTTACAATAATAACATAGATTTTTAAATAAAATTTCATCATGACCGTTTCAACATAAAAAAAAATTCAACCACCCAACGATAATTATAAGTCATGGCCGCCCATCGGAAGACCTGAACATAAGATACTTATTTTTGAAGCAGTTAAGCTGTTTAGATAAGTAAATCCAAATGCCCTCTTAGCTCATGTTTGATACAACAACATTGTGAATGATTGAGAGACTCTGTGTGAATTCGTCCCGACTAGGATATGACCATAAAGTCAGAGTTGAACAAGTGTTGTAGTCTCAACCAAATCTCATATAACCTTAGCAATACCATTGAGTTCTACAACCACACTGTGAGTATTAGTAGTATTATCACTTAAAAATGGAAAAATAGGCGGGTCTAGCACTTTAGTTAACGGGCGTTGGGATTCCTTGTCCTAATTTGTCATGTATTATGCTGGATTTGAATACAATTTCTCAAATCCTTCTGGTATTTTCAGGTAAAAGAAGAAATTGAGTTGTCACATAAAAGCAGGAGACAACTACGACACACGGGTGAACACCTATAATTTACAATAAACAGTTCAAGATTACAATGTACATCTGTTCATTAACCTTTTTGCTTATCGGTCTAATAGGTCTACATACTACTTGTTGAATTTTAAATTGATTGTCGGCTTGAAAAACTATAAGCAAATAGTCAGACTAAATTTGATTGAAGAGCCAAAAATATGACTGCAAGACGGTTGAGAAGCTGCTTATAGATAACTAAGTGCAGACAAGTTTTTTCTTTCTACGTTTCAGGTGAAGAAGGACGTCGCCAAAGTTTCAAATGGCCTTATGAAGGGTCAACATGGAGAACAGTCGAAAGAGTTTCATGATCGAAGATGCAATAATGATTGATTATCAATCAAATAAATATTGTGTAACAAATAAATTTGGACTCATGACTTTCAATGCATAATTTCTTTATGTTATTGTTCAGTATAGTGTCAAGATCCTGGTGCTGACCTCTTTTAAAGATACCATTTTCATTGAGATTCTCCCCAAGGTTCTCAAGTCTAGAAGAGGTAAAAAAACCTTGAATGAATAATTCTTAAAGTTTGTTAGATATTTTTTCAAGTAAAAGTTTGTGTAACCCAATTGTATGTCAAGTGAAATATCTACAATGGTGTCTGCATAAAGTTTCACACTCTACTTCTTCTCGATGTATCTTTCTAAGCATACACTCACGCATATAGTCACTAAACAGTTGATCATCTCTTGCATACACTCACGCATATACGGATTTATGAATGTAAAAAGGGAATTGCCAAAATTCGAACTTGGGATGGTAGACACAAATTTGTTTCAGATTAATAATTTTTCTAATATATTTGTTTCAGAATTTTCACGCTATGAGTTTCCTTCTTTCTTGAAAACATTTAAATCATCATCTTTATTTGACAGCTTTTAACAAGATAATTTCTTGCCCTATATGTGAATTACTGTATGTGTGGTAAAAAAGATAAGTGACTCGCACTCGCGTATGAAGACTTCAATCTGCTCACGCTTCCTAATCGATATCTACCTCACTCTTGACGGTTATGTTTTAATTGAATTTAACACTTTAATGATGCCCTTTGAAACCGTATACTTCGTATTCTTGAACGTGACACTTGATAAGCCTTATACTTTGATCTCAAAACAAATCATCAATAAGCACAAACCAACAACTTAACCACACAAAACATAAATCAATACATTAATGAAAAGTAGATGATCAATATACCTTGAAATCATGAACAGGGCTACATACCTTTAATTAATCAGATTAACGATGGTAAAAAAATAAAAAATAAATAAAAGAATGATTTTCACAACGAATCTGCCTACAAATATTTAACACCCTTCTTTCGCTATAGAAATATATGCAAACAATATTCATAAGTCATGTCCGCCCATCGGGCGGGCTTCGACATCTAATATGTATATATATATATATGTATATATATATGTATATATATATATATATATATATATATATATATATTGATTTGCCTATAGTAGCAGTTTCTTTTTGCTATTTTCATTACATGTTACTATTGAACATACCAGAATAACCATATCTTTTGGCAACCTTTGCCTATACAACATGCATCATTAACTATATATCAGTTCAATAGTCGTCAACCTTTTATACCAATATTTAACTGCCTATGCTCTGTAGATATTCTCATAATTGCATGTTGCACAAAGGTAGAATTGCTATAGAAACAAAATATCAAAATTATGCATTTTTGTAGACCTTTAGCTAAATTACACATATACTGATCCAAATCATGTTAAGCTACCATGCGTTTGATTTTTTTTACACAACTTCTTATGGCAGGAAAAGAATCCAAGAAAATATTGCACAACTACAATTAAAATCCCACAACAATGTGCTTGAAGCTCGAGTATATAGGAAATGGATTGGAAAAACTTACCCGAAGAAAATTGAGACGACATTTTTGTGACAACTGGTAAATTTTCGAGAACACATTTTCATACCACATCATACTTGTGACATTATTTTGATAAACTTGAAACATTTTAAAACTTGAATCGGTCGAAAAATGAGAAATCATCTTGGAACGTGTAAAATGTAAGCACACAGCGGACCAGCACGAGTTAAGTAGTAATTTATATATAAATATTCGTGATTTTATCGAGAGTAGTCGTGTTTATAGTCATTTTGAATGGAAAAAGTTGTTTTAAAGCTAACGGCGCAATTTTCGTGAAATTCCGACAACGTTTGAGGGTCGAAACGAGCTCGAGAAGCAATATCGTGAAAGTATGGAGAAGTGACGCAACTAGCCCCTTGGAATATTTACCATACGCGCCCCCTAATTTGTATGTTGACACTTTTGGTCCCTCCTGCTGGGGTATAAAAACCCTACCACACACACACACAAACACACTTTTTCACACACACTTCTCTCTCTCACCTCTCTTTAACTTTCCAGCGACCGGAAAACCTCCGCCGCCGTCTTCTCTGGCCAAACTTCTGGCCACCCGCCACTGGGAAAATACACCGCTTATACCAAAAGATAGATCGTCGAAAGGTGATTCTTTTGACCTAGGGTACGCGCGGTGAAACCCACCGACGCGCCTTAGCTCTACGTTTTTAGTTTCGGGGTTTTCGGGTTTTCGTCTTGCATTTGTTACCGTGATGTTTTCACGCGTGTACCCGTGCTTGGTTTGTGTTATTTTCGTGGGTAAACTGTGTTTTCGTGGTTGACTTGGCTTGGTCCTTGTGGAACGAGGGTCTTGGCCCTCTTGGTTAATATTTTAGGTCATGTAGTATTCGATGGTGATGTTTTGGTGTTGGTTTTTGTGAAACCGACACGGTAACCGAGGTTACCGTGCCTCGGTATGGGCTTGTCGTGGTGTCGAGAGTCTCCCAAGACTCCTTGGGATGGATTAATTGTAGTAGTGTTTTGTTGTTGGCTATTTTTGTTGTTCGGATGTGACCACCACCGCCACCAAACCTTGTGGTGGTGCGGCTATGGTGGTATTATTGGGTATATCGATGAGGTTTTGAGATCGGGACACACTTTGTGTCACAGCATGGCTCGTGTTAAGATTTCCGCTTGACCAAGGGTAACCTTGGCGTGGCGGTTACCACACGATTGGGACTTTGAGACCGGGACCTTGTGGTCACAGCAATCTTGGCAGTTTTGATATTCGAATGATTTGGGTTGACTTGGTCAATCTTGTGATACTATTGATGCTAAACATATCGAAACTTGAAAAATAAAAACGGATAACTAATAATAATAATAATAATAATAATAATAATAATAAATGTCTAAGCCATTATGATAATGTCGTTGATTTGAGTCGTGATGATTTGAGGACTTCTTGAATCATCCGAGACCTTATGGTTCGGATTGACCACGAGTAGCCGATATGGACTTTATGAGTATTTGGACATTGTGAACTATATTATTATTAGACTATGACCCGAATTAGATACTTGACTTGGGAAACGGACTTGGGAAACGGACTTGGGCTCGAGTCAATTAGTATTGACTCGAGAAGGGTTAACTCGAAATGATAGGTCGAATGAGTTAAACATACTACGTTTTGTAAAACCATGAGCATTAAATAATGCAATTAAACAATAGTTTAATTGTATAAGATATCAATGTTTCTAAAGAGTAATAGTAACATAACACATTTCGAGACACGAGGCCCAAGTTTTCTATTTAAGAAATTTAATGTGCATTCGATCGCGGATTAGTTAACATTAATAAAAGTCTATTATCATATTTATTTGGACTTATTGGATTGACGAGTCCCATAAGAGCCCGATAAAAATGAGAAGAGGAGATTATTAATGGCAACCCATCCTAAGGTCTCTACGTGCAACCCATCTAGATTTACCTGGAATTAATGAACGAGACGAAGGGAACGCCAACCTTATTAAGTTGACGAGCCTAATAAGACTTGACGAATCCTTTGAGTACCTTATTAACGCATGGTTTAATTTATTAGACCCGACCTTTTGTGACATATATGACGCACATATTCTTGTTTGTTTTGGTCACGTGAGTTGCGTGAGTTTGTTGTCAAGTTTGTTGAACTACGGGAAACGTTGTTAATCATGTGCGTTATTTGAGTCCTCATTCCACAAGTGACAAATCCAAGTGTTCCATTCTATCGTTATGCTTCAACCTACAAGAATCTTTACGTTTTATGCGACTTTATTTTGGTAACTTCGTGAGGATCGATACTGAGTCGCGTCTTTTGTTATTTTAGGTTGAGCTGTGTCCGCTGTGGTGTGATATTACTTGTTGTTGTTGCACTAGTCTCCTCTAGAGTGATTGTTTGTGCATTTCCTTGTTAAGGTGAGTCTCATAGCCCCATTTTTATCTCTGTTTTACTAAATTGGGGTGAGAAAACGTGCTACTCTTTTGGACCTTTTAAACTCTCTTGATTTTCTTATGCATTGACTGGCTTAGGTAGATGTGTGGTAGTTGTTGCATGATACTAGGGTAGGATATTGATGCTATAACGTGATACCTAGCTTGTGAATGGTTATTTATTCCGATCTAATCCAGGGTAGTTTGACCATGCAACAACTGTGCTGGCTAGAGTCGCTTGGGATCCCACTTGTGATTTGATACGTGATTATATGTTTTGTGCATCTATCTTAGTCTCGCATAGCAAATAAACTCCTACAGGTCCACTACATAATTTGAACTTAAACCTATGAACTCACCAGCTTTATACTGACCTTTTAGCATGTTTTTCTCAGGTAGTTAATGTGAAAGTTTTGGTAATCCTTGGGAAGGCGTTTGGCAGTGATCGCATGGTTTTGGATCCTTCTTGCTTTGATGTTAAATGGGGACCATTTTCTTAAACTATTTTATTTGGGCTTACTTTTGCACTTTTCAAGAAATGTAAAACTTAATTATTACTGATGACTATGTTTTCAAGTTATAAGTTTTCATTGTGTTGTTCGCTATCCTTGTGTGGTGTACCAATTTCGTAGCACCCCAAAGTTAGTAAAGTCTTCTGCTGAGCCGATTTTGGGGGTGTTACAGATTGGTATCAGAGCTCAAGGTTATAAAGAACTGGATATTTACTAAAACCTAGACTATAACCATTTTGAAAAACTGATCCAAAAGACCGTGACATGTATCTGCCAAGCTGAAGCCTAAAGATTACAAGTTAAGAATTGATGTGGTATTAAATTTCTATTACTTGTCTCGTAATCATGATATGATTTTCTTAGGAAATTTATCATGTTTGAAAACTGTGGATTCATTGGAGATTTTACGTATGCACTGACTTTACTAAAAACACCGTTGTCATAGCTATGCCTTCCTTCGATATTACTGAAAACATTCTTTTTGCTGGTTCCCGACCAGCATCACCTGTACCGGGGATGGACCTGAAGGACCCATATGTCATGGCGCGACATGCACCACCAGTGACACATGGGACTGCTTCGGGTTCCTCTTCATCTATTCATGGCTCTCTTACTTCACTCAATGTGCGTTTACCCGCACGATCATCTCCTAGCTCCATGTGGCGGACTGCTACACCTCATACTTTGACATACCGTCGCACGGCACGCATATCCATTCCGAGTGCCTCATCTTCCGTACCCTGCTATTCATCACCACCTTCATCTCCTGACTCTCCGCCTACTCAGAGGCGTCGACTACTCATATCTTATGAAGAAGAAGATCCTGAAGAAGAACCTAAGTAGGAGGAAGATCCCGAGGAAGATCCTCTAGAGGAGGAATACCCGGGAGATAAGTCTTACGGGGAGGATGACCTTGAGGCCGAGCCACAGGAGGATGTGGAGCCCGAGCCTCACGAGGATATGGAGCCTGAGCCTCAGGAGGAGGACGAGCCTGAGCCTCAGGGGATCTTGGGGGATTTGGAGGAGTATGACTTGGAGGATGATATTGATGAGCCTATGTTAGAGCCGGTTTCCCCAGCGTCGGAGGTGGATTGGGTTGATCCGGATTCTCCTACTGCCGGACCCACCCTTGAGGACTTGAGTGGGATGGCCACTCAGTTGGGGATGCATGAGGAGGCTCTAGAGGACATAACCAAGCGATTAGCGGGGGTGACAGTAGAGCGACTAGGGAAGATTGAGAGTGACATTAGTGTATTGATGGAGAGGTCTGCTGCCATGAGGAGAGACCTGCAGAAAATGGATGATCGGGTAAGCGCATCAGATCGATCTATCCAGAATGCGAGAGAGTATGATCAGGTGATGTAGAGGCGTCAGTCTAAGACAGATTCTCAGAACGCATATCTTATGAGGAGGAGATACGAGGATAATGTGGGGATGTCTGCTATGAGGAGGTGGTTGGATGATCTAGAGCGTGCTTTCAGAGATTTTCGCTTTGGGGTTTGAGTAGTAGTCTTTGACTAGTGATTTTGTACCACTCTTTGTTGATTGTATTTCCGTATTTTCTCATTATCAGTACTGTTATCGTTCTCGCCATAGTATGGCTCATAATTGAGAACCCTTTGTTTTGAGTTTTATGAAATCTATGTTGAGTTCGTGATTGTGGCATGAATGGTATCTCGATAATCGTTGTGGTTTTAATGTGATGTTAAGGTCTCTATACTCGTGTGATGTACTTCTATATTCTGATCTCAATGTTCTCATTCCTTGTACATGATTCAGATCAATGGCTCAAACGCGTAGGGCAACCAGGAACGCGCGAGTAACAGCTGCCACTGCTACTGCATCTGCTGGTCGTCGCGGTCGATCTTCAGTTCAAAATGCTAGAAATCCTAATGTCAATAACCAGAACAACAATTCCGTTGGTGAAGATCTGAATGTCGAGATCCTTTCTCCGCCCGCTCCTGTTACCGATCAAGCTTTAATCGATCAACTGGTAGCTCGGCGTGTAGCTGAGATTCTGGCTGATCCGAATCATCCTAACACCGTAGTGGGAACTCTTAGGCCAAATGGTAGTAACCGGGGTTGTACTTAGAAAGAGTTTCGAAGTTGTATGCCCACGAACTTCTGTGGTACTGAGGGAGTTGTTATGTTGACTCATTGGCTAGAAAAGATGGAATCTGTGTTTAAGGTTTGCAATTGTGTAGGGGAATCAAATGTGAAGTTTTCTTTGTTCACACTGAAGGATGAGGCGTTAACCTGGTGGAACAACTACCTCAAGTCTGTTGGGATCTCCGCAACTTATGTTATGCCTTGGGAAGAGTTTAAGGCAAAACTAATTAAGAACTATTGTCCCAGAAACGAAGTGAAGGAGTTGGAAATTGAGTTCTGGAATCATAGAGTGAAGGGTACTGCTTACACTCGTCGTTTTCACGAATTGGCACTGTTATGCCCTGAGATGGTTCGAACTGAAGCGCTTAAGATAGAGCGTTTCACTGATGGACTTTCACTCTCGACTAGGAATGATGTGATTTCTTCTAAGCCAACTGATCTTCACGAAACCATCACTTTGGCATATGGTCTGATGGATTCGATTATTCGTGACAATATGGGGAGTGGAGGCGACAACAAGAGGAAATGGGTGGATTATTCAAAGAATAGGTATCCTAACAAGCGATGGGAGATTGCTAAAGTTTATGCTATGGGGTCTGGAGAGAAAAGGGGTTACGAGGGAAATCAACCTTACTGTAATGGTTTCAAGTGCCATCATTATGGACAGTGTACCATAGTGTGTCGCTCATGCTCTAACGTTGGACACATAGCCAAGGACTGCAAGTCCATGATGCTTGTGGTGGTTCAAACCACCCCTGGACCGGATTGGAAGGGTAATGTTACTTGTTTTGGATGTGGGAAGAAGGTACACTTTAAGAATGAGTGTCGAGAATCGGAAAGTCGTGGAACCTAAGGAAATTGGGGGAACCAAGTGAATCGTGGGGCAGAAGGACACCAAGGAAACCAAGGCACTGGCAATCCACAGGGCAATGTTAGAGAGGCTCATGGAAGAGCGTATGTGGTGAAGGGAAAAGGAGTCAAGGAAGACCCGACTGTTGTTACGGGTACGTTCCTTCTCAATAACCGTTATGCTCATATTCTATTTGATATTGATGCTGATAGAAGTTTCGTGTCCACTACCTTTAGCCCCCTACTTGATAAGATCCCTACTGCTCTAGACTTTGTTTACGATATTGAGTTAGCCAATGGTATCATAGAAAGGGTGAATACCATAATCAGAGGTTGTACCCTGAATCTTCTTGATCACCCGTTTAACATCGACCTCATGCCAGTTCCTCTGAGTAGTTTCGATGTCATAATTGGCATGGACTAGCTATCTAAGTATCGAGCCGTGATTATTTGTGAAGAAAAGATCATGCGCATGCCTTACGAAAATGAAATCCTAACCATATACGAAGAAGGTAGTAATCGAGGAAATTCATCCCTATTAAACATAATTTCCTACACCAAAGCCCAGAAATACCTGGAAAAAGGAAGTTTCCTTTTTCTGGCCTAAGTTGAGAAGAAGAGGAACAAAGAAGAGAAGGGGAAACGGTTAATAAATGTACCGATGGTGCGGGATTTCCCTAAAGTGTTTCCTGAAGACTTTCCTGGATTACCACCAGTTAGACAAGTCGAATTTCAAATCGATTTAGTGCCAGGAGCTGCACCCGTAGCACGGATGATAAGGTTTTAAAATGTACCTTTTTGAGGGGTCGTTTAAGCCCCTTTTTGATCACTTTTGTATCCGTTATTACTTAATATCGTTCATTTTCACTTTTTAGGTCTCTTGAAGGCAAATTGCTGGAATGGCACTTATTGGAATGAAAAGGCGTGAATATACGAAGAAAAAGGCCAAAGTCAAGAATCGAGACACTCAAGCTGCTGAAATACAAGGGGACGGCGTCAGGTGTTAATTGCGACGCCGTCAAAGCACTTCTGTGACGGCACAGTAGCCAAATTGCTTATTTTCAAGTGACGGTGTCAGGCTTTAAAAGAGTAGGCCGTCGCAACTCAAACGACCTAGATTTAATCCAGACGGCGTCAGAGACTGAAGGGGACGACGTCACAAGCATAAGGTGACGCCGTCGCAAGACTAACGTGGCCAAGACGAAACCCTAATGACGGCGACCCGATGGCGTCACAAATCATAAGGTGACGCCGTCGCGATTGTAATCTTATATATATAATCCGAATTTTTCAGTTTTATAGGGTAGTCTTTTGGAGTAAAAACCTAAACCGAACCAAGGCTGTCTTGTACAGTATTTTAGGGTTCCAAACCCTATCTTACCACAAGATAAGTGTTTTACTTCATTAATTCAATTATGTCTTCAATTATTTGTGTGTATGCTTGCATGTTCTCCATGTCCGGCTAATTTACTTGTGTATTTGCTTAGGGAATATGAAACTTAATTATTGAATATTGATTGGTTGTCTCTTATCTTAATTGTTAATGATCTAGTAATGCGATAGGTCATTCGTTGTGTAGTTAATGCTTGATTAAATCTTTGTGAACCTTAGACTATAACACCTAGAGTAGTTGTAGGCTAAACCATCCAAAGAGTACCTTAGAGTTAGAGTTTATAATTCCTAGAGATTTTGTAGACGAGACTCTTTGGTAGTTTCAAAGAGTTAGGGACAAACGCATACCCTACGACTTTAGACACACAACGCGATTAAGAATAAGGACGTGACAATTCAACCATCAATAGGAGATAATTAAGGAGTAATAAAACCTAAGTGAACACATCTTTAAACAATCACAGCACACAATAATTAGACATAGACTACATACACCTTAGACTAGATAATTAGATAATTAGAGTAATCGGTAGAAATACCAACCCCCAAATCTAAACCCCGAGATTCGTACCTTTCCATTTCCTAAAAAACATAAAAAGATAAAAAATAATCTTCCTCAACCCCAACCTTAGCGTAGTAACTCCTCACTAGCATTCCTATTCCCCTATAGAACGATATCAATACCCGTGGCTTACCCTAATACTACACTACAACGATTAGGTTCACTGCCTAGGGTGTTACAAAACTTGCTCAAAGAAAAGGAAGTTCCTTTGACCCCGAACGACGCGTGTAGCGTTATCAAGTTTTTGGCGCCGCTGCCGGAGAATAGAATAGCTAGTTAGTAGTCCACCTCGTTTAGGTTTCTTTGCTTGATTCCTATCAAGTAAAATTTTTTCTCAATTTTTAGCTTCCTCGTAGTCTATCCCCCTTCTTCGTGACCTTTGCTCTTAACCCCATCACTTTTCATCATGGAAGGTGATAACCATCCACCATTCATCAACCTACCACCAAATGACCCGCCAAGAGCCCGTACTCTTGGTGAATACTCGAGACCAAGCCACCTAGGCTATAGGAACACCATTGAGCTTCCCGACCAAGCCCAAACTACGGCCCTGCGATCCGACACCATCCGGTTGGTGCAAAACGGATGTGCATTCGATGGACTTCGTTCCGAAGATCCAAATCAGCATCTAAGGGATTTCCTCAAAATTGTCGATTCCATCGACCTTGATGCTACTACTCGGGAGACCACGCGCCTGCGTCTCTTCCAATTTCTCTCTACGGGACCAAGCTAGTAATTGGCTTGAGCGACTTACCGCCGGCTCCATCTCAAGTTGGGATGATCTCACCTCTCGCTTCCTTGCTCCATTTTTCCCACCGGGAGAACCACTAAGCTTAGGAATGACATCTTGATGTTCCAACAACGTCAAGGTGAATCTCTCTACGAAGCATGGACTCAATTCAAGGACTTACTTCATAAAGTCCCTCATCATGTCATTGATCTTTGGCTCCAAGTCCAACTTTTCTATGATCATGTCAACTTCCCCACTAAGCGATCCATTGACCAAGCGGCCGGTGGAAAACTTAGTGATCTCACCGCGGAAGAATCGTGGGGTATAATAGAGGACCTTGCTCTCTATGACAACGAAAGTTGGAATGACCCCCGTGAGTTTCCCAAAACCGTTAAGGCAATCTCCTTGCCTCCAATTGACTCACAATCTTTCGACCGTAGGATGCTCAAGCTTGAAGATCAAGTAAAATTCCTAATAAGTTCCTATGAAAATCCTAAGTCTTCACATCAAGTGAATAAAATCACTCTATCTTGTGAGTTATGTAGTGGTCCCCATGACACTCGTGATTGCACAAGACTCCCCGAACAAGGTTTTGCGGACTACGCCTTCATGCATACCGACAGAGCGGGAGAGAAGTGGTACACTTTCAAGCCCGAACAGAACAACTTAGGAAACTCTTACAACCCCTCATGGAGAATTCACCCTAACCTTAAGTGGAACCAAAACTCAAGCACTCCCCAAAGCTCATCTAGTCCACCTAATAGGTTCAATTCTCTAAACACCGGGAACCCCACTTATCTTGAGGCAATTGCATCTAGATTCATGTCATCTCAAGAGACTCGATTGACTAAGCTTGAAGCCGATTTTAAGCGAAGACAAGGCGAGATGACCAACAAGCTTGATGCCCTCTTAAAAGCCTTTAATGAACGGGAAATTGGAGCATTCCCAAGTGATACTATAAAGAACCCAAAAGTGAATTCGATTTCGTCGACTTCATGTTCTTGTTCACCATGGGAGAGTGCACATCTATGTCCCTCACACCCAACGGTTCACTCGGTAAATGCTATCAACAAGGGTTCCAAGCAATCCTAAATGAGATACCAAGGCCCTGCACCATTGGTAGAACCTACTCTTGAGAAACCCGTTAACCAAGAACCCAAACCTAATCTTGAGGAGGAGTATAAGGAACTCCATCAAGAAAAACCGGTTCTTGAAGTCTTAGCTCATGCACCTTATTATAATGCTTTAAAAGAAAAATATGAGTTAGAACTTAAACTTGGAAAACATGGGTCTGCCTTTGTGCGAAATAATCTACCTAAGAAGTTGGACGATCCCGGGCTATTTACTCTTCCGTGTAGGCTTGGAACTTCCAAACCTCTCGATGCTCTAGCCGACTTAGGATCATGCATCAATCTTGTTCCGTTGTCCCTCCATAGGAGCCTTAACTTAAGTAAAATAGAACCAACGGAAACCATCTTAGGTCTAGCGGACGGTAGTGTTGCATATCCGGTAGGGATAATAAAAGACATGGTAGTACACGTAGGAGAGTTGTATCTTTTGGCCGACTTTCATGTGCTAGACATGAATAAGGACCCGACATGCCCATTACTAGTAGGAAGAGGATTCTTAGCTACCGCTAGTGCCATCATCGATTGTAAGATGTCCAAGATAGTGGTAGGAGAGGGGAGTGCCAGGTCAATTTACGATGGTGTCAAAAGCATACGTACTACAAAGAAGAGGAAATCCCACATGAGATTAGGTTAGATAGAGCGCCTTCTAGATATGGACCTTGGATAGATAAGAACCTCATAGGTCCCCAACGACCTTTCTACTTAGATGAAGCCTTTGCTAGTAAAGCAACTTTCCATGAAAAAGAAATGGCTAGGGACATGGAAGTGAACCCGTTCGAGGACACCTTAGTATTTAGGAAGATGACCGAGTTCCTAGGAAGTTTGCCCGTCAACCTTGTCATGAATAAGTGGAAAATTGAGAAGCCTAAACATAAGTGGGATTGGGATAGACCGCCTAGTGATGGTAATGGAAAGTGGCACATTAGGATAAAGATCTATGATCCTGATGGAGAGAAGTTTGAAAAGGCATATCGAACTGAACGTACTACTAGGAACTTAAATGATAAGTTTGATCCTTATGACATTGTTAAGGAGAGGCTTACTTATATCGGTATTTAGGGGACACGACTACGAGTCTAGCTACAAGACTCATAAATAAAGAAAGCGCTTCGTGGGAGGCAACCCATGCTTAATTGTTTGCTTGTTAGTGTCATATATCTTTTATTGATTGCTTATTCTCATGTTTAAATTTGTAAAAAAATGCTTTATTTTGTTTTTAACCTCGTCTTAATCACATATAAAGGTATTTTACATAAAGGATAAGTGTAGGGAGGATTACACACGTTATCAAAAGAAACGTGAACATGAGAATTTCACAATTAAAAGATATATATGTGTGTTTGTTCGAGTCAAATGCTTGTATCGAGTCATAATGGATGTTTTGCAGAAATTTTTCCAGATTCTAAAGACGTAAATTTTCCGAATTTTTTTTCTGAAATCGCAGACCAGTTTTGTCAGGATAACCTGACGGCGTCAGATCCGACCATTGCGTCAGATCGCAACCGACGCGCCAGGAAGGAGTAAAAACAACATATTACTTTTTTCTCGTTTTTTGAGCTACTTATAAATTTTTGGAATTTTCCAGGTCTTAATTTTCCAGAAATTCTGTAAACATCCATTCCACAAGCATACTATCCTAGTTTAGTAGAGTCTTATATATATTATTACCACCGATTTTACGCGAAGGCTTCGTTTGTTTTCTTCAAGTGTGCAGGTTGAATTTATTAAGAAGAAGATACATAAGATTGGAAGGAGCTTTTCACGCATACATTCTTCTTGAAAAGAATTTAACCACCACTTTACACGGATCCTACCGAGCTAATCAGGGGAGTATTAGTTTCTTTCATTTTTCATTACCTTCTATTATCATAACTTTGATACTTTCGGGGAACATTGGGGACAATGTTCAGTTTAAGTGTAGGGAGGGAAAATAAAACGGGAACTTTGAAACTATGCTTATCCTTGATTATTTGCTTTGTCCAATTGTATTTGTGTAATAAACCATGAGAAAATGTCGGTTAGGGTAATTTTGGCACCAAGTTTAAAATTTTTCATGACATATAGGTGTGGGCCATTAGTCTTAACAAAAGTGTCTCACGGATAGGAAGTTGCATGACTAGCACAAAAACCCTTTACCACCTAAATTCCACCCAAAATGTGAGGATCACCCTTAGATTAGTAGGAATTAAAGCATTCATCTTTAATGCTTAATGTGTGAACCGGTAGTATATTAGATTCTAGAACTTGTTTTGTGATGCATCCCAAGATCGCTAGTAAGACTACACTTGTGTAGTTAGGAATAACTAAATGATAAGAGGCATTAGGATAACCCTTGTTTGATACCCGTAACATAATTACTTCTTCCACCTTGGTTGAGTAATTCCCCCACACCCTTGCGTTGTACTCATCTTTAGCACACGATACCCCTAGTTAACCCCTCAGAGCCTATCCTTTTCGCGGTTCTCGTGATGTTTCGGTTTTTCCGGAATATCAATGAAGAGCATTGTTTACACCCCACCCCCAAATGTACACCCAAATCGCCTTAGCCTACCTTGTATGCACTCACTTTTAGTGCATTATTGTTATCACCCTAAAAACCCTTAGTTCAATTAACTAGTTGCTTGCATGAGTTGCTAAGTCGAGTCATATCTTTTGTATACAGTTTTGGGACGATTGGGACTCATGGGAAAAGTTAAAGTTTATGAAATGACTAGAAGGGAACGTTAAATTCCCTTATTTGAGTAATAACGTACCCCAAGTGTTTTGATCTTTTCAATTCGGGTCAAATTAGTGTTAGAGTAATAAAAACTCAAGTGTAGGGATGTGCCTATAAATCCCTATCATTTTGATGTTACCGTAGAGGATGGTAGAGTAAAAGTGTATGAAAAAAAATCGAAAAAAAAAAATAGAAAAAGAGAAAAAGAAAAAAATAGAGTGTTGAAAAAAAAAACAAAAAAACAAACAACATACGGGCTACCATCCTACATCTATCTTTTAAATTTATATTTGTGTGTTTCAGTTGTCTAGAGTTTAGAGTGTCGAGTCTTGGCTTAGCAACGCCATTCTTCGTATGCTTGTAACATAGAGATTTTTGACTTGCCACCACTAAATGGCCTATCCCACCAAACCCTTTGTTTCCCTGTCGTAAGCCTAACATTACAACCCTTTAAAGACCTCTTTGATAGTCTTTCCTAGGTGCTTACGCCAAAGCGATGGAGGTTTGATCTATTCTCAAGCTTATGGTAATCTATGTACTAGGACCGGTTAATGAGTGTTTATCTTCCATTTCCACTTTGATATATTTCATATATACCCGAGAGCTTTGAGTACCCAAACACCCTATGTGAGGTGCTAGTATGTAATTTCCGTGCTTGTTATGACTTTTGCGGGGCTTATATGTGTTGTGAATTGTTCTAAACCAATGCCTCATGACCCCTAACTTATAAATTAATTGGCTAAAAGCACATTTACTTGAGGACAAGAAAATACCAAGTGTAGGGATATTTGATAAGGTTTTAAAATGTACCTTTTTGAGGGGTCGTTTAAACCCTTATTTGATCACATTTGTATCCGTTATTACTTAATATCGTTCCTTTTCACTTTTTAGGTCTCTTGAAGGCAAATTGCTGGAATGGCACTTATTGGAATGAAAAGGCGTGAATATACGAAGAAAATGGTCAAAGTCAAGAATCGAGACACTCAAGCTGCTGAAATACAAGGGGACGGCGTCAGGTGTTAATTGCGATGTGTTAGGTCACTAGATTTACAACACAAGCTTAATAGAAAGAGATAAAGGCGATTGAGCAAGTAAACCAAACACACACACACGTTAGAATGAAATGGTTATGCGTAGAGTATGTGTGAAAGAGTAAATTGAACAACGGGTATTTATAGGAGGGAAGCTAGGGCAACACTCCTAGTTCCCATCCTTATCCTTATTGGACATGGGCCTAAGCTTATGGGCCTTCTACATAAGCTAGACCTTAAAAAAACATAAAGGCCATAATAAGCTACCTATTACATATGAGAAACTAACACTTGAATAAAGGTTTAGGAGTGATTCCAACAATCTCCCCCTCAAGTGTTGGTGATGAAAAATGGTGAAGGCGTTGATGTAATAGTAGCTTTGACATCTTCTGACATTCTTCTTTCTTGTGAGAAGAATTGTCTTGATTCGAACAATCTCCCCAGTGTAGAGAGATAGTTTTCGTTGAACAGTTATGCTTTGAAGTCATCTTTAACTTTGTTCTTTGATCATTGTTCTTTGTGATGAAAGTGATAGTATGTTGTTGTCTGCATCAAGTCTGCCTCAGGTCTGCTTAGCTGCTTCAGTGTCTCCACGTCATTCTTCAACATGCTCACACGCTCTTTAGACGTTGGAAATCAATACTGATGAAGTTCTTTAAGTCTTTAACTTTGTAGATTCTTTGATTTGACGAAGAATCATTCTGACTATTGTGTTGCTTTTGAGTAGAACTTTCATTAGTGATGGTGTTGGCGTGAGCATGAGAAGAATCTGCACGATCATTCCGCTCCAGAGCTTCCATAAGAAGAAAACATATAAATAGTTAGTAATAAGCAGATTTCGGCACTTACAAGTTTGAACTTCGAGAGTGTTAGCAGCATAGTGTGAAAACACAACTCTAATTCTCACAAAGGCCGTTCCTGAATCGGAGTCCCACAAGTGAGATAACACGATGTACCGAAGTACACCTACGATTCAGATGAGTCGCTGAGGTACACCGAAGCATCACCTCATGACTGTAGACCGTTTGAGACCACTAAGCGCAATCCATGGGGAGTTACCGAAGCGACCTGCTGTCAGGGCTGTTTGATGTTGACCTTGGCAGGATTTTCCATTCAATCATTGAGGATCACAAATGTGAACCTCTCATAAATGTTTTCGACAGATTGATAAGATCTGTGAAGGACTCGATAATGTACCACTGAAATTCTTATTGTTGAATGTCAAGCGATGAAATGTCAAGTGTACCTAAGAGATCTTTTGATGAATCTCGTGGCTCTAGACTCAAAAGTGAATTTTGGTTTTCCTGGCGAAATGAGACTAGGGAGAGGGTCTCCTTCTTCAATACCAGCAATCTCTAAGAGAAAGCCGATAGTTTACGTAGGGTTCCAGTGAGAATGAAACAAGCTTTCGTTGAGAGAAACTTGAGTGGCTAAGAAGGTTTAGTGCATGCGTCACTGGGTCCATGACGACTTTTAATCTTCAATACCGGTGTCATCTAGTGACAAACAGTAGCATATGAATTGAACTCGGTGTCTGCCCTAAGTTGAATAATATGGAGGGCTATTTATTTTCACCCTTTTCTTTGCATTTCCTTTTAATTCTTCAACTCCTTCTTTCTCCGATTCTCATTCTCTCCTTTTTACAATCATACCTAAGGACTTCTAAATTCTAACTATTGGCAGTGTCCTTGGGTAGATCCCTCCGGCTCTGGCGGATCATAGGACGGTTATTCCTAACCTTAATCACCTTATAACTCTATGACTATCCTATGTTGCCATAAAACCATTTTGAAGAAAGTCTCTCAAAGGGTTTGTAAATGAAAAACATGTTTGAACCACTGTGAGAGTTTTATCTTTTAGCAGAAATACTCCCCCTCCACATGTGCTTTGGAGTTTTGACGGAAATCTGCACTGTGAGGGAAGAGCGCGCACTTTTGAATTGATCGACTCAAGATAGACATTCTCCTGCGAGACACGGTTACGTAGCATAGTTAAAGAGTTGTATTGTCAGCTTTTAGGTGACAACTAGCTCTAATAACTATCTTGAAGGTGTGGACAACCCCGAGAGGTTGTCAAACCCGTCAAGGTTCATGTCTACCAAGAGTTTCTCGAATGGTACATTCTACTCGGACAAGTCCTTTGCGAGACACGTTTACATCACTAGCGAACTAGCTTGAAATTATTACCCGTCCAGGACAAGTCTTTTCGAGTTATTGACAGTTAAGATCTCGTCAATTCTTGGGTTAAATTCTTTTCACACGAGAGTTCATATAGCAAAACACAACATATTTCTTATCACGTATTTTCTCCCCCTCAAAAATGGCATATAAAATGTTATTTTTGAAAAGTTGATAATAAATATGACCATTTCGAGTGTTGCGGGAAGAATGACCACTGTGAACAAAGTTTCAAGTCAAGTACTCCCCCTCAACGAGTGATATAAACGGTTGAGGTTTTGAGAATCATAAGGGAAAGTACTTGTTCTTTTGAGCAAAACCTTGAAAAGTGAAAGGTTTGATAGGTTTTACTCAAAAGTAAAAAGCTTTCGCTCCTTTTCTAAGGATTGTGGCATCGCGTACACACGGTCCTTTATTTACAAGTACGGGTTGTACACTGTAATATGTGCACAAGCCACTAACATAATAAATCATACATCCAAAGTAATAATGAGAGAAGTAATTTAAGGGTACCGGGTAGTCCGGAGATGTCACGAGTAGGAATCGGGCGTTGAAAACCGATGATGTTTCTCCTGGGTCGACCACCAACATAGCTTTCCAATCTTCTAAACTGATCCCTTCTATACAACCGTTCATCAATCATCGCGATGATCCTCTTCACATCCCTTCGATCCTGAGAATTCCATCGCTTAGGAGACCCAATCTTTTGGTGTATATCCTTCAACCGGAAAGCCAATCCGTCCCTAACCATCTTCAAAGTGTGATCTCCAAACTTATGAAGATCTCGCACGCCATCAAGCAATTTCTTTGAAGTTCACTGCGGTAAACGACGCCGAATGGTTTTCTGATGAGTGTAAGTTGTGAGAGCTGGTTGATGTCGGGAAGATCAAGCTGCGGTAGAGTAAAGTTGACACGGTCGATAAGATTCAACCGCCAACTCGAGATCTTCTACACGTTCTTTGATAACTATGCGTCTGATGAAGATGAGCAATGACTTGATGAATTCACGTTGTACTTCCAAGGAGAATTGTCTCATACGACCCTTTACTTTGGCAAGGTACATGTCTTCGATGTCGTTGATAGACAAATTCTCAAAGTCAGCTTCAGAGAATGCATAATCCCTTTTGTCTTGCCTTTTGACCACAATCTTCTTGAGATACGTGTAGTCCCATTTGGACGAAAGATCAACGTGTTTGATGGCAACGATGTTTTTAGTACTGAACAGTGCATGTTGAGACTTCTGGACCTGGCAGCTTCTATAGTAGATTCTCCGGCATTCCGGCCAATGATGAATCCCGTACATTGCATCTCGGTCGTATGCTTCCACTTTGTTGGAGAACAAGTGATTAGCCCTTTCCTCGATAGCTATGCAGTTTGAGTATTCGTCTTGGAATGGAAGTGTCAGGATGTAGCATATTTCCTTGAACCATCGCCACCGTGAAGAAGAAATTCCAAGTCTTTGTTGAAGAAATATCTAAATGGGATCCTAGGCTGATCTGGTTGGCCAATCGTTGGTAGTGGTTTAGACCAATCGGTGTAATATGGAGGGTTGTCCCGCTTCGTAAAGTCGATGTTTGCTTTCGGGTTGAGCCAATCCATGTTATTAGACATAGCTCGAGCAATGTTATCAAGGTGATATTCGACCTCGATGGCACTTTCTGAGCTATCTTTCCACAATTGAAAAGCTTCATTCTTGATTCGCTTCAACTCGGATTTCGTCATCTTCTTTACTTTGAACTTTTCTTGCAGTATTTTAGAATGCTCCAAAGTATTACCGTCTACCAGATCTTGACCTTCTTCAGGGTAGGGAGTGGAATTGACAAGTGTAGAAAACCATTCAAATTCCTCTGTTGTATCTCATCTAGCCATGATACGACGTTAGCCTTGGGCGCCTTCTTCTTCTTTTTCTTAGGCCTAGATGAAGATTCTGGTTTCTGTACTTTGTCGGGTGAGGCGGGTTGTTGGGGCTCATGATATTCTTCATCGTCACCCCCGTATACTCAAAATGGTCACCGGTTTTCTGAGTCTGGGGAGGTGTCTCAGAATCATGAGGTTTATCTGCAGAAGAACGAGGAGGAGATCTTTGTTGAGCAGAGTCCGTTGGTGGAGGCGCATTGAGTACTGAATGGACGATGATTCACCGTGACTTCTTTGCATTTAGGCTCTTTATCCTTATCCTGATCTTTATCTTCATCATCTCTTGAACGCTTAGGCCTTAGAGCCTCTTCTATGAATGATGACTTGAGTTGGTATTCCAGCAATGCTTCAAACAGTTTAGCTTCATGGGAGGCAAACGTTGCAGAGCGTTTTGACATTTGCGCTACCAGCGGTTTACTAATTCATCATCTGAGAAGATTGTAGTTTCAACTGGATTGATGCTCAAATTCATCGGAGTTGATTTCATGGCTTGCTTGGCTAAATGTAAGAGATGCGGATAAAGTTGTCTGGAATACATCTCCTTTGTCAGTTTCAGAACGACCTCCATTAGGAACTTGTGAGAGTATCCTTTTATCATCTCGTCCATGCTCCCTTGAAGATCATCCTTCATAAGCTTCTGTACATACTCCCTTTCAACTTTCATCTTGTCCGTCTCATCGTGAAGATAAGTTATCTGTTCAACAATGAAATTCAGCTTTCTATAGAGCATGTCTTTCTTTCTGACTCTTTTGACAGCTTTGGTGATTCGGTTCTTAGTTTGAGACATCCAAGATTGAGTTGGCTTCTTCACGTTTGACCGATGATGATTTGGTTGATTTCTTTGATGGTGGTGGTGAAGAGTGAGGAAGAATCGATGATGATGAGATGTGAGGAGATTCCGGTCCTTTGGAGGTGCAGAGGTTTTTTCCTCTTGAAAGGCGAGCAGGACTATCTAGCGAAACTTATCATAATCTCAACATCATCTCTAGACTTTTCTTTCTCTTCCGCCTTATCTTAGCTTCTGGTCTTTTCTTTTCACATTCTTATCTTTCTCGGACTTTTCTTTAACAGGTTCCTCAAATTCACGCTCAATAGTTTCTTCCACGGGCTTTTGTTGTTGCTTCAAAGTGGTGGCACCAGATCCCTTATCTGGTTGATTAACCGCATCAGGATCTGGTGAAGGTTGAGCTACACCACTTGACCTCCGGGCCACCCATTTGATCCTTTGCAAATTCTTTTGCCACGTGTTGGAGTCTAAGGAATTTGAACTTCTTCCTGTATGAAGTATCCATTTGCTCTTCTTCTTCATTTGAGCTTTCTTCATAAGCACAGTACAGAGTCTTCCCTTTTCCTTTGTCATACCGTGGACTTGGAGGTTTAGGTACCGATGTAGGTTCATCTTCGCAGCTTTCAGAGTAGAAAGTCTCTTCATCTGATTCAGTACCCTCCGAGTCCTCGTCCATTAGCTTTCTCTGCGGTTCAGACTTGGATACGGGAATAGGAGCAGCTTCCTGGCGGGAACGTCCTCTAACGTGGAGGATTCCTTCGGGAACATCCTCTCGACTCTCAGTGCTTGCAGCACTCCCTCTGCCTTACTCTTCGGTTCTCCGTATAGGTGTTCCAGAAGACTTTCATCGAGATGACCAACTTTGCCTTCTCTACTCAAGCTACAAGATACCTTTGTATGTTTCAAGCTTTTTGATTTCATTTGTCAGAAGGTGATCAGCAGACAAGACCCTGTTTCTTTGTTGACGATTCCTTGATTCTGACTGATAGGGTAGGCTCAATCAACATATCATGATTGCCGGGTCATTGAGCCTCTGTGGAATATCGAGATGAAGTCCAAGTGCTCTCTGGATCAACAATTTCGTGTATCCGACATAGGGAATCTTTGAGCCAAGCTTCTTGTGAAATGACATCATGTCTTCCCATAGCAGTGCTTCAATTTCGATGTCCCTTTTGTTGATTAATGACCAGAAGATTTGTAGTTCCATGAGCTTGGGATGCTCATAACCACTATCACGACCTGAGACCGATTTGGTAATGATGATGTAGAGGGTTCTCCACGGTTGAGGAATGTTCTTAAGCTCCACATGATAATGCTTAGTGATTATTCCTGAAGCTTCATCATAGCCAATATCAATCGTGAATTTTCGAGAACTGTCTCTTCAGTAGGTGTGGCATAGAAGTCGGTTGGCTCGATCTCGTGAATTAGAAGAAACAGCCCGTAGATCTGCTTGTGTGATGGTGACTTGTTTGTGATTTAACGTCACTGTCACCGCACTTTGACCTTTGATCCTTTGCATTGAATTCCAGAATTGTTGTGTGTAGATCTCCGGTGCATCGTAGCAGTGTGAGCATGTTCCGGTACGGATGATTCCTTAGAATATCCACAAAGGATCAAGCAAGAAGATTCCGAGCATGTGAGGGTTTCAAAGTCAACTCTGAGATTGTTCTTTACAATCTTTCTTGGATAGTCATTAGGGAAGATGTCAGCAATTGTGAGAACTTCCTTGCATCCACATTCATTTGAGCAGCCATGTCGTGATCTGAAATAACATTAGCCAAAAAGAACCAACATATCGAAAGACATAATGTTAGTCAACAGAAGGTTTTATTGTCTAATTATTGAATGTACAGAGTTAATGATTGTTACGAGTCCTAAGTCACTTGTTTGTCCAATAGTCCAATGACGTCGTGAAATGTTTCGTGAGTTAGTTAACTTTAAGTTTTAAAGTTTATGTTATCACTTATAGTTCACAACATATCAAACCATTAAGTTTATTAGTGACATTATTGGATTCGTGACGTTATGATACATTTATTTACAAGTTTGCACGCGTAACAATTCAAAACGAAGGTTTGATCAAGGCTTATGCGTAGGAATAGTAGCTTATGCGTAAACAGGGGTTATATGCGTAGGCACAAGCTTACGCATAGGAATCTGTCTTACGCGTAAGAAATGTTACGCGTATGAACAGAGTAACTTTATGCGTAGAGCTTACGCTAGGCGTATATTTAAAACTTTTATGCAGGCTTACTCGTAAGAGTAGACCTTATGCGTAGAGTCCCTGTTTACGCATATCCTTCACAGGATACGCGTAGTCCCATTGTAGAACCTTACGCGTATTAGTTACGCGTAAAATTTCTCTTACGCATAACTTTCTACGCGTAAGGTGATCCTTATGCGTTAGAGTAACAAGGACCTTGATTCTCGAAGTTTTATGCGTAGCAAGCCCGAAATAAAATCATCATATCATCAATCTTAACATGTATAGTCATTTAAAAATAGATCATGGCATGAAGCTCATTAAACAAAGGGCGTAGAAAACCTTACGCGTAGCCAAAAACCCTAAAGTTAAAAATTTACGCGTATGACATCTAGCCATAGGATATGCACCAAAGTGTTTCTGGTAAGTCTAAGATGTTGTGAGAGTGAAATGACCAAGTTTTAACACCTAATTCGTAAGTGAATCAAAATACCCAAATCTCAAGAACATTAAACCCTAATTTCTAATTCACCATCAATTAGTGTTTCTGGGTTGTTATAGAGCTTAGATAACATCAATTCATCATGATAACAACATCACACAACAATCTTTTTGACCAAAAACATTCACAATTGAAAATACCCAAAACCAGCGATAAACCCTAATTTCACAAATCATTCAATTCGTGTACTGGGTGAGTTTTGATGATTAAAATGGTATCATTTATGTATTAGAAGCGTTTTGACACAACCCTTTAACCATAAACACACAATCTTGATCATGTGTTCATACGCATACGCGTAGAACACAAAAACAATGTTATACAACGTTTAGCCGACCATTGGATTCATGTAAAAATCAAAACCAATGTTTAAAAACACGTTAAGATTATGAAACAACTTACAAAATGATGATCCAAAACACAGATTTCTTGAACGAATTATATGCGTAGGATGAAGTCGGTTAAGAGTAATAAATGCGAGAGATAAGTTAGGTGAGGGAGTTTTATTAAAAAGAGTTTGAGCTTTTGGCAGTTTTGGTCCCTCCACCTTTTTCATTTTCATCCAAAGCCATATAACTTCCATTTTGCTTACCAAACATAGATTTTAAGAAAGAAACATGACTTACACTCCCCCTCGACTTAAGAAAATAATGAAAGGTTATAATTTTAGTCCGAGGAGTGTCAGCTTAACCAGAAAAGTTTACCACCATTGATAAAAGAAACAACCGGAATAGAGTAACATGCAAGTACACGGATGTTTTGGCAGTTAAGTATTTATTTTCTCCCCTCAACACTTGATCGGAAAAATATCTGAATTTTGAAAGATTAGAGTGTTGACGGAAGAAATGTACTTGCCATGTTGAAAGAAAAATAGATAGAAGAATATTTTTGTTGTTTTATCGGGTTTTATATTTTTGTATTTTGTTTTTGAAAAATTATTTACAAAAGAGAATTTGGTGTTTGATAGGTTTTAAGATCTGTTTTAGGAGGTCATCCAATTCCTCTTGAGTCAAACACCTCATACCAATCTCGTGGACCAACTCATTAAACCTAGCGGGAGGCAAGGCTTTGGTGAGAAGATCTCCCAATTGGTATTCTGTACCCACAAAATATAATTCAACAGCACTTCCACGTGATCCTTGATGAAATGATATCGAAGATCGATGTGCTTTGATTTCGAGTGCTGAACTAAGTTGCACGAGATCGCAATGGCACTTCGATTGTCGCAGTACATCGATTCGTCAAACCGTAACCATAGTCTTTGAGTTGTGTTCTCATCCAGATGACTTGAGCACAACACGCCGACATGGCTACATATTCTGCTTCGGTTGATGACAGCGATGTACAATCCTGCTTCTTCGATTGCCATGACACTAGTTTATCACCAAGAAATTGTAAAGCTCCGGAAGTGCTTTTCCGTGAATCTAAGAATCCTGCTGGTCACGTCAAAAGCGATTAGTTCAAAACCAGAATCCTTCGGATACCGGATTCCCAAATTAATGGTTCCCTTGATGTATCGGAGGATTCTTTTAGCCTTAAAGAGGTGGGTTTCAGCTTGGTCGCACTGATAACGAGCAAAGATATACGGAAAAGACAATATCGTCCGCTAGTTGTTAGATACATGAGAGACCCAATAATACTACGGTATTTTGTAGGGTCCACCAATTTCCCATGTAAATCAGCGTCTAGCTTCTTGGTATGAGCCATTGGTGTGGCATAAGTGTCACAAGTATTCATTCCAAATTTGTTTAACAATTCAAGGGCATATTTGGACTGACTCAAGAAAATACCACGGGTGATTGATGAACTTGTAGTCCTAGAAAGAACGTAAGTTCACCCATCATGGACATTTCAAAATTTTTCTTCATTAGTTTTGCAAAAGCGATTGAGTACTTTTTATATGTAGACCCAAAAATGATGTCATCCACGTAAATTTGAACAATTAAGATATGTACCCCGTGATATTGTATGAAAAGAGTTGGGTCAACCGAACCTTTGGTGAAATTATTGGCAATGAGGAAAGATGATAGCTTATCGTACCATGCCCGAGGAGCTTGTTTAAGTCCGTACAGAGCTTTGTTCAGTTTGTAGACATGGTTCGGGAACTCTGGATCAACGAATCCTTCTGGTTTGGTGACATAAACCGTTTCTTTAAGTTGCCCATTGAGAAAAGCTTTTGACATCCATCCGAAAGACCGCGATATTCATATGAGCCGCGAACGCGAAATATCCGCGATGCCTCAAGACAGCAACCGAGCAAAAGATTCTTCAAAGTCAATACCTCTTCCCCGACGATAACCCTTAGCCACCAGCCGTGACTTATTTTCGATAACGTTTCCTTCAAAGATCCAATTTGTTTTCCAAATCCATTTGAGACCAATGACGTAGACTCCTTCTGGTCTTTCAACCAGTTCCCATACTTCAAGACGTTTGAATTGGTTGAGTTCTTCTTGCATGGATTCAATCCAGTTGTCTTTTGTCATTGCGTCTTTGATGTTTTAGGTTCGTGATTGGCATGACATTGAGTGCATAAATGCAATGTTCACCATCTGAGTGAAGACGTTGTCTTGTAACGACCGGTTGATTCGGGTTGCCAATAATGTTTTCCAGAGGATGGTCTTTTGTCCATCTATGTGTTGAGGGTTGATGTTGGTATACATTGTGCAGATTTTGAGGATTCAAATTACTTGTTGAAGATTCCCGACATCGGTGCAAAGCGGTCTCATTAGCAAACGGGTTAAAGAACGCATTTGGATCAAAATCGCAGGGGGTACTTCACTTAGAACATCATCAGCCGATTCATCATTGTTGGAAGCGGTGTGTTCAACTGTTTTGTTGGAGTCAACTGGGTGGTTCTTCAACGTTAGTTGTTGTAGCAGTGTATCGGTATAAGAGTATTATCGGGTTGAGCAACGGAAATAGCGGATACACACGGAGCACGTTCATCAATATCGTCCACCGAACGAGGAGCAAAAAGTCTTTCCATTTGTTGACGAGTGAGTTGGGGCTTGTTTCAAATTGATGATGGGGTTTGGGGAAGTTTAAGCGGTTGTGACCGGTTCTAAGCCGTTATACTCGTAGCCATTTCCGCAAGTTCATCAAAATGAGCATGAATCGTTTCCATAACCTCCTTTGTTCGACAATTCCGGATTCGGAAACCTTTAGAATTATCACAATATCCTATAAAGACTCCAATGTCAGCTTTGGCTTTGAGCTTTCCAAAGTCATCACGATCATTATTCGGATAGCAAAGAGATCCAAATACATGAAAGTGTTTGAGATTCGGTTTTTTGTTGTGGACAAGCTCGAAAGGTGTTTTGTTGTGGCGTTTTGTAATCATAGAACGGTTTTGAGTATAGCATGCAGTAGATACAGCTTCAGCCCATAAGTAATCTGGAAGTTTAGCATTGATTAACATTGTTCTTGCAGCTTCCACTAACGTTCGTTTCGTCTTTCAACAACTCCGTTTTGTTCTGGTGTGCGTGCAATAGATGTCTGATTCTGAATTCCCACTTTCTCATAAAATTCACGAAGAGTTTGGTTAACAAATTCAGTGCCTCTCTGCTCTCGATTTGTCGACGGTGTTTCGAGTTGAACTTGTATTTTGTGAGAAAGGTGATGATCATTTGTGGAGCTTGGTCTTTGCTTCGAAGAAAGTAGACCCAAGTCCACCGTGAATAGTCATCAACAATTACTAAGATGTAGCGTTTGCCATTGATCGTTTGCACGCGCATCGGGCCACACAAATCCATGTGAAGAAGATGAAGCACATGCCGAGAGTTGTGTTCCACCTTTGAAGGAAAATGAGCACGAGTGCTTTTCCTTGTTCACAAGCCGAGCAAAGGTGATCTTTAGAATACCCAAATCGTGGGAGTCCTTCAACTAGTTTGTGTCGAGCAAGGTTGGTGATGGTTTGAAAGTTTAGATGTGAGAGACGACGGTGCCATAGCAAGGATTTTGTTGATGTTGCCTTTGAAAGTAAGCAAATGAGAGAAGTAGCAACCATGTCTTGCATAGAGATAGTGTAAAGACTAGAATTACGCCGACATAAGGTCGTTTCCTTGTAGATCACTTAATGAAACAAGTTTTCTCCCCTGAAAGCAACCTCCAAATCTCCATCACAAAACTGAACTCCATCGAAAACAGATTGGACCGAGGCCTTCCACATAATAAACCCTCTAATTTCGATGTTCCCATTGATAGTCTTCAGAGCCCATGATAGCCGCTATGATCATTCCCTCAACCTCGACAGAAGCCAATGAACTTTGCAATAAAGTTTGATAACAGCTTAAGGTTGCCTGTCATGTGTCGGGAACATCCGCTATCAACATTCCAGAGAATGATCTGACACCGATACACATGCATCAATACTGATGGAATAGAAGTAGATGTGGAACCCAAATGTTAGAGGGTTCCGGAGCAAAGGATAGTAGATATACACACATCAATAGCTTTAGGTATCCATTTAAATCCTAGTGTGTTATATATCCATTTCTGCCATCTCCAACTAGTATTTGCTTTAGTCTTAGTGAATGCACTGGGTGATACTACATTCCTAGGAGTGAAACCGAGCTACAGGGACAAAGCAATGCATTCTAGAATCTAAAGAGGGTGGTCTACCAAGCACGACTTAGAAAGATTTTAGAGGTATTCGCTCTAGGATTCCTTAAACGAGATGATAGCTTTAGCAACACATTTATCATGACAATCAGAATTCATACTTTTACCACAATTAACACAAGGTGCATCGACCAATATCAAAAGTGCTTAGGTTTAGCATTCTACATCACTATTTCTATTACATGTGACGCAATATCTATAAGGAAGCAACGTGAGTCTTATTCATAGTCCTAGGGTGTTCTTCTACTTTAGCATTCCTTATTGATCTTTTCTTAGGTCGCAACTTCCTATTCTTTGATGTAGTGCTCCTAGGCCGTGAAGCGCGACGCTTGGAAAAGACGCAACTATTCCTCGCTTTCAAGAAGGAAGCACGTTAGCAACTTGTGATTTGGCAGCAGTGATTCTAGGTTCATCATTACTAAGTGTTACCGGGCTATTCTTTTAATCACTGGAGGCGAAGTTGTTCATACTTTCCTAACATTTCTCTTAACTTGAAGATAGTGTGAATCGATCTTGATTTTCGCATCAATATTTCCAAAGAAAATGCATAACTTCTTTAGTGTGTGCAAGATAATGATCAAGTTCATTTGATGCTTCATCACGAATCTTTTTGAGTAAATCAAATATGACACCATATCTCTTTTAACTTTTACAAGTTCTTGTTCATATTTTGAGATTTGACACTTAAAAGACACGCTTTGATCATCCAGTTGCTCAATTTTTGGATCGTAAGTTTTGTCACGAATCGGCTTTTTGTGTTGAAAAGCAAGTTGTTGATCGTGAATATCTTTTGACACCATTAAGATCTATCGTATTGCATTTGAAAGTTCGCTTGACAATCGCTTGTTTTCAACTTTTAAGGACTCGACCAAGCACATTATCGCTGTTCTCAACATTTACCACGTAATCAACAAGATCGCCAGAGATATAATCAAATGCATATGACAAAGAATTCAATAGCACAACATTATGGACATCAAAGATGCATGACATCTTCCAAGAGTCGATCAACATCTTTCTCAACATTTCTTTTTACGCTTAGTATTAGAAATAGATGTTTATGTTTTCTCAAAAATGACCTTCATCAATCCAAGTTCCTTATGAAAGTCCTTTCCCCAAGACAATGCACAACTTTTCAAATTTTTAACATTTGGTAAAAGATTTTTCTGAAAAATGTGTCTTTGTTCTCGCCATGAGGCGATTGAAAATGTTGAACTTTGATTTCGTAATGATATTCTATCTCATGTTGTAAAGTTTGAGG
>OU343219.1:240421429-240500773 GCA_910596185.1 Chrysanthemum makinoi
ATGCTTGATTAAATCTTTGTGAACCTTAGACTATAACACCTAGAGTAGTTGTAGGCTAAACCATCAAAAGAGTACCTTAGAGTTAGAGTTTATAAATCCTAGAGATTTTGTGGGGTTGGGGACGGACTGGATTAAGAATAAGGACGTGACAATTCAAACATCAATAGGAATAATGGGAGTAATAAAGCCTAAGTGAACACATCTTTAAACTATCATCTGAGCACTGGCAATTAGACATAGACTACATACACCTTAGACTAGATAATTAGATAATTAAATGTCGGTAGAAATACCAACCCCCAAATCCAAACCACGAGATTAGTACCTTTCTAATTCCTAAAAAGCGTAAAATGATAAAAATAATCTTCCTCAACCTTGACCTTGGCGTAACTCCTCACTAGCATTCCTATTCCCTTTAGAGAGCGATATCAATACCCGTGGCAACCTAATACTACACTACAATGATTAGGTTCACTTTGCCTATGGTGTTATAAAACATGCTTTCGAAGAAAGGAAGTTCCTTTGACCCACGAGCAGCCCAGCTTGTGGCGTTATCGCGGACACCATATCGATTAAAAATGTCTCTTTGTTCTCGCGCCAGAGGCGATTAAAAATGTTGAACTTTGATTTCAGAATGATATTCTATCTCATGTTGTAAAGTTTGAGGTCACCATGAAAAGTCAAAATATCGAGAATTTTGCGATTTTGGGTTTTGAGTTTACTTCACCGATGGAAGGTAAAGGACCATAAGTTTGTGCATAATCTGGTTTGGGATTAACATTAGAAGACTGAGACGTTTTTATGATAATCCTTGGTGTGTTAGAAGAATCCGTTGGTGTGACGAAAGTGACCGCTTTTGAATAGTTAAAGGTTTGTTGTAAACAACTTTTTCTAATTTTGATCGACTCTCCAGATGTGCATCTAATTCCTCTTGACGATGATATTCAACAACACACTTTCATAAATTATCAATTTTATATTACCTTTGGAAACTTCAGTTTGGTTTGAATGCTTTGGTTGAAATCTTAGGTTTGTAATCAGCGAGATTCGGTCCATGGCCATTTGGATTAGGTTTTAATGTAAACTTTTCAATAGCTGTGACCGACTCACCATGTTTGTAAACAACAGTTTTAAACTCTTTAAGTTTGTTTTGCAAGCCGATGATTTCTTCAAGATGGTCATCTATTCGTTTCGTTGAATGCTTTTTGTATGCAGAGAACTGTTTTTGACAAGTTAAAATCTCAGCCTTAGCTTTTTGATTTTCCAAGGTGAGATTAATTTGCTTTTTATGTTCATGTTTCAGTTGTTCTATTTCAGACAACAAAGCATTCTTCGAAGTGGCTAGATCAAGCATCTGTCTCTCTAAATATTTTTCATTTTGATGAGATTTAGCAAAGGCTGCTTCAAAACCTTTTTCACGTTTTTCTTAGGTTTTGAAAAAGTTGAGTTGCTTTTGTAAACATTCAAAATCCTTGGTTAATAGTGTATTTTTACTTTTCAAGTCCGATTAATTGCGACATTCTTCCACTATGGTTTGTTGGTCTTGTATTAAACGAGCAAAAATGCGGATGAGGCAAAAGTTACGTGTTCAACGTGAGTCACAACATGATCATTACTTAAATCCTCAAGTATAACCACGGAGTCAATTTGATTATCAAGGGAAACCATTTGGTCATCTTGATAATCAAATACTACTGGGTCTAATTGAAAATCGTCGGAATGAGATGTGGACGACTCATTTTGAACATTCGAGCCTTACCGTTCGGATGTTGGCGGAGATATTAGATCAGAGATGAATATGGTTTGTTGGGTACCTGAGACAAGCCATCAGTGTCATACACTGGGCCTGTGTCACTCATGTGCAATTCATGCATATTAGCCATCAACATAACAATTTGAATTGGCCTCAAATCCTCTATATCATCATCTGAGTCTGCATTTGCCATAAAGCTCTGTTCTTTGTCTCTGAGAGTTCCACCCGCTTCATCCTTAAGAGCCAAAAGAAGAGCCTCTTTGTGATAAGCACTGCCCCTTATCCTCGGCTTTGGGCATGCATTAGCCCGGTGTCCCTTCTCATTGCAGTTGTAGCATCGAAGACCATTCAACCCATTCTTAGCATTTCCCTGGTCCACCACTTGAGCTCGATTATTCCTACCCAGCATTAAACCCTTGACCACCGCCCATCGGACTGACCATAACCATGATTCTGAACTTCAGCTCGTCCATTGTTCACAACGGCTTGATTCCTTGTGTTAGATGAGGAACGAATACGGTTGTTCGATTTATTGGTATAACGGCTAAAGGCATTAGCAATCATAGCAAATCCTTGTTGTAGTGCTTCGAACGGATCAGATTCCTCATTAGCTTCACTGACAAGTGCTTGAGCATTGTTGTTGTGGTATGGAACCAATTGATTTTGTTGAGATTAAGGCTGTGAAGGATCAGATGGTGTGATTGTAGCAGTTGGTTGAGTTGCTGGTTGAGGAGAATAACTGTTTTGAGCATATAAGGCAAGTTGTTGATTTTCCGGATGTGCAGGTGGAGCAATTTGAACGCGATCCTTTCCTATCAACTTCCTTTCATGAGGCTTCAAGTAATCGTACAACAATCCATATGTAGAATGATGCATATTCTTCGCTTGACGGAGAAAAATGACATACTTCTCCCACTCAGGACCAAGACTACTCAGGAACTTAGTATTCACTGCAATTCTTGGCATGATGATGTTGTGTTTATCCAAATCATTGATGATGTCTGAAAAGCGATGATGATAAGACTCTAGTGTCTCTCCAGGTTCAATCATGAAGTGTTCATAAGCCAAGTAAATTTTGGATTCCAAATCCTCCTGATTGAGTACAGATCCTTCCATAAGAAGATGAATATGATCCCACATTTCCTTTGCAGTCTTTTGAGCATCAACACTTCGAAGAATTGGGTTAGGTAATCCTAAGAGGATATATTGCATTGCAAGCTCATCAGCTTCATAGTGTAGAAGTTCTGCTGGATTTAAATCTGTAATAGTAGCAATGTTTGTTTGTTCATCTCTTGGTGGATTGGCATTTGGATCGCCGGGTACGATGACAGTAGGCATGTGAAATGGACCTTCCAAGATAACCTTCTTTAGGAACTTTCCATGTGGCTTCTTCAGATCACAAAACCGAAAGAACCTTATCACCCATTGATCGTAGTTTCCTGGAGTGAGCATCGGAGGTCTATCAAGTGATCCAGCCTCATGAATTGATTGTTGGCTGCTTAAAGCTTCACACATCTTTGCAAACCAAGTGGGTTCCTTCATAGTGTTCCTTGATGGATGTTGATTGAAGTCATTTGTGTAGGGTTGAACTTGAAGACTTGGTGGTGGTTGAAACATTTGAGGTTGTGGAATTGCGGCAAGTTGTGGAGTATGTTGTTGATTACATTGTTGTTGATAAATTGCTTGTTGTTGATTCCATTGTTGATGTTGTGGAGTTAGTTGTTGTTGACGTTGAGAATAAGTGTAAGGGAAATAGTTAGAGTATGGTGGTTGTGACATGTTGAAAACTTGTGTTGGTAAAAATGGATCTTTGTAGTTGAATGAACCTTTGTTGATGAAGTATCCTTAGGCGTACTAATCACAATAAACCAAGTAGGACTTATGCGTAAAAACACCAAAGTTACACGTAACAATCAAGAGTTACGCGTAGATTTAGCTTACGCGTAAGTAGGGTAAAGACACTAAAGTTATGCATAGACACAAAGTTAGGCGTAGAAAGTTAGGCGTAGGATTACCTTATACGTAAGACTAGGCTTAGGCGTAAGATGAATCTTATGCGTAGTATTTCTACGCGTAAGCTTTATGCTTATGCGTAAGTTTGGGTTTTATCCAAGTGATCTTTTACACTATCACAGTGCAAAAGATATCCAAAGTCGACGTATTTTCAGGCTTATCCAAGCAAGAAAACACGGAGTAAACCACGAAACTGAAAATCAAACCACAGATAAAGTTACGCGTAGAACTAGGGTTTTGATACGCGTAGCTTTACTCGTAAAAATGATTTTGCCCAAAAATGTTTCTAAACCAGATTTTTGTTATGGAATAGCTTCAATATCACCAAAATAACACAAAAGTGTGAAACTTGATGAATCAAAATGGCTAAACAGGTTACGCGTAGAACGACACCCACGAACAAAAACAAGCTTAAAAACTATGATCCACGCATAAAGTTTGAAACTTTTTGCCAAAAACAGTTATTTTAACACCTTAAAACATTGAAAGTACAAGAATCTTGGATTAAAAAGTGTAAAAAACGTGTTTTTAAGCGAACCAAAGAACTCGTTACCTTTACGCGTATGACCAAAAACTTACTTCAAAAGCAATAACGATTCACCCAACTAGTTGGCGATTGATACCACTGTTATGTCACTAGATTTACAACACAAGCTTAATAGAAAGAGATAAAGGCGATTGAACAATTAAACCAAACACACACACACACACATTAGAATGAAATGGTTATGCGTAGAGTATGTGTGAAAGAGTAAATTGAACAACCAACCTTCAAATGAAGGTGTACAAGGGGTATTTATAGGAGGGAAGCTAGGGCAACACTCCTAGTTCCCATCCTTATCCTTATTGGACATGGGCCTAAGATTATGGGCCTTCTACATAAGCTAGACCTTAAACAAACATAAAGGCCATAATAAGCTACCTATTACATATGAGAAACTAACACTTGAATAAAGGTTTAGGAGTGATTCCAACATGATGCCGTCAGAGCACTTCTGTGACGGCACAGTAGCCAAATTGCTTATTTTCAAGTGACGGTGTCAGGCTTTAAAAGAGTAGGCCGTCGCAACTCAGACGGCCTAGATTTGATCCAGACAGCGTCAGAGACTGAAGGGGACTGCGTCACAAGCATAAGGTGGCCGTCCAAGATAATGTGGCCAAGACGAAACCCTAATGACGGCGACCCGACGGCGTCACAAATCATAAGGTGACGCCGTCGCGATTGTAATCTTATATATAGAATCCGATTTTTTCAGTTTTATAGGGTAGTCTTTTGGAGTAAAAACCTAAACCGAACCAAGGCTGTCTTATACAGTATTTTATGGTTCCAAACCCTATCTTACCACAAGATAAGTGTTTTACTTCATTAATTCAATTATGTCTTCAATTATTTGTGTGTATGCTTGCATGTTCTCCCTGTCCGGCTAATTTACTTGTGTGTTTGCTCAGGGAATATGAAACTTAATTATTGAATATTGATTGGTTGTCTCTTATCTTAATTGTTAATGATCTAGTAATGTGATAGGTCATTCGTTGTGTAGTTAATGCTTGATTAAATCTTTGTGAACCTTAGACTATAACACCTAGAGTAGTTGTAGGCTAAACCATCCAAAGAGTACCTTAGAGTTAGAGTTTATAATTCCTAGAGATTTTGTAGACGAGACCCTTTGGTAGTTTCAAAGAGTTAGGGACAAACGCATACCCTACGACTTTAGACACACAACGCGATTAAGAATAAGGACGTGACAATTCAAACATCAATAGGAGATAATTAAGGAGTAATAAAGCCTAAGTGAACACATCTTTAAACTATCATACGAGCACACAATAATTAGACATAGACTACATACACCTTAGACTAGATAATTAGATAATTAGAGTAATCGGTAGAAATACCAACCCCCAAATCCAAACCCCGAGATTCGTACCTTTCTAATTCCTAAAAACGTAAAATGATAAAAAATAATCTTCCTCAACCCCAACCTTAGCGTAGTAACTCCTCACTAGCATTCCTATTCCCCTAGAGAACGATATCAATACCCGTGGCTTAACCTAATACTACACTACAATGATTAGGTTCACTGCCTATGGTGTTATAAAACATGCTCGAAGAAAAGGAAGTTCCTTTGACCCCGAACGACGCGTGTAGCGTTATCAACGGACACCATATCGATTAGCCCTTTTGGTGTTTGAAGAACTTTCGAAGGAATTGTCTGAATTAGCCGAAAAGGGATTCATAAGGCCAAGTTGAACAAGGATGGATCCTTCCGTATGTGCATTGACTACAGAAAGCTGAACAAGTTGACGGTGAAAAATAGATACCCTCTACCAAGGATCGATGATCTCTTCGATCAACTCCAGGGAGCAAGCGTGTTTTCAAAAATCGATCTAAGATCCGGGTATCATCAGCTCCGAGTTCGGGAAGAAGACATACCAAAGACCGCTTTCAGAATTCGCTACCGACATTATGAGTTTCAAGTTATGCCTTTTGGGCTAACTAATGCTCCAGCTGTATTCATAGATGACATCTTAATCTATTCCAAAAGCAAGGAAGCGCACGAGGAACACTTGAAACTCATTCTGAAGCTACTCAAGGAGGAGCAGCTCTATGCGAAGTTCTCCAAGTGCGAGTTTTGGATTTCAACCGTGCAGTTTCTGGGTCATGTGATTGATAGTCAGGGTATTCATGTGGATCCCGCCAAGATTGAGTCCATTAGAGACTGGGACACTCCTACTACCCCGACTGAGATACGCCAATTTTTAGGACTTGTTGGATATTACCGTAGATTCATCGAAGATTTTTCCAAGATAGCAAAGCCTTTGACCATTTTAACTCAGAAAACGGTGAAGTATACTTAAGGAAAGGACGAAGAATAAGCATTTCAGCTACTGAAGGAGAAGTTGTGTAGTGCACCAATATTGGCTCTACCGGAGGGAATCCAAGATTTTGTGGTGTACTGTGATGCCTCACATAAGGGATTATGAGCTGTTTTGATGCAAAGAGAAAAGGTGATTGCCTATGAATCTCGACAACTCAAGACCCATGAGAAGAACTACACAACCCATGATTTAGAGCTGGGAGCTGTTGTGTTTGCTCTTAGAATTTGGAGGAATTACCTTTATGGCACGAAGTGTACCGTTTATACAAATCACAAGAGTCTTCAACACGTTCTGGACCAGAAGGAGTTGAACATGAGACAGCGACAATGGTTAGAACTGTTGAGCGATTATGACTGTGAGATACGCTATCATCCTGGTAAAGCAAATGTCGTTGCTGTTTCTCTTAGCCTAAAGGAGAGGGTGAACCCGTTTAGAGTCAGAGCATTAGGAATGACTATCAACTCTCCACTACCAGCTCAGATTCTTGCAGCTCAAGTTGAAGCAATCAAGGAAGAAAACCGACCTTACAAAAATCTCTATGGTATGTTGAAGAGTGAAAATGGACTGGTGAAATGTTCTGGCGAAACTTTGTGTTTTAATGAGAGGATTTGGTTTCCAAGGTTTGGAGGCGTTCATGAGTTGATTATGCATGAATCACATAAGTCAAAATATTCTATTCATCCTGGTTTCGATAAAATGTACTACGATCTGAAGAAGTTATACTGGTGGCCAAATATGAAGGATGAGATCGCTAACTATGTTAGCAAGTGCTTAACCTGTGCCAAGGTTAAGGCCGAACATCAAAAACCCTCTGGTCTACTGGTTCAACCTGAAATTCCCGAGTGGAAATGGGAACGCATAACCATGGATTTCATCACTAAGCTTCCAAAAACTCTAGCGGTTATGACGCTATATGGGTTATCGTTGATCGTCTCACCAAATCAGCTCATTTCTTACCAATCAAGGAAACCGATGGTATGGACACTCTAGCTCATCTGTATATCAAGGAAATTGTCGCACGTTATGGAGTGCCGATTTCTATAATCTATGATCGTGATAGTCGTTTCACTTCAAATTTCTGGCAGTCACTTTAAAGGGCCCTCAGATCGGATTTGGATATGAGTACTGCGTATCATCCCCAGACCGATGGCCAAAGTGAAAGGACCATTAAAACTTTGGAAGACATGTTGCGTGCATGTGTCATCAATTTCGGCAATGGTTGGGCTAGACACCTACCATTGGTGGAATTTTAATACAACAATAGCTATCATGCTAGTATTAAGGCTGCACCATATGAAGCCTTGTATGGTCGTAAATGCCGATCACCGATCTGTTGGACAGAAGTTGGTGACTCTCAACTCACTGGTCCCTAGCTTATACATGAAACCATCGAGAAGAATGTTCAGATCAAAAGTAGAATGCAAGATGCTCGTGATCATCAGAAAAGCTACACTGATACACGGAGGAAACCTCTAGAATTCCAGGTGGGGGAAAAGGTCATGATAAAGGTCTCTCTATGAAAAGGTGTAATCTATTTCGGTAAGCGCGGAAAGCTTAATCCTCGTTATTTTGGTCCATTCAAAATCATTGCTAGGATTGGCCCGGTGGTGTACAGACTCGAGTTGCCACCAGAACTTAGCAATGTCCACAACGTTTTTCATGTGTGCAACTTAAAGAAGTGTCTGGCAGATGAGGCCACTGTTATTTCTCTGGAAGAAATCCAGATCGATGAACGATTGAATTTCATAGAAGAACTGGTCGAGATCATGGACCGCGAAGTCAAACGACTTAGGCAAAGTCGTATCCCTATTGTCAGAGTTCGTTGGAACTCTCGTAGAGGCCCCGAGTTCACGTGGGAGCGTGAAGATGAATTCAAGCGAAAATATCCTCATCTGTTTCCTGTCTCTATGAACAAATTGAAGGGAAACCCGGGACAGGTTTCTTCTTAGGCGGGGTGACTGTGACAACTAGTAAATTTTTGAGAACTCATTTTCATACCACATCATACTTGTGACATTATTTTGATAAACTTGAAACATTTTAAAACTTGAATCGGTCGAAAAACGAGAAATCATCTTGGAACGTGTAAAATGTAAGCACACAACGGACCAGCACGAGTTAACTAGTAATTTATATATATATAGTCGTGTTTATAGTCATTTTTAATGGAAAAATTATTTTAAAGCTAACGGCGCAATTTTCGTGAAATTCCGACAACGTTTGAGGGTCGAAACGAGCTCGAGAAGCAATATCGTGAAATAATGGAGAAGTGACGCAACTAGCCTCTTGGGATATTTTACCATACGCGCCCCCTAATTTGTGTGTTGACACTTTCGGTCCCTCCTGGGGTATAAAAACCCCACTACACACACAAAAACACACTTTTTCTCACACACTTCTCTCTCTCACCTCTCTCTAACTTTCCGGTGACCGAAAAACCTCCGCCGCCGTCTTCTCCGGCCAAACTTCCGGCCACCCGTCACCGGAAAAATACACCACTTATACCAAAAGATAGATCGTCGAAAGGTGATTCTTTTGACCTAGGTACGCGCGGCGAAACCCACCGACGCGCCCTAGATCTACGTTTTTAGTTTCAGAGTTTTTGGGTTTTCATCCTGCATGTGTTACCGTGATGTTTTCACACGCGTACCCGTGCTTGGTTTGTGTTATTTTTGTGGGTAAACCGATGTTTTCGTGGTTGACTTGGCTTTGTCCTTATGGAACGAGGGTCTTGGCCCTCTTGGTTAATATTTTGGGTCGTGTAGTATTCGATGGTATTGTTTTGGTGTTGGTTGTTGTGAAACCGACACGGTAACCGAGGTTACCGTGCCTCGGTGTGGGCTTTTCGTGGTGTCGAGAGTCTCCCAAGACTCCTTAGGATGGATTAATTGTTGCAGTGTTTTGTTGTTGGCTGTTTTTGTTGTTCGGATGTGACCACCACCGCCACCAAACCTTGTGGTGGTGCGGCTGTGGTGGTATTATTGGCTATATCGATGAGGTTTTGAGACAGGGACACACTTTGTGTCACGGCATGGCTCGTGTTAACGTTTCCGCAGGCAAGGGAAACCTTGGCGAGGCGGTTACCATACGATTGGGACTTTGAGACCGGGACCGTGTGGTCACGGAAATCTTGGCAGTTTTGATATTCAAATGATTCGGGTTGACTTGGTCAATCTTGTGATACTATTGATGCTAAACATATCGAAACTTGAAAAATAAAAACGGATAACTAATAATAATAATAAATGTCTAAGCCGTTATGATAATGTCGTTGATTTGAGCACTTCGTGAATCATCCGAGACCTTATGGTTCGGATTGACCACGAGTAGCCGATATGAACTTTATGAGTATATGGACATTGTGGACTATATTATTATTAGACTATGACCCGAGTTAGATACTTGGCTTGGGAAAAAGACTTGGGAATAGATGGGCTCTAGTCAATTAGTATTGACTCGAGAAGGGTTGACTCGAAATGATAGGTCGAATGAGTTAAACATACTACATTTTGAAAAATCATGAGCATTAAATAATGCAATTAAACAATAGTTTAATTTTATAAGATAATCAATTTTTCTAAAAAGAAATAATAACGTAACACATTTCGAGACATGAGGCACAAGTTTTCTATTTAAGAAATTTAATGTGAATTCGATCGCGGATTAGTTAACATTAATAAAAGTCTATTAT
The DNA here is from genome assembly GCA_910596185.1 of Chrysanthemum makinoi. Taxonomy (NCBI): domain Eukaryota; kingdom Viridiplantae; phylum Streptophyta; class Magnoliopsida; order Asterales; family Asteraceae; genus Chrysanthemum; species Chrysanthemum makinoi. Next base: position 240,431,767 of record OU343219.1, read on the forward strand.
CATATTTATTTGGACTTATTGGATTGACGAGTCCCATAAGAGCCCGATAAATATGAGATGAGGAGATTATTAATGGAAACCCATCCTAAGGTCTCTACGAGCAACCCATCTAGATTTACCTTGAATTAATGAACGAGACGAAGGGAACGCCAACCTTATTAAGTTGACGAGCCTAATAAGACTTGACGAATCCTTCGAGTACCTTATTAACGCATGGTTTAATCTATTAGAACCGACCTTTTGTGACATATATGACGCACATATTCTTGTTTGTTTTGGTCGCGTGAGTTGCGTGAGTTGGTTGTCAAGTTTGTTGAACTACGTGAAACGTTGTTAATCGTGTGCGTTATTTGAGTCGTCATTCCACAAGTGACAAAGCCAAGTGTTCCATTCTATCGTTATGCTTCAACCTACAAGAATCTTTACGTTTTATGCGACTTTATTTTGGAAATTTCGTGAGGATCGATACTGAGTTAGGTCTTTTGTTATTTTAGGTTGAGCTGTGTCCGCTGTGCTGTGATATTTCTTGTTGTTGTTGCACTAGTCTCCTCTAGAGTGATTGTTTGTGCATTTCCTTGTTAAGGTGAGTTTCATAGCCCCATTTTTATCTCTGTTTTACTAAATTGGGGTGAGAAAACGTGCTACTCTTTTGGACCTTTTAAACTCTCTTGATTTGCTTATGCGTTGACTGGATTAGGTGGATGTGTGGTAGTTGTTGCATGATACTAGGGTAGCATATTGATGCTATAACGTGATACCTAGCTTGTGAATGGTTATTTATTCCGATCTAGTCCAGGGTAGTTTGACCATACTACAACCATGCTGGCTAGAGTCGCTTGGGATCCCACTTGTGATTTGATACGTGATTATATGTTTTGTGCATCTATCTTAGTCTCGCATAGCAAATAAACTCTTACAGGTCCACTACTAAATTTGAACTTAAACCTATGAACTCACCAGCTTTATGTTGACCTTTTAGCATGTTTTTCTCAGGTAGTTGATGTGAAAGCTTTGGTAATTCTTGGGAAGGCGTTTGGCAGTGATGGCATGGTTTTAGATCCTTCTTACTCTGATGTTAAATGGGGACCCTTTTCTTAAACTATTTTATTTGGGCTTACTTCTGCATTTTTCAAGAAATGTAAAACTTAATTATTACTGATAATATGTTTTCAAGTTATAAGTTTTCATTATGTTGTTCGCAATCCTTGTGTTGTGTACCAATTTCGTAGCACCCCAAAGTTAGTAAAGTCTTCTGCTGAGCCAATTTTGGGGGTGTTACAATTTTGCTGCATCTTAATTAACCGACAGGTATGTTATATAAGGCTTAGTGTCAACACAAGTAGTTAAACATTCCAGTTTGTATAACATCTAAACTTGGACAGGGAAATTCCATACAAGCCAACATGAACGTCAATGAGATCAATGAATTCAACCCAAAGATGAAGCTAGGATCTACCTACAGAATTTCAGAATTCAAATGTGAACCAACAAGTCCTTACCAACAAACAATAAACAACCCAATGACACAACAGTTTGGAAAAATAACAAAGTTTGACGCTATACCGGACACTGGATTCCCACACCACTACTTTGATTTTGTTTCGTACAACCAGCTTGAATCCAGGATTCCTAAAAAAGATGAAACAAACAAAAAACAGTACCTAATACTTACATGTAACCTTTTTGCTTCAGAAGCTTTCATTTACTTACAAATATATTTAAAAAATGCCATACAAAAGAAAGAGAAACAACAACTAATAATTATCTCCTTGCAGATTACATTGGCTGGGCAAGATCGTTCGGTGAATTGAAAAACAAGGGAGGCCCAAACAAAGACCAGACCAGCTTCAGAAAGATAGATATAGAAAATATCAAGTAAGAGCCGTTACTTCCATACCCTAAGCCTAACGTTACAACCCTTGTAAAGACCTCTTAGATAGTTGTTCCTAGGTGCTTACGCCAAAGCGGTGGAGGTTTGATCTATTCCCAAGCTTATGGTAATTTATGTACTATGCCAGGTAATGAGTGTTTATCTTCCATTTCCATTCATATTATATTTCATAAAAACCCGAGAGATGAGAGAATCCAAACACCACCTGTGAGGTGCTAGTATATAATTTCCGTGCTTGTTATGACTATTATGGCGCTTTTACTTGTTGTAGACTATTTTAAACTAATACTTCATGCCCCCTAACTTATAAATTAATTGGCCAAAAGCACATTTGCTTGAGGACAAGCAAATACCAAGTGTAGGGATATTTGATAAGGATTTAAAAATGTACGATTTTAAGGGGTCATTTAAGCCCTATTTTGACACATTTTATATCCGTTATTCCTTAAAATCGTTCCTTTTCATTTTTTAGGTCTTTTGGAAGCAAAATGCTGGAATGAAGCATATTTGGACGAAAAGGAGCAAAAACATGAAGAAAACGGCAAAGTCAAGATCGAAGACACTCAAGGCTGCTCAGCAGAACCTGACGGCGTCCCATAAAGGGCAGTGTCATCCCTCTATGAAGACTTGATCAAAAAGTGCACGGGACGGCTCAGTGGAATTTCTGATCCTAAAGCCTGATGGCGTCACGCCTAATATATGGAGGGCGTCACTTACACTTTTCACTCTAGATGACCCAGATCTAGAACTCAGACGACATCGCAACTAAAGACCGACGGCGTCACAACTCTCAAGTGACGCCGTCCCATCGATGACTTGGCCCAGAAGAAACCCTAATGACGGCGACCTGACGGCGTCGCTAGCAAAAGGCGACGCCGTCGCGATTGTAAATCTATATATAGAATTCGATTTTTCTGTATTTTAGGAGGTAGAATTTTGGAGAGCAAACCCTAACTCAGTTGTAGTCTGACTTGGACAGTATTCTAGGGTCCCATACCCTATTTTACACATCAAGATAAGTTTGTTAATCCAATTTATCATTATGTCTACCCCATGTTCAATTGATTGTGTGTATGCTTGCTTGTCTAACATGTCTAGCTAAATTACTTATGTGTTTTCTTAGATCTATGATACCTAGTTATTAATTGTTGTTAGATTTTTTCTTGTCTTAATTGATATAGGCTTTGGAGTGCAACTAGGCTTTCGTTGTATTTAATGCATGAGTATGCTTGAAGACGATAGGGTGCTCGGAGGAAATAGCCTTGGCTTGCCGATCCCGTGAATCCTATAGGAGAGATAACCTCATAGAGCTAGGGAATATGTACACCCTACGACTAATAGGAATACAACGCGTTAAGATAAAGGACGTGACAATTCAACTGGCCAATAAAAGATAACTAGGGAGTAATAGTATCTAAGTAAACACATCTTTAATCATCATACGAGCACACATTAATTAAACATAGCTATCCGTAGTAATTAGATAAATAGATAATTAGATAATTAGTGAAGTAGAGAAATCGGTAGAAGTACCACCCCCCAATCATTTGCCCTGAGATTTTACCCTTGCTTTCTAAAAAAGATAAAAAAGATTAAAAAGAATCATCTTCAACCCCACCTTCTCGTCATAAATTTCTTTATAGCATTCCTATTCTCCTAGAGAACGATATCAATCCCCGAGGCTTACCTCATACTACGCTACAATGATTAGGTTCACTGCCTAGAGGGTTGAAAATCTTGCTCGTAGAAAAGGAGGTTTTCTCGACCCCAAACCCACGCATCACATACAAACCAGCTTTTATTCAACAAAATATATACAAACAACTTACATGAGAATACATTAGATAGTACACACCACTTATTCCTAAATACAAACACCGACACATGAGTACAAACCTAGAAATTACTAACAGTTACCAAATCGCCAACAACAACTTCATTGCCCTGAGACACTTTCCAAAACATTGAATCCCAACACTTACAACGACAAAAGACCATTAAGCCTATCAATGAACAAATCCTTATCACGCGCACTTAGCTCAAGCTTCCTTGCCATTATCTGTAGCTCCAACATTTTTTCATTGTATTTTGCTTGAACCGTCCTAAGAAACTCGGCCACTTTATGAGGTACATTCTTACCCACACTCTCTAGCTCATGAATTAAAGCATCTCTTTCACGAACCAACTCAAGTACCTTTCCACAAATGCCGTAAATTTGTTGGCCTAGCTTAAGATCCTCACTTGCAGATTTGGGACAGTATAAAACCATCATATATGTCCAGCTAGATTAATTTACCTCAGCTTTAAGCTCATCACATTTAGGAAGCCTTCCCATTCTGCTTTGTTACTTCTGCCAATTAGATTACAGTTGCAAGTGTGAAGAAAATTAGAGTGCAAGGGTCTCTTAAATAGACATAACAACAAACCAAAAACACTCACATGCATCACTTTTGCATGGATGAAAATAAAAGTCAGAGAATCAATGCAAGTTGAATAGAAAAGAGCCTTTTTTAGAACCTGCAAAGCCCTCTTAACCTCTCATATTTACCTAACTTTGTCTACAAACTATATACTGATAAGCAAATTGTTACTAATTGCCATTAGCAATTATGCAACCATTTACAATCCAGATTAATAATAGAGTTGCATTTTCCTTTGTTTTGTTTATTTCACATATGCAGCAACATCAGAGAGCTCACAAATGCAACCTGCAAAACCATCATACAACGAAAGCCAAAAGCAGATTTGAAACTCGAGTCACCAGCAGCGACTTTTGATATCTGAAAGACAGAAGGGCAACTATCTTTTGCGATCCCCTCTAGAAAATGTAAATACATAAACGTTGTCCTAATGTAGTCCGCCAAAATAAGTATGACATCTATGTATGTAAACAACTATAACTACTCTTCAAGTAGACTAACACATTACATTTCACATAGATCTGTAGTTTGTTAATGTGCTCAAATATTTTGTACACTTGATGCATAGAAGCTGTAGAAAATAGTCATGTATTACAGCTGTCTTATGTAATGCTAATCTTATGCTATGTTACTATAACTTGAATTATGCACCATTTAAGGTACTTATACATTCACAAACTTTGAATAACAAACCCAAAAAATTATTGTTGCAATCACGCAGCTTAAATAACATGAACAACATTTAAGAATGAAAAAATTGCTCTCAAATTCATGAAGCATTTGATGAAATGAAAAGTGTTTATTGAAATGTCACGAGTTGTATACAAGTACACCAAAAGGGTGAATAAATACACAAACCCTCTAACCACAAATGACAAAGCTACTCCTTGAAGCCCAAAATCGAGCCAAAACAAAACACAATTGCATCGAATATAAAAGAGTTACTATGTTCTGATTAAGGGATGTTAAAAGATTTAGTATGGTCTAATTAAGATTTACTATGGTTTAACAAACACCAAAAAAAATGTATCGGCTCTCCATTCAGCCACATAATGGTTATTGGCATGAACACACCTAAAAGGAAGACTATCTTCTGATTGAGGGTTCGGCCCATAAGTAACAAGTTACACCCTTCAAAATCTTGCGACATGATCCGATCCATACCCATACCTAAGCTACTAATGATGTCAACACGTATGAAAAACATGTTTACAGCTACCGTAAATAATAGTTATACTCATACCATTACAAATTTAACAGCTAGCAAAAATCATTAGACAAGATAAGAACTACCACTTATATTCATACCATCATTAAGAAGCTACCATTACAAACATACATACCACACCATAGATTCAACAGCTACCAAAAACAGACACACAAACACCACCATATATCCAACCTACATACCATAACATAACCCTAACAAACATATAGTTACCTAAATCCAGCAATTATTTACCCAGATCCACCAAATTATGAGTGTGCAGGAAGCTTGTAAACTTTAGAACTTGGTCTTTGGATCATTTCGAGACCATAGACGAGGTATGTTGAGTTCGCTTAATGTATATGGAATAATCAGTTTAAGAAGGCAATATTTTAGGATTATCACCCAAACAGCCTATACTTGTGTGTCTATCGATTAATCACCTCGACTTTTCGATCCCCATGTTAAACCCTTTTTGTTGCACTCACTCTTAGTGCAAGATACCCCTAGATACACCCATCTGAGCCATTCCTTTCATTTTGTTCACCGAATATATATTGTTTTGTTACACCCATTCGCCTTAGCCTACCGTGTAGTCTGAATTTATGATTGGGAAGTCATTGTTTGCCTAAGTTCAAGGTTCAAGAGGTTCGGAAATCATGCTTTCGTCAAAGACTTATATTTGAAGATCATCGAACACCCTCCAGATTCTCATATTATGCTCATCTCAAGTGGGGGAAGGTTATGTTATGTTATGTTATGATGTAATATATATATATATATATATATATATATATATATATATATATATAGTAGTTTATTTTTTATTGTAAAGTGCAATGTTATTGTTGGGTTTTTGGTTCTGTGATATATACAAAAACACATATCATTTCTTTATCAAATTAAACCTAAAATAACCAAGAAAGAGCCGTTTATTGCTAATATTTGCTATTTTCTTGAGTTTGTGCTTGTGCAGGTACGGATATGTCAAAACACGCAAAAGATAACCAAATCTGACAAAAACCCGAGCACGAGAGTTAAAGAGAGTTAAAGCTGAGTCGGAAGAAAAGACCCTTGAAGATTTAAACTTGGCAAATTCAGTCCCTGGATTTATTGAAGATTGGCAAAGTAAACCCTTGGATTACATTTTCAGAATTACATGTTTAGTCCCTGAAAATTCAGAATTGGTAGTTTTGGCCCTTATGCTACACATTGGATCCATTATCTATCCTTAGTCCATGTCTTAACTCATTAGGCCCAAAATATACCTAAAGCCCAAAACCACACCCGGTTTACCCACTATCCATACCCGGTCAAACAATACCCATATACCCGGTCAACAATTAAAAACGAAATAAAATAAAAAACCAAACCCGCCAAAACTTTTCCCCAATTTCCCCCCATTCCCAGAACCTATGAACCCTAAAATCCCAAATTCACCTCGCGCTTCAAATGGAACAATTAGCTAAATTCGAGGGCAATTCTGTACTTTCTGACAACCCCTGACATGTGCCCAGTGCCATGTCACCTATCCGTGTGCTCTCCTTGCCTATGATTGGCTGATGGGACGTGTGAGATTAATCTAATGGCTGAGATTGATGGGATATGATAGAAGCATGATCCAAGGGTTGCTATTGACTCAAAGAAGCACAAATTTCAGTCTCTGGATCCTTCCAATAGCTCAGCTGAGCCTATAAATAGAGCCTCATTCTTCATGTTGTAATCACTTTCATTTTTCAGTAGCATAGATTAGTTTTAAATTCATGTTTTAAGTATTCTTCAGCTTTTGTAATTTCCTTTTTGTACTCAGTTTTTAATATTAATGAAATTTCAATTTTAGCTTATTATTTCTTAAATCATTGAATAATGTTAAAATGTTCTGAATTCAGTTTATTAAGTTAGTCTAATTCGTATTATTGTTTTTAAAAGATAGTTACAGCTTGTTCTTCTCATTATTTAAAAAAATAAAAAAATCAGAAAAAATTAGTTGAAAAATAAAAAAATACTCTTAAATTTCTTATAAGCTTGTCAAAACCTTAGCTACTCTTTCATTAAACTCACTTAAGCTTCTTATAGCTTTTAGTGAGCTTAACTCCATTTCAATCTTAATTCACAACAAAAGTTCTAAATCAGTCAACCAAAGTCAAACTGTGGAGAATTTTGGGTTAAGCAGCTATGGATATGGATTTGGGTTGATGCAGAGCTGGTTTTGGATTGAAATTGGTTTAAAATAGGGTAGTTTGGTTCTGGATTAAGCTTCAAATAAGCTGGATCACTTGTGAGTTTTTGTTTCTCTCTCTATAAACTGATATAGTCTGCATAAATTGTTTGAGTTTGAATCTGTGGGTAGAATTAGTTCTTATCTGTTCGTTAAACTGTTATTAGGTTATATTGATTCAGTTTTAGTGTTAGCATAAGCTAGATAATTATTTAGGTAGAGTAATTGCAAAACAGTTATAACTAGTGTTTGGATTAGGTTCTGTTTTGAGATATAGGTTCAAGTTTATGATTAGTTAGGATTGCATTAGTCTACTTTAGCAATATTAAGTCAGTCTCTCTCATAAATTTGCATCCTAAACAACTCTAAGTCAAAAATGGTCTTTAACTGATCTCAAAAGCTTATCAGTTGGACTAGGATTTAGATTATTTGCATTTTAGGATTAGATCACCATAGTTTAGCTTAATTGAGGCAAGATACATCTAAATTCATCAGTTACATTCCATTTTAGTAGATCATAAGTTCATTTAAGTCAAACTTTGCAAAAATCTGTCATAAGTCAAAATTGTACAAGTCAGTTTTCACAAAACTTTGCGGATTTTTAATAGATTCATTTCTGATCCATAACTATTGAAATTGTGGGATTTGCAAGTTTAGTTGGTCAAGTTTCGAAACGTGATTTTTGTATAATTTTTAGAAACATTTTTAAGCTCTAAATCAGCTACTCAATAAGCTGCATTTACCCTGTTCACACTCAGCATACAGAGTGTGTATACAGGCAACTTGCAGCCTTTGCATAGGGTTCAGTTTAGATAGTTAGGGTCTGAAAATTGGTCCAAGTGTTCTTTGCTTGGTGATCTTGAGTTCTCAACTTTTGGTTTTCAGTTTGGTTCACTAAATAAGCTGTTGCTTAAGCTGAAATTAGGTGTAGTATAAGCTGATTTCAGTTCTAAGTTCAATTGGTAAATTCTTTCCACTCAGCACATTAGAGGTTAGGAGTAGTTGGAATTAGTTGCTTTTAGGTATTTTTAGTATAATCTAGCTTCTGTGCTCATTTGGTGCTTTCTAGTGCTTATTAGCTTATTCTTTAAAGCTTATTTACAAGGCAGTTACATTACAGTTTCATTTTCTCACACATAAGAATAGTTTTTTATATTTTTTTTATAGATTTAGAATATAATTTTAGACTTTTCCTGAATTTTTCAGATTTTTCTAGCTTTGTTTACTATTTTTCCTATTTTAAAATAGTTTTTAGGACTTTTTAAATAGCTTTTATTACAAATAAATCAGAAAAGCTTCAAAGAAATAAGTTTTAAATTTTCAGAGATTAAGATAAATATAAAAAGAAAAAAAATAATTTTTCCATATTTTTTCTAGTTAAATTTATAATTTTTAGCCATTTAATTAGTTTTAAATAGTTTTTAATTCATAGAAATTCGAAATATCATCAGAAAAATACATAATTCGCTTTGAAAAGTCTTTTGAGTTATTTTAGATTTTTGAATAATAATTTCATAATTTTCCCCTTTGTTTTTTATAATTTTTAGTATTTTAGGTTTGTTTTAAAAGTTATAATTTAGTTTTTAATTCAAATAAATTCAAGAAAATTCCTAAAACTTAGTTTTAATTCATAAATAGTTTTCAAATATCATTTTTAGTATAAAAGTAATTTTAGATCATTTTTAGGATTTAGTTTGGTATTATTTGCGTTTAATTCGCGTTTCATTTAAATCCCGTATTTGCATTTTAGCGTAGATTTGCGTAGTTTGCCATAATTCTTAGGTTTTCCCCATAGATTTTATTCCCATTTACTTTGCATATCCCGTAGTTTAGAAAACTTCAAATTATCCCTTTTTCCCATTCAAATCCCGATTATCGCGAAGTGAGTTGAAAATTCCATTCAACCCTCGTTCGGAACGATCTCGGTGCTCAAACCTAACACGTTTGAGTTACCCAAATACTACACACTTCTATATTATTGATTTTTCGACCAATCAATTTTTGCGCCGCGGGCCGGGGAGGGCTTGTAGTGAATTTTCGTATTTCCATCTCGAATCGCGTGCATTTGAAGATCCTTCCCCGAGTGAAGTTACCGTCGTTTTTGTATATATATATATTTTTCAAAAAACCCAAAAACATCTAAAAACACCAAAACATTCTTCCTAGAGTGTTTACAAAACCAAAAAAATTAAAAAACCAACAAAAGCAACTGAAACGTCAATTGTTACGTCGGCTCACCTCAGAAGTACAACCTATACACGGGGTAAACGGAAGTCTTGACATTAAATTGCAGACTGAAGAACGATCCACTCTTCGTTCCCGCTCCGCTGTGCGTACTTTTGGGAGCTACCGAGCACCGGTTGACGCGAAGGTTACAAAAATATTGTGTTTTCAAAGTTTTCTATATAAAAACCAAAAAGATTTTCCTTTTTCAAAATTATTTTTCACTTTTTGATTTTTGAATTTTTAGTGCATGCGCGTAAAAATAGACGTACCCGAGTTACGTACTATCGTTGAAGAACCCGTCTTCATGGCAGACACTCGAACGATGATCGAGTTACTTCAAGCTCCCGTAGACGGCTACGGTGATGCTATCGTTATTCCACCACTTGATACCGAGAATTTTGAACTAAAAACAAATCTAATTCAATTGGTTTCAAATAAACCTTTTTGTGGTTTAGATCATGAAGAGCCCCACGCACACCTCCGTTGGTTTAATCAAGTTGCTTCTACGATAAACTTTCGGGGCGTCACTCATGAGTCAGTTAAATTGAGATTGCTTCCGTTTTCTCTTGAGGGGGCCGCCCGGACTTGGCTAGAAAAAAACCTCCTCAATCAATTACAACATGGGCCGATCTTTCTAAAAAGTTTGTGAATCAATTCTTTCCTCCTTCGAAAATTACAATGTTACGAAATCAAATCATAAATTTTCAACAAAAATTCGATGAAAGTTTTGGAGAAGCATGGGATAGATTCAAGGAACTTTTACGTAAATGCCCAAATCACGGTTTTACCGATCTTCATCAAATTGATACGTTCTACAATGCTTTAACGCCGTCCGATCAAGATTCGCTTAACGCAGCCGCCGGTGGTAACATCTTGAGTCGTATGCCCACCGATATTAGAACGATTATCGAAAACAAGTCAAAAGTTGTCTCGTCTAGAAACCGACCGGTTGTTTCTAAGATTGCTACTAATCATAACTACGGTTTGAAGAGTGAGTTGAATGGGCTGACTGATACTATTAATTCTATGATGAGAGAGTTTAAGATTCAGAAATACGAACCAGTCAAAGCCGTTACCGAAACATGTGTTATTTGTGGTGGTCCTCATCCGTACTATAATTGTCAAGCCACCGATGGCGATCTCATAAATGCTTCCGTAGCATCGCTAATCGGTTCAACATCAGAACCAAGGATACCGTGCCAACCAAATGGGACCACCCGGTTTTGCACCCATTCCACAACAAAACCAAAACCATAAGCAAAACCGTTATCAAAACCAATCTTACAATCAAAACCGAGGAGCTAATCTCAATCATGGTAATCAAAACTACCAAGCTCCTCCATCTCAAATTTATCAATAACCATATCAACCACCTCATCAAGCTGCTCCGAACAACGATTTTCTAACTTACATGAAGAATTCCTATAACACCATTAAAAGTTTGCAAACTCAAATCACAAGTATGAGGAATGATTTCAAAAGGGAAATGGAAGCTACGAGTAACAAGCAGATGAGTGAAATGAGGAATATGATGGCTAGTTTCTTTCAAGCCAATCAACCTTCTACGTCTTATTCTCAACCCTCGGGTTCCGGCTCTCTTCCGAGTAATACGATTCCTAACCCGAGAGGTGACATGAAAGCGATCACTACCCGAAGTGGTGTTGCTTACAATGGACCCACGGCTCCTACTACTATTTCTTCTTCTCCATCTCGTGTGGTAGACCGTGAGACCGGGGTGACAAAGGACCCGGTGCTTCCTACTAATAAGGGGAGTACCGAGAATGTCCAACCCACGGTTGTCCCGACGTCTGAGCCCAAGGATGCTCCCGTTAGTGCTGAAAAGACTAACCGGAAAACGACACTTCCGTACCCGTCAAGGATGAATGATCAGAAGCAACGTGAACAAGCAAATCTTCAAATGGAAAAATTCTTTCAAATATTTCAAGATCTTCACTTCGAAATTAGCTTCGTGGATGCTCTTCTTCTCATGCCTAAGTTTGTTTCGACACTAAAAGGATTGTTAAGTAACAAAGAGAAAATTGTGGATTTGGCAACAACGTCTTTAAATGAGAATTGTTCGGCGGTTATTCTCAAGAAACTTCCCGAAAAGTTAGGTGACCCCGGCAAGTTCCTCATTCCGTGAGATTTTCAAGGAAGTATTCAATGCTCCGCCTTTGCCGATCTTGGCGCGAGTATCAATTTGATGCCGAAATCAATCTACGAAAAGCTTTCATTGCCCCAACTTACCCCAACGTGTATGACCCTCGAGCTAGCCGACCGTACTACGACGAAACCAATTGGTATAGCCGAGGATGTTTTTGTTAAAGTGGGGAAGTTCGATTTCCCCACGGATTTTGTTGTCGTTGATTTTGATGCCGACCCTTGTGTACCCCTTATTCTCGGAAGATGCTTCTTAAGGACGGGCCATGCGTTGATTGATGTATATGAAGGAGAAATCACTTTAAGAGTTGGAAAAGAAGCCGTTACGTTTAACGTTAACCATACTTCTAAATCTTTAACCTACCAATATGATGTGGCCAAAATTAATGACACCGAGGTGACAAAGGACCCGGTAATTCCTACTAACAACGGAAACACCAAAAACGTCCAACCTCCGGTGGTTCAAAAAGTTGGGCCTAAACCATCGAGAATTGATCCGAGCCTTTCACGTTTTACGGTTAAGAGTTTATCGACTATACGTGCTGAGCAAAAGAAGAAATTAGAAAAGGAGACTACAACGGTAGTGGTGGAAAATGCTAGCTCTAAGAGCACACCACTTGTCCCACCTCCATTTTCTGTTTGTTGTGTTAAACTTAAGAACGTCGAGTTTTCTTTGAGTGGCAATCCCACTCCTTCCTCTAAAATTTTGGAACTTTCTAACTCTTCCCCGTCTCTCACTACGGAAAGTGACTCCATTTGGGAAGAGATCGATGCTTATATTAACGATGACTCAATTACCGTTGAGATTGATGATGCTACTTTTGACCCGAAGAGGGACATTCTTTTACTTGAAAAATTGATATATAATGAACCGTCTTCTTACTCTCCTCCGGATGATGTTTTTGAACCTAAACCGTCTCGCATTGATGATTCTATCATGGAAGAAATTGAAGCTTATTTGAATTCCGATTCAGTTTCACCGGAAATTGATTATGCCGATATTGACATCGATGGAGATATTCGTTTGATTGAAAAAATGCTTTACGGGGATTCTTATATCCCTCCGGAAGAAAAAGTTATTAAAGAAGTCAAGCCGTCTTATATCGATTCACTTCTTGAGAAGTTCACCGATGAACTTGCTCCTACCGACTTGATTCCGTCCGAGAATGAAGAAAATGAATACGATGATCCGTTTTTCCCGAAGAAAGATAATGAAGTGAAGTTTTCGATTGATGAGATTATTGATTCCGAGGTCCCACGACATTTTTTATCCGAGAGTGATTATTTTTCTCGTGAGGATTTTCACGTAGATGATACCTTGATTTCCTACCTTTCCGAGGACAAGATTTTTAACCCTGGGATACTCATCGAAGAAGAATTTCAATTAACCAAAGTTAACCGAAAAAAGGATCCTCTCTTGGATGCCTTCATGTTTGAGCCTTTAAGAAACACCTCTCTGTACCATGAACTCCCGTCTTCTATGGAGTCGTCTCTCTTAGATCCGTCATCCCGACGTCCGCCCGCAAAACCACCAGATGATGGATCATTCTTTCTTGATACACCTTATGTGAGTTTGGGAGGAATTATCGCATTTGTGCTGGAGCCCGACATTTTCTTTCCCTCCCAACCCACCCATTCTCTTTCCCTCCGGAGTGAGGATACCATCTTTGATCCGGGTATCCTTTCCGCTTGTTTCCCCAAGGACAAATGAATTCGGGGACGAGTCAGGCTAGCGAATCGGTGATCGAAAACAGTAGCGCTTCGTGGGAGGCACCCCATGCTTATCTCTATCTTCTTTCTATTTTCTAATAAGTGACGTGAAGGGGTTAGCCTCTTCGATTTCTCGTGTTTGGTTGTTTGTGATGTTGTGTTTAGGATTTTCCCGATATGAAGACTCTCGTGCTCGAAGTTTGTCTTTTCTCCACTCGAGTTTTATGATCGATGCTGATGGAAATTCAATATCCTAATCTTATCGATTAACGTTTATCTTCTAGCATACTTAATAAACGGCTTTTAGATTTTCGTGATACCCTTGCTTTTAAACATTGAGGACAATGTTTCGTTTTAGTATGGGGTAGGGTAATCTTCGATTTGATTTGACCGCACTTGCTTATTTTTGTCGTGTACTCTCGCAACCCCGTTTTTCCTTAGAAAATGCAAAAATTGTGCAAAAACTGTGAAAATTTAAAATTTTTTGTAAGCTTTTGTTAGTTTTATGATCAAAAAGTTCTTGCTAGTCTCTTAGAAGTTTATTTAAATATGCGTTTTTTGAAAAAGCCTTTGCTAATTGCTTAGACAAGAGGCTATAAAATGCGATTCTAGCTCACAAGGCCAAGAATTTGCAAGTCTCCCTAAGTAATTTTAAATATGCGAAGCTTAAACAAGAATTTGCTAGTTTCTAATAAGTGACTTTAAAAATGCGAGACTTGAGATTATTTGACGAAGCATTCGCTAAGTTAATATATGTTTTGACACCTTGTTGACTTTCGGCTGGTGAGAGTAGGAATGGAATTCTGACTTGACCGGGCGTGTTGAGCCCTAGCTTGTTCCCTTAACCATAGATAATCTAAAAATTATCGGCTAAGCATCCGCGGATCTCATTATTTGGGATTTTAAATTTGCGGAGATCGAGGAATGATAGAGTTACTTATGAGTTTAGATGCTAAGCGTGGAGTAGTTGGTTCTCTTTAGAGCCCATCGAAGGTACTTATGGCTTTTTGTTCCCACAAAATTGTTTCACCCCATATCTGTCTAATAAATAATTAGCGATGTTGAGTTTTTGTCGATAGTTAGTTTTTTATTCTTCTTTAGAGAATCCTTGCCCATGAGAGTTGGGTACACATCAAGGTACTGTCAGTGTTGTGGTGTAATAGACAATGATTCCGATAGTTTCTGCTATTGTTTCTATTGTTATAAAAGCCGTAGGATTCGGAGTTTGGCACAAAAATTAACATAAAATAAAGCCCAAATGTATTAAAGTTGAAAAAATCCAAAGCCGTAAAAGTTTTCTATGTCCGACGGTACCCCCATTGTCATGGACTTCTAAAAAGGTTGAGGAAAATCCAAAGTCATAATAAGACTTCTGATAAAACGGTAATCCTGTTGAGTTAGTGGTTGAAAAGACCAAGGGCCTAAATTGCAAAAATGCAAATGTGCTGAAATAAGTGTTAAGCCAAACTTTGATGTGGACCTCATTCTTGTGAAATTAGGACCTTGATGTGGACCTCATTCTTGTGTGCAACGGTTTTCGAGGGAAGATAGATAACTAATTAGCGACTTAGCTTTATATCTTTATCGGAATAAAAGTTATCGACACGAGAAATTTGAAGAAATTCATTTCTCACAAAAATAAAAAAAATCTAGAGGAAAATAGGAAAATTAGAGCAAAAGGTAATTACACAAGTAACTTCCATGGGTAGTGTTAGCATCTAGAGTCATATTTAACAATGATTTCGATTTTACGCTTAGTTTGGGAGCTTGTGAAAAATCAAGGAAGATGTATTCTATCCGTATGGTCACTTCACGCTGTGTTGTGTTTCCTATTCCGTGATCCTAAAATGTCGTTTGAAAAATGTTGGAGTTATTGATCGACATGAAAGTTCAACAAACCGTCACTCACAATCAGAAAGTGCTTTATCGTAATATCTATATGTGAATTAAAAGGTAAACGGGGCGTTTTTAGAATTAAGACTTTCTTAATCTCTTTTAAGGAATCTTTGCTACTTCTCATAGGTTTAGTAGAAAGAGATTGAAATCCTTGGTTTTAGAAGCGTGAGTTGATTGCATTGCGTGGGGACACGACAATGGTCTCGTTTGGGGTATTTTGATATGTGCAAAAACATATATCATTTCTTTATCAAATTAAACCTAAAATAACCAAGAAAGAGCCGTTTATTGCTAATATTTGCTGTTTTCTTGAGTTTGTGCTTGTGCAGGTACGGATATGTCAAAACACGCAAAAGATAACCAAATCTGACAAAAACCCGAGCACGAGAGTTAAAGAGTGTTAAAGCTGAGCCGGAAGAAAAGACCCTTAAAGATTCAAACTTGGCAAATTCAGTCCCTGGATTTATTGAAGATTGGCAAAGTAAACCCTTGGATTACATTTTCAGAATTACATGTTTAGTCCCTGAAAATTCAGAATTGGCAGTTTTGGCCCTTATGCTACACATTGGATCCATTATCTATCCTTAGTCCATGTCTTAACTCATTAGGCCCAAAATATACCTAAAGCCCAAAACCACACCCGGTTTACCCACTATCCATACCCGGTCAAACAATACCCCTATACCCGGTCAACAATTAAAAACGAAATAAAATAAAAAACCAAACCCGCCAAAACTTTTCCCCAATTTCCCCCCATTCCCAGAACCTATGAACCCTAAAAACCCAAATTCACCCCGCGCTTCAAATGGAACAATTAGCTAAATTCGAGGGTAATTCTGTACTTTCTGACAACCCCTGACATGTGCCCAGTGCCATGTCACCTATCCGTGTGCTCTCCTTGCCTATGATTGGCTGATGGGACGTGTGAGATTAATCTAATGGCTGAGATTGATGGGATATGATAGAAGCATGATCCAAGGGTTGCTATTGACTCAAAGAAGCACATATTTCAGTCTCTGGATCCTTTCAAGAGCTCAGCTGAGCCTATAAATAGAGCCTCATTCTTCATTTTTCAGTAGCATAGATTAGTTTTAAATTCATGTTTTAAGTATTCTTCAGCTTTCGTAATTTCCTTTTTGTACTCAGTTTTTAATATTAATGAAATTTCAATTTTAGCTTATTATTTCTTAAATCATTGAATAATGTTAAAATGTTCTGAATTCAGTTTATTAAGTTAGTCTAATTCGTATTGTTGTTTTTAGAAGATAGTTACAGCTTGTTCTTCTCATTATTTAAAAAAATAAAAAAAATCATAAAAAATTAGTTGAAAAATAAAAAAAATACTCTTAAATTTCTTATAAGCTTGTCAAAAGCTTAGCTACTGTTTCATTAAACTCACTTAAGCTTCTTATAGCTTTTAGTGAGCTTAACTTCATTTCAATCTCAATTCACAACAAAAGTTCTAAATCAGTCAACCAAAGTCAAACTGTGGAGAATTTTTGGTTAAGCAGCTATGGATATGGATTTGGGTTGATGCAGAGCTGGTTTTGGATTGAAATTGGTTTAAAATAGGGTAGTTTGGTTCTGGATTAAGCTTCAAATAAGCTGGATCACTTGTGAGTTTTTGTTTCTCTCTTTATAAACTGATATAGTCTGCATAAATTGTTTGAGTTTGAATCTGTGGGTAGAATTTATTCTTATCTGTTCATTAAACTGTTATTAGGTTATATTGATTCAGTTTTAGTGTTAGCATAAGCTAGATAATTATTTAGGTAGAGTAATTGCAAAACAGTTATAACTAGTGTTTGGATTAGGTTCTGTTTTGAGATATAGGTTCAAGCTTATGATTAGTTAGGATTGCATTAGTCTACTTTAGCTTTATTAAGTCAGTCTCTGTCATAAATTTGCATCCTAAACAACTCTAAGTCAAAATTGCTCTTTAACTGATCTCAAAAGCTTATCAGTTGGACTAGGATTTAGATTATTTGCATTTTAGGATTAGATCACTATAGTTTAGCTTAATTGAGTCAAGATACATCTAAATTCATCAGTTACATTCCATTTTAGTAGATCATAAGTTCATTTAAGTCAAACTTTGCAAAAATCTGTCATAAGTCAAAATTGTATAAGTCAGTTTTCACAAAACTTTGCGGATTTTTAATAGATTCATTTCTGATCCATAACTATTGAACTTTTGGGATTTGCAAGTTTAGTTGGTCAAGTTTCGAAACCTGATTTTTTTAGAATTTTTAGAAACATTTTTAAGCTCTAAATCAGCTACTCAATAAGCTGCATTTACCTTGTTCACACTCAGCATACTGAGTGTGTATACAGGCAACTTGCAGCCTTTGCATAGGGTTCAGTTTAGATAGTTAGGGTCTGAAAATTGGTCCAAGTGTTCTTTGCTTGGTGATCTTGAGTTCTCAACTTTTGGTTTTCAGTTTGGTTCACTAAATAAGCTGTTGCTTAACCTGAAATTAGGGGTAGTATAAGCTGATTTCAGTTCTAAGTTCAATTGGAAAATTCTTTCCACTCAGCACATTAGAGGTTAGGAGTAGTTGGAATTAGTTGCTTTTATGTATTTTTAGTATAATCTAACTTCTGTGCTCATTTGGTGCTTTCTAGTGCTTATTAGCTTATTCTTTATAACTTATTTACAAGGCAGTTACATTACAGTTTCATTTTATCACACATAAGCATAGTTTTTTATATTTTTTATAGATTTAGAATATAATTTTAGACTTTTCCTGAATTTTTCAGATTTTTCTAGCTCTGTTTACTATTTTTCCTATTTTAAAACAGTTTTTAGGACTTTTTAAATAGCTTTTATTACAAATAAATCAGAAAAGCTTCAAAAAAATAAGTTTTCAATTTTCATGGATTAAGATAAATATAAAAAGCAAAAAAAAATAATTTTTCCTGATTTTCCTAGTTTAATTTGTAATTTTTAGCATTTAAATTAGTCTTAAATAGTTTTTAATTCATAGAAATTCGAAAAATCATCAGAAAAATACATAATTAGCTTTGAAAAGTCTTTTGAGTTATTTTAGATTTTTTAATAATAATTTCATAATTTTCCCCTTTGTTTTTATAATTTTTAGTATTTTAGATTTGTTTTAAAAGTTATAATTTAGTTTTTAATTCAAATAATATCAAGAAAATTCCTAAAAATTAGTTTTAATTCATAAATAGTTTTAAAATATCATTTTGAGTATAAAAGTAATTTTAGATCATTTTTAGGATTTATTTTGGTATTATTTGCATTTAATTCGCGTTTCATTTAAATCCCGTATTTGCATTTTAGCGTAGATTTGCGTAGTTTGCCATAATTCTTAGGTTTTCCCCATAGATTTTATTCCCATTTACTTTGCTTATCCCGTAGTTTAGAAAACTTCAAATTATCCCTTTTTCCCATTCAAATCTCGATTATCGCGACGTGAGTTTAAAATTCCATATCAACCCTCGTTCGGAACGATCTCGGTGCTCAAACCTAACACGTTTGAGTTACCCAAATACTACACACTTCTATATTATTGATTTTTCGACCAATCATTCTGCAAACAAGAATTTCTCTAAGTATGGAACCACTGCCAATGCATCAGATACCACGGCTAGAAGGAATGGATCCACTGCTCAAGTTAAAACCACTGCTAGTATGTTATGTCGGTTTAATGTTTTGTATTAGATAAATATGGTAAAGATATTTATCTTTTAGGTTACGTATTGTATCTTGTAAAGGACTCCTTAGCCTATAAAAGGAGGTCCTAGGTTAGAGTTAGATATACATTTTGATTATATCTAATAGTCGATACACTTGAAGGTTGTAAACCCTAATACTATTCAGAGTATTCGTATATTAATATATTGAGGTGTTTAGTGATAATCATCGTTATTCTTCTTAAGGTTAAACAATAAATTCCGCGTAGTGTTTAACAGTTTATATTCATTTAAGTCAGCTTCTATAAAAGATCGTTTCCTCAAGTGGTATCAGAGCTTGTGATCTAGAAGCTGTGATCAAGAAGAAGTTGTGTTTGATTCATATTTGTTCTAAGTAAACAAGTTCAAGATGACTGACGAAACTCACATGGTTACTACCTCTAAGGTGCCCATGCTGAAGCAGGGAGAGTATGAGGTCTGGAAGATGCGGATGAGGCAATACATTCGCATGATTGACTACAACATCTGGGAGGTCATTGAGAAGGGTGATACTTTACCAAAGATAGGTACTGACGGTAAAGAGCTTGGAATTATTAGTGAAATTGATAAGGCTCAAAGGAAGCTGGAGATCAAGGCTCATAGTATTCTCAGTATGGGAATACCTAATGAGTATTCATTGGACTTCCAGGAGTATGAGACTACCAAGGAGTTTATGGATGCTATTGAACAAAGATTTGCTGGTAATGATGCTACCAGAAAATCAAGGAAGAATATGCTTAAGCATCAGCTTGAAAACTTCACTGCTCTTAGTGGAGAAAATCTTGATGGAACTTACAACAGAATTCAGAAGCTCATCAGTCATTTGAAATTGGTAGACTATAAAGTTCCTCAATAAGACATCAACCTCAAATTCATTAGAAGCTTGGCACCTGAATGGGCAATGCACACAGTTGTTTGGAGAAACAAAGATGATTTTGAAAAGATGACATTGGATAATCTCTACAACAACTTAAAGGTCTATGAGTCTGAGAAGAACATTGCTAGCTCATCATCTTCTGCTCAGAACATTGCTTTTGTGTCTACCAACAACAAGAGTACTTAGGAAACTACCACTGCTACTTATGAAGTTTCCACTGCTAATACTAATGTTTCCACTGCTTGTGATAACATTAGTGATGGTGTTATTTGTGCTTTTCTAGCTGATCTCACAACCGGTGTTACAGTGCTGAACTAGGATTTGGATCAACTTGATCCTGATGATCTTGATGAAATCAATCTTCAGTGGCAGATGGCAATGCTTACCTTGCAAGCTTGGAGATTTTTGAGGAGGACTGGTAGAGAGATTAAGTACAATGGTCAAAGAAAAGCTAGGTTTGACAAAAGCAAGATGGAGTGCTACAACTGTAAAAAGAATGGGCACTTTGCAAGGGAGTGTAGGGCTCCAAAGAGGATTGGTGAAAACTTCAAGAAGGCAACTGAAGATCTAAAGCCTTCTTCTGCATTGGTGGCTCAAGATGGACTTGGTGACTATGACTGGAGTGACCAAATTGAAGAAGGATCCAATGCTGCTCTTCTTGTAAGTGAAGCTTCCAAAGTGCACAACTTTGCTCTCATGGCCTATGCTTCATCATCATCTGGTTCTGATTCTGAGGTATCCAATAGTTCAAATAGTTCTGTTTTTCTTATAAATCTTGTCAGGATACTTTAGAAGGTCTTAAAGCTGTAGATTATAATTCTAAGTTAGAGACTGAAGAGGACATTGAAGTAAACAAGAAAAGACTATTGGTTCTTACAAAATTATCTAAAGAGAAGGAGCCAGAGGTTAGTAATGCAGTGTCTCTTACAGTTCATGATCAAATTGTCTCCTATACATTTGAAATTAATGATGGAAGTGAAGGGTGTTGGAAGTTTAAGAGAACCAATGGTGTGATTTATGGTTTTGTTAAATTTGCACAAATGCTTTACTACATGAATAGAGATGATTTGATGACCATATGGAAGCTGTACAAAGACAAATTTGGTGATGTGTGTCCAGATGATTATCATGAGAGGATTGTGTATTATACTATGAAGATCTTGTTTGAACCCACTCATGATGAACCAGAATGGAAAGGACTCTACAATGGAAAGGTTACAAGGTGGTTTCTTTATCAGTCCTGTGGAGTTCATGTGTTAACCATTTCTGGAAAGGTTATTCATATGTTTGTAGAAAGTGATTATCCTAAACTGAATAATCATCCAGGAGTTATTACTCAGATGTTACAGCCTGGTAGTTTAAAGTTGCAAAAAACCTTTGATGATCAAGCTTACAGGTTGCTAAGGAAGTATGAGAAAATACTTAATCCTGATAAGTGTTTGGAAGCATCCTCCAAGTAAGAGATTCTGTGCTTAAGAAGAAACTTGATGATTTTGGTAGTAAATATCAAGTTTAAGGGAGGATTGTTGGGTTTTTGGTTCTGCAAACAAGAATTTCTCTAAGTATGGAACCACTGCCAGTGCATCAGATACCACGGCTAGAAGGAATGGATCCACTGCTCAAGTTAAACCACTGCTAGTAGAAGACTTATACCATTGCTATTGAAATGAATCACTGCTAGTATGTTATGTCGGTTTAATGTTTTATATTAGATAAATATGGTAAAGATATTTATCTTGTAGGTTACGTATTGTATCTTGTTAATGACTCCTTAGCCTATAAAAGGAGGTCCTAGGCTAGAGTTAGATATACATTTTGATTATATCTAAGAATCGATACACTTCAAGGTTGTAAACCCTAATACAATTTTTTTCAAAGTATTCGTATATTAATATATTGAGGTGTTTAGTGATAATCATCGTTATTCTTCTTAAAGTTAAACATTAAATTTCGCGTAGTGTTTAACAGTTTATATTCGTTTAAGCCAGCTTCTATATAAGATCGTTTGCTCAACTGGGATCAACAGTTATAAGCACTACGATTGGAGCCCATCAAAGATTTAGCATCGAGGAGGCCACCTCGGTCACATTTGAAGAATTGAGTTGGTAATTATTTCACCAACAGTTGAAGAACAAGTAATGTGCCCATCATGACGTCCGCTAATGTCACATTGATAAGGTTTTAAAATGTACCTTTTTGAGGGGTCGTTTAAGCCCTTATTTGATCACTTTTGTATCCGTTATTACTTAATATCGTTCCTTTTCACTTTTTAGGTCTCTTGAAGGCAAATTGCTGGAATGACACTTATTTGGACGAAAATGCGCGGATATACGAAGAAAATGGCCAAAGTCAAGAATCAAGACACTCAGGTTGCTGGAACTGAAGGAGACGGCGTCGGGTTCTACAAGTGGACTGCGTCGGTGTTATATTGCGGCCGTCGAGCACTGTGGACGGCACAGTAGCCAAATTGCTTATTTTCAAGTGACGGTGTCAGGCTTTAAAGAGTAGGTCGTCGCAACTCAGACGGCCTAGATTTGATCCGGGCGGCCGAGAGGGGACGGTGTCACAAGCACAAGGTGACGCCGTCGCAAGACTAACGTGGCCAAGACGAAACCCTAATGGCGGCGACCCGTCGGCGTCACGAATCATAAGGTGACGCCGTCGCGATTGTAATATTATATATAGAATCCGAATTTTTCAGTTTTAGTGTGAAGTCTTTTGGAGTAAAAACCTAAACCGAACCAAGGCTGTCTTTTACAGTATTTTAGGGTTCCAAACCCTATCTTACATCAAGATAAGTGTTTTACTTCATTAATTCAATTATGGCTTCAATTATTTGTGTGTATGCTTGCATGTTCTCCATGTCCGGTTAATTTACTTGTGTGTTTGCTTAGGGAATATGAAAATTAATTATTAAATATTGATTGGTTGTCTCTTATCTTAATTGTTAATGATCTAGTAATGCAATAGGTCATTCGTTGTGTAAGTAATGCTTGATTAATCTTTGTAAACCTTGGACTATGACACTTAGAGCAGTTGTAGGCTAAATCATCCAAAGAGTGCCTTAGAGTTAGAGTTTATAATTCCTAGAGGTTTTTGTAGACGAGACCCTTTGGTAAGTTCAAAGAGTTAGGGATAAATGCATACCCTACGACTTTAGACACACAACGCGATTAAGAATAAGGACGTGACAATTCAACCATCAATAGGAGATAATTAAGGAGTAATAAAACCTAAGTAAACGCATCTTTAAACCATCATACGAGCATACAATAATTAGACATAGACTACATACACCTTAGATTAGATAATTAGACAAGTAGAGTAATCGGTAGAAATACCAACCCCCAAATCCAAACCCCGAGATTCGTACCTTTATAATTCCAAAAAAACGTAAAAAAGATAAAAAATAATCTTCCTCAACCCCAACCTTAGCGTAGTAACTTCTCACTAGCATTCTTATTCCCCTAGAGAACGATATCAATACCCGTGGCTTACCCTAATACTACACTACAACGATTAGGTTCACTGCCTAGGGTCTTATAAAACTTGCTCGAAGAAAAGGAAGTTCCTTTGACCCCGAACGACGCGTGTAGTGTTATCAAGTTTTTGGTGCCGCTACCGGGGAATAGAATAACTAGTTAGTAGTCCACCTCTTTTAGGTTTCTTTGCTTGATTCCTATCAAGTAAAATTTTCTCATTTTTTAGCTTCCTCGTAGTCTATCCCCCTTTTTCGTGACCTTGATTCGTAACCGCATCACTTTTCATCATGGAAGGTGATAACCACCCACCATTGCTCTACCCACCCCCAAATGACCCGCCAAGAGCCCGTACTCTTGGTGAATACTCGAGACCAAGCCACCTAGGCTATAGGAACACCATTGAGCTTCCCGACCAAGCCCAAACTACGGCCCTGCGATCCGACACCATCCGGTTGGGGCAAAACGGATGTGCATTCCATGGACTTCGTTCCGAAGATCCAAATCAGCATCTAAGGGATTTCCTTTAAATTGTCGATTCCATCGACCTTGATGCTACTACTCGGGAGACCACGCGTCTGCGTCTCTTCCAATTCTCTCTACAGGACCAAGCTAGTAATTGGCTTGAGCTACTTCCCGCCGGCTCCATCTCAAGTTGGGATGATCTCACCTCTCGCTTCCTTGCTCAATTTTTCCCACCGGGGAGAACCAGTAAGCTTAGGAATGACATCTTGATGTTCCAACAACGTCAAGGTGAATCTCTCTACGAAGCATGGACCCGATTCAAGGACTTACTCCATAAAGTCTCTCATCACGGCATTGATCTTTGGCTCCAAGTCCAAATCTTTTATGATCATGTCAAATTCCCCACTAAGCGATCCATTGATCAAGCGGCCGGTGGAAAACTTAGTGATCTCACCGCGGAAGAATCGTGGGGTATAATAGAGGACCTTGCTCTCTATGACAACGAAAGTTGGAATGACCCCCATGAGTTGCCCAAAACCGTTAAGGCAATCTCCTTGCCTTCCCTTGACTCACAATCTTTCGACCGTAGGATGCTCGAGCTTGAAGATCAAGTAAAATTCCTAATGAGCTCCTACGAAAATCCTAAGTCTTCACGCCATGTGAACAAAATTTCTTCCTCATGTGAGCCGTATAGTGATCCTTATAACACGCGCACTTGCACCTAATCCCCCGAACATGCTTCCGTTGACTACGCATCCTCGCGTACTAATGGAACGGGAGGAAGATTCCCTACAATACCCGGACCTAGGAATTTCAATGAAACCCGAGAGGCATGGAAGGGTAAGCCCGACTTCTATTGGGGACAAACCAAAGAATTCACATCCAATGATTTCTCTTGGCCCCCATCTCTTGGCCCTACCCAACAAAACATAGAAGGGATGTTGCAAAACCTAGTCGCATCCCAAGAAGCCCAAATAGCTAAGCTCTCAGACCGCTTTAACCAACAACAAGCCGAAATGGATAGGAAGATAGATAACCTTTTGAAAGCCATGACCAATAGTGATAGGAAGGTTAATGCTATCTCAACCCCCGAGCCTTACGGTATAGAGATTAAGGACCCAAGTAAGTTAGCTAAGAACGTTCAATTCGTCAATATCATCACCTTAGTGAAACCTAATAGAACAAATTACGAAGCTAACCATGAGATGATACTTGAGGTTAAGGAAACACCGACGAATGAAATAACCAAGGAAGTGGATGAAGTAGACAATGACTATTTCAATAAGTTTCCTACGGAAGAAGAACTATCTCGCCACCCTCACTTAGTGCGTGACCTCCGTCACATGTATGTTAGGAAAATCCCTAGAATCAAGTTTGGGAACCCTTGGAATCTTAACATACCATGTTGCATAGGACACCTTTTCGTGGCAAAGGCCTACATTGATCGCAAGTCCCCAATCAACATAATGACTAGCACCTACTACAATTGAGTAATGAAGAAGCCTATCCCAACTAGGCAAGACCCCGATAATCCTAGGGTTAGGTGCAATTTTCTTGGTAGAGTTAAGGGATTGCCCGTTTATGTAGGTAGTTTCACGTTTCCTACGGACTTCATAATTGTGAATGATATTAGTACGGCCATAGATCCTAGCTTGTCCCACGTTATACTAGGAAAACCTTTCATAGAAAGCACCGGGATGACCTATGACCACTCGTTAGGAATAGTGCGATTCAAGGATGAGACCGATGACATATCTTACCAAATGCCGTTTAAGATTGAGAAGTTTTCATCACTCTCTGATGATGAAAAGGAACTTAAACTATCGTGTGGAAAACTAGAAGGGGGGGTTGAATAGTTTTACAAATTTAAAACTTCCTTTTAAATATTTAGATCGACTTATGTCAATCTATTTGGTTGTTTATGTTGGACGTTGATAGATAGATATATAAACGTGTAATGAAAGATAAAGAGTAAGAAGCACATCACCACGACACAAGTATTTATAGTGGTTCGGCTACAAGGACACCTTCCTTGCCCTACTCCACTCCCCGAGTCACCTACTCGAGAGTTCGTAAGCACTACACCAATCTCCTTATGGCGGAGAAGCCTTCACAACGTCGCTTAACTTTTTTCCGGTACAAAGCTAAATACCGAGTTCTTTCACACCAAGGCGAACCACACCTAACACAACGTCGCCTACCCTTTATACGGTGCTAGGCTAACCACCGAGTTCTTTCACACCTTAGGAGAACTAATCCTATCACAACGTCGCCTACCCTTTATTAGGTACTAGGCTAAGCACCTAGTTCCATTACTATGGAGGAACTACTACCCTTCACGACACAACACCCATTATCAAGGAGATCTACTCCTTGTTACAACACCATCAAGGATATCACCTTCCTTGTAAATAAACAAATACTTATATGTATAACGATGCACCTCATCGATTATACGACCTAAGCATTCTTCCCCAATGCTACTTGATTTGATTCTTCGGCATCCTTCACTAATGCCTTTGACACAACGCTTGGCACCCTTCACTAATGCCTTCGTCTTGACACCTTTAGCATTCTTCACTAATGTTTTGACACGGATGATGAGCACCTTTCACTAATGCTTTCATCTTGACACTTTCGGCATTCATCACTAATGCCTTAAACCCAACATCTATGGAGAAAGATAGATCTATCAACAAGAGAACCTTTGTTGTCTTGATGATGACGAAG
The DNA here is from genome assembly GCA_910596185.1 of Chrysanthemum makinoi. Taxonomy (NCBI): domain Eukaryota; kingdom Viridiplantae; phylum Streptophyta; class Magnoliopsida; order Asterales; family Asteraceae; genus Chrysanthemum; species Chrysanthemum makinoi. Next base: position 240,458,742 of record OU343219.1, read on the forward strand.
CATGACAACTCATGGACTTGAGCTTGCACGTCTTCAAGAAGTGGTGATCTTTCCTTTAAGAGGAACCTAGAAGATCACACAAAAACAAAAGACAAAGACTACATAGATCTCTTGGATCTGAGGTTAGAGGGTTAGTATACTTGGGGGAAGTATGTGTGTAAAGAGATGAGTAGAAAGGAATAAATGGCTCTCTATTTATAGAGAAAATTTCTCTTGTTCCCGGATCCCACGGATCCCTTCCACTTGGGATCCGGCTAGCACAAAGCTAGGGATCCGTGGGAAGCTCCTCTTTGCCCATGGGTATTTTTGGTTATGGGTCATGGGTTATGGGTTGGTCCATGGTTTTCTTTCTAGATACAATGTATCTTAAGGATACAATGAACTTGGTCAAGTGGTATATATAAAACCATGGGTTATGGGTCAATACCATTTTCTAGTATACAATGAACTTGGTCAAGTGGTATATATAAAACCATGGGTTATGGGTCAATACCATTTGCTAGTATACAATGAACTTGGTCAAGTGGTATATATAAAACCATGGGTTATGGGTCAATACCATTTTCTAGTTTTTACCCATTTAGTATATACTTGTTTTTACCCAACTACATTCAATGTATTTGGTCAATGGGTCAAATACTTAAGTTTCTACCTATTTATATTACCCAATATACTACATACTAGTTATGTGTATATTTACCCAAATATGTAAACACTAGTTGTTGTACATATGTAATACTAAATCATAAAATCACTTATACTTATTTTAGTGTTTTATGTGAAAATGTGAATATGTTAGAAACTATTAGTTCAAACCATTTACGTATTTTATTTGTTTCGTTAATATGATTTTACGTTTGTTATCGACAAAACATTAGAAGATCGTAAAATATAAATAAACGTTTTTACGGCTTATTTGTATTAACATATCGGTCTATTATAGGAATGAGGAGGATATAGAAAAAGGAGTAGACTATGTTATGGCTAAGATTTTCGGATTCTATAAGGATTGCTTGAACCTAGGACCGAAATATAGGACCGAGTGGGGAGAAGACGAACTCTTAGAGAGGTGTATCATAGGGCACTTCTACAACATGGAATCCCCCAATAGAGACCGTCACGAGGAAGAAGGTGACGGTAATGAAGTCACGTAGGAGCACGACTACGAGTCTAGCTACAAGACTCATAAATAAAGAAAAGCGCTTCGTGGGAGGCAACCCATGCTTAATTGTTTGCTTGTTAGTTTCATATATTTTTTATTGATTGTTTATTCTCATGTTTAAATTTGTAAAAATGCTTTATTTTGTTTTTAACCTCGTCTTAATCACATATAAAGGTATTTTACATAAAGGATAAGTGTAGGGAGGATTACACACGTTTTCAAAAGAAACGTAAACATGAGAATTACAATTAGTTAAAAGATATATATGTGTGTTTGTTCGAGTCAAATGCTTGTATCGAGTCATAGTGGATGTTTTGCAGAAATGTTTCTAGATTCTAAAGATGTAAATTTTCCAGAATTTTTCGAGAAAATCATGAGACCGTTTTGTCGGGATAACGGCGTCGGAGATCGCAACTGACGGCGTCGAGGAAGGAGTAAAACAACAGATTACTTTTTTTCGTTTTCGAGCTACTTATAAATTTTTGGAATTTTCCAGGTCTTAATTTTCCAGAAATTCTGTAAACATCCATTCCACAAGCATTATATCTTAGTTTAGTCGAGTCTTATATATATTATTACTGCCGATTTTACGTGAAGGTTTCGTTTGTTTTCTTCAAGTGTGCAGGTTTAATTTATCAAGAAGAAGTTACATAAGATTGGAAGGAGCTTTTCACGCATACATTTTTCTTTGAAAGGATTTAACCACTTTACACGGATCCTACCGAGCTAATCAGGGGAGTATTAGTTTCTTTCATTTTTCATTACCTTCCATTATCATAACTTTGATACTTTCGGGGAACATTGGGGACAATGTTCAGTTTAAGTGTAGGGAAGGAAAATAAAACGGGAACTTTGAAACTATGCTTATCCTTGATTATTTGCTTTGTCCAATTGTATTTGTATAATAAACCATGAGAAAATGTCGGTTAGGGTAATTTTGGCACCAAATTTTAAATTTTTCATGACATATAGGAGTGGGCCATTAGTCTTAACAAAAGCGTCTCACGGATAGGAAGTTACATGACTAGCACAAAAACCCTTTATCACCTAAATTCCACCCAAAATGTGAGGATCGCCCTTAGATTAGTAGGAATTAAAGCATTCATCTTTAATGCTTAGTGTGTGAACCGGTAGTATATTAGATTCTAGAACTTGTTTTGTGATGCATCCCGAGATCGCTAGTTAGACTACACTTGTGTAGTTAGGAATAACTAAATGATAAGAGGCATTAGGATAACCCTAGTTTGATACCCGTAATATAATTACTTCTTCCACCTCGGTTGAGTAATTCCCCCACACCCTTTGCGTTGTACTCATCTTTAGTACACGATACCCCTAGTTAACCCCTCATAGCCTATCCTTTTCGCGGTTCTCGTGATGTTTCGGTTTTTCCGGAATATCAATGAAGAGCATTGTTTACACCCCACCCCCAAATGTACACCCAAATCGCCTTAGCCTACCTTGTATGTACTCACTTTTAGTGGATTATTGTTATCACCCTAAACCCTTAGTTCAATTATCTAGTTGCTTGCATGAGTTGCTAAGTCGAGTCATATCCTTTGTACACAGTTTTGGAACGATTGGGACTCATGGGAAAAGTTAAAGTTTAATGACTGGAAGGGAACGTTAAATTCCCTTATTTGCGTAATAATGTAGCCCAAGTGTTTTGATCTTTTCAATTCGAGTCAAATTAGTGTTAGAGTAATAAAAACTCAAGTGTAGGGATGTGCCTATAAATCCCTATCATTTTGATGTTACCGTAGAGGATGGTAGAGTAAAAGTGTATGAAAAAAAAAAAACGGGCTACCATCCTACATCTATCTTTAAATTTATGTTTGTTTGTTTCAGTTATCTAGAGTTTAGAGTGTCGAGTCTTGGCTTAGCAACGCCATTCTTCGTATGCTTGTAACATAGAGATTTTTGACTTGCCACCACTAAATAGCCTATCTCACCAAACCCTTTGTTTTACTACCGTAAGCCTAACATTACAACCCTTTAAAGACCTCTTTGATAGTCTTTCCTAGATGCTTACGCCAAAACGATGGAGGTTTGATCTATTCTCAAGCCTATGGTAATCTATGTACTAGGACCGGTTAATGAGTGTTTATCTTCCATTTCCACTTTGATATATTTCATATACACCCTAGAGATGTGAGTATCCAAACACCCCATGTGAGGTGCTAGTATGTAATTTCCGTGCTTGTTATGACTTTTGCGGGGCTTATATGTGTTGTGGACTGTTTCAAACCAATGCTTCATGACCCCTAACTTATAAATTAATTGGCTAAAAGCACATTTGCTTGATGACAAGCAAATACCAAGTGTAGGGATATTTGATAAGGTTTTAAAATGTACTTTTTTGAGGGGTCGTTTAAGCCCTTATTTGATCACTTTTGTATCCGTTATTACTTAATATCGTTCCTTTTCACTTTTAGGTCTCTTGAAGGCAAAATGCTGGAATGGCACTTATTTGGACGAAAAGGCGCGGATATCTGAAGAAAATGGCCAAAGTCAAGAATCAAGACACTCAGCTCTGGCGAAGGAGACGGTCGGGTTCTACAAGTGCGGCGTCAAGTGTTATATTGCGACGCCGTCAGAGCACTTCGTGGACGGGTAGCCAAATTGCTTATTTTCAAGTGCGGTGTCGGGTTTTAAAAGAGTAGGCCGTCGCAACTCAGGCGGCCTAGATTTGATCTAGACGGCGTCGAGAGAAGCGGACGGCGTCACAAGCACAAGGTGACGCCGTCGCAAGACGAACATGGCCAAGACGAAACCCTAATGACGGCGACCCGATGGCGTCACAAATCATAAGGTGACGCAGTCGCGATTGTAATATTATATATAGAATCCGAATTTTTCAGTTTTAGTGTGTAGTCTTTTGAAGTAAAAACCTAAACCGAACCAAGGCTGTCTTGTACAGTATTTTAGGATTCCAAACCCTATCTTACATCAAGATAAGTGTTTTACTTCATTAATTCAATTATGTCTTCAATTATTTGTGTGTATGCTTGCATGTTCTCCATGTCCGGCTAATTTACTTGTGTGTTTGCTTAGGGAATATGAAACTTAATTATTGAATATTGATTGGTTGTCTCTTATCTTAATTGTTAATGATCTAGTAATGCGATAGGTCATTCGTTGTGTAATTAATGCTTGATTAATCTTTGTAAACCTTGGACTGTGACACTTAGTGCAGTTGTAGGCTAAATCATCCAAAGAGTGCCTTAGAGTTAGAGTTTATAATTTCTAGAGGTTTTTTTAGACGAGACCCTTTGGTAAGTTCAAAGAGTTAGGGATAAATGCATACCCTACGACTTTAGACACACAACGCGATTAAGAATAAGGACGTGACAATTCAACCATCAATAGGAGATAATTAAGGAGTAAAAAAACCTAAGTAAACACATCTTTAAACCATCATACGAGCACACAATAATTAGACATAGACTACATACACCTTAGATTAGATAATTAGACAAGTAGAGTAATCGGTAGAAATACCAACCCCAAATCCAAACCCGAGAATCGTACCTTTATAATTCCAAAAAAACATAAAAAAGATAAAAAAAAATAATCTTCCTCAACCCCAACCTTAGCGTAGTAACTTCTCACTAGCATTCCTATTCCCCTAGAGAACGATATCAATACCCGTGGCTTACCCTAATACTACACTACAATGATTAGGTTCACTGCCTAGGGTGTTATAAAACTTGCTCGAAGAAAAGGAAGTTCCTTTGACCCCGAACGACGCGTGTAGCGTTATCACACATCTACTTGAATTGATCATGATCCGGTTTCTTCACCTTAAAGCTTGAACTTTGGATGAATGGTAGGCGATGACAACTTAGTTATAGGTTAAGACTATTTGCTTTTTTATTTTCATTTTACACCAATTATTTCCCATGTCTTATCCTACCCTTTAGTCATGAAGCGTGTCAAGGTGATGAAGTGAGCATGGTGTCTTGGCCATGGATTTGGTTATGTATCATTAATTTTGTCCACTTTCTATGACATGTTAGTAATGACATTACACCCTTAACCCATGTTGTGTCTACCCATATTGCCTTCAACAATTGTTTTGTCCTTAAATCTAGTGGTGGAGATTTGTGTAACCACCAAGTTTATGTTAGAATACATGCTATGACTGTGCTTTGAGTGATCACTCCGAAATTGACACTTAGACTAGTTGAGAGAGTTTGAGTGTTTTATTCCCATTTCGTGAGGTGTTCGGCTTTGATTTATAGCATAAGGAATTTTTAAACTCATATTTTCTAGGTAATGGGAGATATCTTTTTAGAAAATTTTCTAATAAGGTCTACTTGAGGGCAAGTAGAGTTCAAGTAAGGGGATATTGGATAACACCACATAAGTGTCAATTTCCCCCGATAATGCTCGTATTTTATATCATTTATATGGATTTACGCTTGTATTCCTTTATATTTCACTTTCAGGTAAATTACGAGCATTGGAGCTTACGAGACGCGGATTTGGAGATTTTCTTAAAGATTTATGATAGTATGCAAACTGTGAAGAAGCTATGGCGTAACTGCCTCTCTCTCATTACGTCGTAGCTAGTGCGTTGACGCAGAAGACCAACTTAAAGGTGATTACGGCATAACTCCCAACTAAGTTTACGCCGTAATCAATTAGGTCAAGAAATGTTTTGCGCCTCCATCAGCTACGGCGTAATTCCCCACAAGGATTACGGCGTAATCATAGCAAAAGTGTTGAAAACTAACAGACCTTGATAGATCTTGAGCTTCGTAGATCGTTAGTATTGCTTGTGTAATCACAATCAAACTAAAAGAAAATCTCTACAACTTGTATTCTTAAGCGGAATATAAACACAAGTATAAAACACAGATAACTAAGAACTCTTTGATCCTCTATGGATCGTTATATTAATAATATGTAAACGTCTAATACATAATTCATTCTATTGTGTTCCTTTTATAGACAAGGAACCCTAAATAAAACCCTAAAACCGTTTCCCAAGAAACGTATAAACATAAAACTAAACAAGGTATACACAATCACTTCCTAATAAAGCTCATGTATATCCAAACTAAATATACTAAACACGGAATAATAACTTTCGCAGAAACAAACTATTCTTTGAGAACTATGTCTTCGGCAGAATCCATACACTTGGCACTCCATTCAGCAGAAACAACGGCATAATTCGTACTTCACATAATTCCCAACAATCCTCCCTAAAGCTGGAATTTGGACGTGGTTAAGTTCCAGTTTCTTGATAGATCTGTAAACTTTCCAGCACTAGAGGATTGTACTCGAACCTCATCGACAAAGAATCAAAACAAAAACATCTCTTTGATGAAGAAACTCTGAAACTCCATATCTTTGCAGCAACAAATGACAACATGTACATCAAAACATTTTAGTTTCATATTATTCTCATCACATCCAGTGTTAATTCTGTGAGAGGTGAATCATTGAAAATAATGGATTTGATGTCTCTTTACCAATAGCCATCACTCCTGGAGTAGCCAAATGTTTAAGTTCGAAAACCATGGTACAGCGATAACCATCGATTTATTAGCAAATCGGCAACCATGAACGGTTTGAAATGTCTTTACACTGTAGCCGTTTGCTCAGGACTAGTCAATTCTTAAAATTGGTGAACTGATTACCAAACATGGTATTCCATTGCCTTTACCACAAGCCATATACATGTGGGCTAGTCAATTCTTGGATTCCAAAAAGGAATAAACCATGGTGAATTGATGACCATACAACACTCAGCAATTAAGCATGGGTGGTTGCAAACCCTATGATTTTGAGCAAACCATTACAGCTATCAACAGATTTGATGTGTCTTTACCAAAGTTGTACCCTTTGGACTAGCCAACTCTTTTATATACACAAAGTACATCTGGTGAGTTAATAACCAGCAATAATATACAACAAACCTACAATAAAAGTTAGTTAAACAAAGAAGATAGTTTTTTTTTTTAACTAAGAAATAAAGAAAACAAATATTACAAAAGATACAAAATACCACAATCAAGATAAACCTTTATGTTGCGAGATGCTTTGAGTTTTAATCAATCCAACACATTGTGTTGCATGAAGGTCATCATTGCCAACTGGATTAGGAGGTACTTCCAACTTCTGTCTAAGCATTCTTTCCATTAATGAAACAAACAAAGGATAAGTCTTATCCGAGAACATACACAAAATCATGCCACATTTTGTCTGAACCACATGGACACATGGCATAGGATAAAATCTCCAACTCTCAATCTCCCACTTATGTGAATCCTTCCAAATAGAATACCCTTTACCATCTGGAGAATGAGAATCAAACAAGACTTGAAGATCACCCAATAAATATAAACCAGAACCCTATGGTGAATGAATAGTATAATACTGAGTAACATGTTCATACAGCATCTTCAAATCATGTCTATCCACCAAATGAAAGATTTCTTTCAAGAAGTTGAACTGTATAGAAGAATTATCCAATCGATAAATAGTATTAAACTTCCCAGCTGTCCAATTGATCTATACAACATGTGTTCCTTCAAGAAAAACATCAACTAATCCTACTTTAATAAAAGTTGACTCAGCAGCCTTGAGATCTAAAGGGATATTCTTGGAAAGATGTTTCCTAGCTAGTCTCACAGATCTCCTTAAGGAACGAAGTTTCCTTTTAGTCATCCTTTTCTTACTCAATGTAGCACCCAAATTATCAATAGATTCAACACTAGGCGAAGCTTCAGAAGAAATGTAGAAGGTTGTGAGATAAAACCATATCGTATGAACTTTTCTCCTCAACATCAGTATTAACTACGGAGAACTTAATTTTGGTACCACACATCAAAATTATCTACAATCTCAACTGTCTTGGGTCTCTTTGCTTTAGGAACATCAGACGTATTATCAATCCTGTCCAATGTAGAAGAAGTAGAACCAGATGAAGAAAACTTCATAATCATATTAGACTTTCTTATCAAAGCATCATCAGATAAAGCTAAGATTTGCTTCATTGACATGCCAAGTAGTGTATCTGAAGTACTATGATTCTTCACAATCCTCCTCATATGAGCTCTCTTATGAGCTACAGTCATTGGTTTTTCCCGTTTTGCTTTATTCCTTTGAGCAACAATAGCATTCCTCTTTGCAGCTGCTTCTAGCTTCTTTTGTTTTCCAATAGCTACCATTTGAGCCACAAAATTCTCACTATCATAGGCTGCACCTAAAATACGTTTAGCAAGATTAGGATCAGATGCACCTTGATTAGTATAGGCATCCCATTGAGCATCGATGTCGTAGGAAATAATTCATCAAGCTCTAGTTGTCTCTCTGTAGACAAATTAGAATCAGACTGAGCATGAAGAAATTCAGCCCTGCGACTCTTACGCATATTTTCATAATCAGCAAACATCCTAGCTTGAGCGGACCTTACTTCTTCGGACCGGATCTGAACCAATCACTTCATCAATCATATTTTCCTTTCCTTTGTCGAGAAGGTTCAATAGTGAATCATTTTGAGGAATATGCACAAAAAGATCTTCAGAAGAAACACCCATATCAACATCAGAAGAAACATGTTGAGAAAATGCTTCAATAGGTGTAGAAAAGACTTCAACATTAGAATCCAAGTTGAAAATTACGCTGACAAGAAACACTTTAGAATCATCTACTGAAGGTTGAGAACTTGATGATTCTTGTACAAATGAAGCTTGACCATGTTCGTGACAACATCCTCCATTTGAACATCAGCAGACACATCGCAACACTTTATCCTTTGAAGCTTGGTAGATTCCTTATTCAAAAATAGTCTTTTCCTTTTGCTAGTGTATCGAATAGGTTCCTTTTCCTTTGAAGATTCAGCAGCAATATGAGAAGAAACATGAGTTGTTAGAGTACGCATCACCAAGATTCCTAGTGATGCAAGCGAGTATCTTCTTGCTCCTCATCGGAGAAACCAAAATTCTCCTTTTGCCCCTTTTTCCAAGTTGTTCCTCCAAGTTCTTAACTTTATTCTGCAACTCCACAATCTTACTACCAAGATTAAACTTGGTCTCTGCAAGCTCCTTCTTGAGATCAGCCACCTCACCTGCATACCTGTTCACTAAAGCATATATCGATGTAAGTATAATAGAGTCCTCAGCTCCACCAGCAGATTGCTCTGAGGTAATGGGAACATCATCAGGCCTTTCAGAAGAAATATCAATATGCTCAAAGAATGAAACATGATCATCAACTGAATCTCTAACAGGACTAGGAGAAGGCAGTCTATCGGTTTCATGCTCAACCTCATCAAGAGTAACTTGTGTAGGTGGTGGACTAGATCTAGGTGAAGGAGTGGATAAAGGTTGTTCAGGAGCAACAAAATGTGCTTGGCGGCATTAGAAGTGCCTTCATTTATTGTCACTGATGGATTCCCATTAGTAGCAACAGTAATAGAAGGTGGAGAACCAACAACATTCCCCTCATCAGCAGATTCATTGCCTTGAGGCAACATACCTGCTAGCAAAGGATGATGTGCCCCCTCATACTTAGTCCTCATTGAAGCAAATAGTTTAGCAGATAAAGCTCCTATGGGATAAAAGGCTTGAGCTTGTGTGGTAATGTCTAAAATTATCTGAAGAAACCTAGGGTACATAAAAAACTTATGCTTTTTCTTATCTATATTTTCAACCATATTATCAAAAATATACTTAGAGAAATTATAAGTCAAACCCCGAGAAAGACAAACAATACCACATCCCATCTGCGTAGAAAATTGATCCCATCCTCCAGATTTATTGCTCAAACAATGAAGCAAGGTGTGAACCAAAACCTCCCATAGGACATAAGCGATTCTTCAACCACATATCAGTCCTTACACCCTGATATCCAATAGCTCTTAGTTAAAGCAAGAATATCCACCGCATTAGAATGAGAAACCCCATTCTCATCATCCAAATGAAGTTGTCTTCTTATCAGCTCCTCTGTCACCACATGCTCTGTTCCGTCAATCATTGCAACAATCTCTGTATCACTCCGTTTTGTAGCAGTCGCCCAAAATTGAGTAACCAACGATTCATATATTGCATTCGGAGAATGTGTTAAAGCATAAAGAATCTTGGACCTCTGTAAGAATTCTACCATCGGTCTATACAACTCATCACCCTTAGCCGTTCCCAGAAAAGCGACTTTATTATGATCATGCTTGAATTGAAGTGCCATGAGAAAAATCGTAAGTTAGGGTTAAGATTCACACAAGTGGAAGTGTTTTGAACGTGAGTAATGAGGGAATCGTTTAATTTGAGACGAAGATATGCGAATAGAGAATAAGTAGTAGTTTCCCAATTTCGGTCAAATTGTTGACCCGCTGGCGTGTCTTGCTACTTTCACCCAATTAAACTTTCAACCGGTAGAAACACTAGTCATTCTGAAGAATATCAATCAGCGAGAAATAGATCACGTATTCAAGAAGCTTGGTAAATATCTTTTCTTTGTTTCACCCACACGCATTAAATCTCATTAAGTCTTGAAACTGTCTATAAAATCATTCCAATGCACACATAACTCTTCATCAAAAACCCCCAAATATCATCACAAACCCTAATTTCATCAATGCTTCAAAATTAACCACAATTAATCATGAGTACTAAACCTGAGATCATAGATCTCACAACATCATCCTCATCATCATCATCATCATCAAGTGATGATTCAAACCCATGGCTTCATTACTTTCCTCAACCATATCCACGATCAAGTAAATCACCCTTTCTTCCTTCTCCAGGAGATGATAGTGTAGTGAATCCAAGTGAATCTGCTGATGATTTTGATGACTCCTATAAGGAGAGAACATCTTACTCCCAAGCTCTAGCACCTCAGCCTCAACAAAGGCCACGAGCCAAAATCCGCCCTCCCAAGAAAGAGAGGTGGTTCTTGGTCTTTCTGCACCAAGTTTTGGTGCATCATCACACATCGTATAAAGGAAGGAGTTAAGGAAGGTGGAAGGATTGCTTTTTGGTGAAATCAGCAGATGAGGCACAAAGGACATATTATTTTTCTTCATCATCATGTATGGTCATCGTCATTATCATCGTTTTCATCAATCCATCCTTCCCATTTTGATCCTTAGCTTCCTCGTCACGGTCATGCATATCCGACCATCAAGATAGAAGGAATGGGTGGTTATGCAAGTCCCGATAAATGCATATCCAACATCTAGTGTGAAAGATGTGAGCAATCATGCATATCCAAACTTTGTTAGATGTTGGAATATATGATATGAACTAGATTTGGATTAGTAGATCATGTATAGCTCTTTTCTTGTAATTGCATTTGATGTTGATTGTACTATGTAAGTCGTAAACATGTATTTCTCGAATGAATGAACAATTTGCTTCAAGACTTCTCTTGAATGAACATTGTAACTTCAAGATTACATTGTCTTGATGGAAACAAATAGCTCACTTGACACTTTAAATTCAATAGAAAAAAGCTTTAGAGCTTTCTTGACCATATTCCAAATTAACAACCATGGTAAATACCAACTTGAATAACTAAAGCGCAAAGCGGAACAAACACGAGAGAAACACACAAACCAACAAAGAAAAACAAACTAAGATTACATTAGCTGGTTAGTGTTAGTAAACAAAATCAAAAAGTATACACAAAAATCAAAAAAATTTACATAAAAGTATTACATAAAAGTATGCAAAGTGTACACAAATCCTCCCCTGAGGCATATGCCTCCCCTGAGGCCTATGCCTCCCCTTAAACTTTGCAGTTAAGGGTTAAGCATACCAATATGGACCACAAGGTGTTGAAACCTTGGTCCATCAAAAGTCTTTGTTAACAAATCTGCCACATTATCATCAGTGTGAATTTTAACCACTTTTATCAAATGTTTGACATATGCATCTCTTATAAAGTGGTGCCTTATTTCAATATGTTTTGTTACCTGTGAAAACTGGATTTTTAACAATGCATATGGTACTTTGATTATCAATAAAAATTGTTGTGTTCATGAAGTTATACCCATAATCCAACAATTGATTTTGTATCCAAAGAACCTGTTCACAGCAATTTGCAGCAGAACGTACTGCTTCAGTAGATGAGGTAGCCACAATAGTTTGTTTCTTGCATTGCCAAGAAATCAATCTCTTCCCAAGGAATTGGCAACCTCAAGTGGTGGACCTCCTATCCGGATTTGCACCAAAGATAGTCACTATCACTATATGCTTCCAGCTTAAATGGAGATTCTTTTGGATACCAAAGGCCTAAATGAGGTTGGCCTTTGAGGTACTTAAAGATCTTCTTAACAGCATTGAGATGGGAAGTAAGTGGAGTAACTTGATGTCGAGAACAAACACTCACAGCAAAAGTAATATCGGGCCTTGAAGTCGTTAAATACATCAAAGAACCAATCATAGATCTGTAAGATGTACATTCACGGTGGATCTATTTCATTGTTGGTCTTTGACTTTGGAGCTTCATAAGGTGTAGTGGCAGTCCTTACACTCTCCATACCAAACTTTTTCAAGATGTCCCTCACATATTTGTCCTGACTTATAAAGATACCATCGGTTTCTGTGAACTTGGAGACCCAAAAGAAAGTCATTTCTCCCATGGCACTCATCTGAAACTCTCCCTTCATAAGCTCCTCAAACCCCCTGCACCAAGCTTCCTTTGTGGATCCAAAAATAATGTCATCCACATACACTTGCACAAGAATAATATCTGTGGAATTCTTCTTCAAGAAAAGTGTTTTATCAATAGCACCTCTTCGATATCCATGCTTCAGTGAAATGATGAAAGCCTAGCATACCAAGCCCGTGGTGCACGATGTAGTCCATAGAGAGCTTTGACAACCTTGTAAACATAAGTAGGATGATCGGGATCTTCAAATCCTTTAGGTTGAGTGACATAAACCTCCTCTTCTATTTCACCATACAGAAAGGCTCCTTTAACATCCATCCGATATACCATAAAACCCATATAGGATGCATAAGCCAAGAAAATCCGTATGGCCTCAACTCTTGCCACAGGTGCAAACACTTCATCATAATCAATCCCTCCTCTTGTCTATAACCCTGAGCAACCAATCTTGCTTTGTTTTTAATTACAACACCTCTTTCATCTCTTATTTTTCGAATCCATTTAGTCCCAATTGCATACTTGCCATCACGTAGTGGTACCAATATCCAAACTTGCTGATTTTGAAATTGTTGCATCTCTTCCTGCATTGCCTCAAGCCAACTTGAATCTTCAAGAGCCTGAGTAACACCGGTTGGTTCCACTTGAGAAAGAAAACAAGCAAACAGACAATGTTCATAGTCGTGTGATTGTCTCTTTGTCTTGATTCGAGACATAAGAGATAAAAGCCACTTGACCATATTTAGAACTTGCCACAGTACCCTTGTTCTAACAGGTGCATTAGGATCACCAATAATATTTGACTGTGGATGAGTGTTGTGAATCCTTTTAAGTAGCGTGGTGTTGACTTCAATGGAAGAATCAAGATTAGTCACAGAGGTTCAAAATCGTGTCATAGGAAGGTGAGGTGAAGACTCCAGCTTTGGGTTGATAATGACCAAGATCTGAAGGTTTTGGAAAACGTGTATAAGGTTCTCCAAAGTCTATTGACACTCTAGTAGAAACAAAGCATGTCTTTCAGAATTAGAGATGGTAGGAGAAAGCGAATCACATTCGCCAGATTATTGATGTTTCCACCGATTGCTTCATTGGCACTCTCCTCAAGATTCCTCTCAGCATCTAGATTAGCTACATACTCTTGTTCTTCACCTAGCAAGGTCCTCTGCATAATTGGACTCGCTTCACTCTCATCGAAGTAACTTTGGAAGTGTCACCGTAAAATTGTTAGGAGAAAGAAGGCACTACAATGGGTTGTTCATCATCTTCAAACTCACCATGTCGAATCCGCATCCATAGTATCTGCACTGGTAGTTGGAGACTCTTGAGTACTTGCATGTTGGTTAGCCATATGTCTAGAATAACCCAAATAATCGCTAATAATCAAGGTCAAAAGACCAAACATGGACCCTCGCCTTGAACATTAGGTTTGTCTTCTAGAAACCTCGTGTTCAATGTCTCCTCAATCTTTTTAGCGATAAATTGTAAACCCTGCAGACGCCTTACTATGAGCTGAATATCCCACAATGTAACCATCATCGGCTTTTTCATCAAATTTGCCCAATGGATCACTCAGTATTCTAATGGTCACTTGACATCCAAAAGGTTTAAGGTAATGAATAGCAGGAACTTTCCCATAGAGAAGTTCATATGGTGTTTTGAAGTGTGGTCTAGTATTGGATACCCTATTCAAGTACATAACAAGTCGTGCCAACAGCTTCAGCGGCTTGGGTCCAAAACATGGTGGGTAGCTTAGAGTGCCGCCAAAGATTGATCTTGCACCTCTATTAAGGTCCTATTTTTTCTTCTCCACCCCATTTTGTTGTGGGGTTCTTGGAGTGCTATAATCCCTTTTGATTCCTTTAGACCTACAGAGTTCTATAAGTATAGCATTCTTGAACTATGTCCCATTATCACACCGAATTCCTTTAACCTTTTGTTCAATGATTCTCAATAAGGGTAATGAACTCTTTCAAGACTGAGATGTTTCATCTTTGGTCCTTAGAAAGAATACCCAACAAAATCTGCTATATCCATCGTGATAACCGACAAAAATACTTTTGATCAATGCTTCTAACTTGAGTTGGACCAAATAGGTCCATATGAAGCAACCAAGAGGTTCGAAATAATACTCACAGCAGTAACAATTTTGTATGAGGCTCTATGTTGCTTTCCCTTGTTGCAGGCAACATAGTTATGATCATTTGTAAAGACTTTGGAAGGAAGACCTTCAACAAGACCCAGTTTAGAGAGCTTGTTTATGGTCTTGAAGTTGACATGGGCCATTCTCCTATGCCATTTGGTAGACTCATCCAAGGATGCTTTAGCCACCAAAAAAGTTAAATCACCTTCTCGGTTTAACATCGCTAAGTTGAATGTATAAAGATTGTGATTTCGAGGAACTTTCGCCAGAATTGAAGTGTCTTCTGGGAGTTTGAAGTCTTTAGATAGCACAAGACATTCATCCTCTGTGAAGAGTACTTTGTTCTTGGTGTCACAGATTTATGAGACTGAGAACAAATTGAAGTGTATACATTCTCAAAGTCCAGTTGAGGTGTTTTGATGGTCCCTTTCCCATTAATTCTTCCATCACTTCCTCCAAAGGTTACATTGCCTCCTCCTTCAATTGATACAAAGTTATGCATCATATCCCTGTTTCCCGACATACTTCTTGAACAACCACTATCAACAATGCCAACATCTTTATGCTTAAGAGGATGATTCTACAACAACAAAAATATACAAAATATTAGTACACTATGGAGGCTCAAGTCATTGCTGACTTGAACCTGCCTTGTGGATCATATGAGTTATGCCATGCAGATGTATAAGATCCACTATTGTTCTTGGGTTTCCATTGAAATTTAGGTCCCTTTTATTCCAAGAACAACCTGCTGAGGACTTGACAAAGCAGATCCCAGCACCCTTTCCCATCAGTCATTGAGTCAACATATCCAGGCCAATAACCATTCTTAAAATATGAACTTGTTGGTTGTACATATGGTCTTGCAACTGGTCTTCTCCAAGGAGAATTAGTATAAGTTGCTTGTGGAACATAAGGTGGTATAGCATTAACATTGGTCCACATTGGTCTAGATGTCCTAGAATCACCACACCTACCCATCCTTTGCTCATGAAAATCACAATCCTTAATTAAATGAAATTTACTTCTACACACAAAACATGTCTTCTGTTTAGAAGATTTATTCAAACCAAAAGATGTTCTATTACAAGCAGAAGTATTCAAACCAAAACCATGAAAAGAATTGTTTTTAATAGTATTATTATGCAAAGAATTAAAAGGCAAGTCTTCAGAGGCAACTGTCTTGGAAGAGGATTCCTTGGCGCAACTCGACATGCTTATTGGTAGTCTTAAAAGTGCAGGGTGTAGACATGGGAAGGTCGACTTGTCATTTGAATCACACTCTGTAGACCCTTGCTCGGAGGACTTGTCACTGTTAACACAAGAGACAAGGTCATTAGAAGAAGTATCGTGGTCCTGCAAGTCATTTGACTTTTGCCATAGAGATGATGTGATCCATCAAAGTCAACAATAATGGAAAGGTCAATGGGCATGTGCTCACCTCTAATAGGTCCACGTGCACACATGTAGGGCACCTTCTTTCACAAAATTAGCTAGGCACTGCGGTGTAGATTTGCGTGTGTCATCCCTAGCTTCTAACCCTACATACTTCTTAAAGCCTAATCCTATAGAAGTATTTGGAGTTTGACTAGCATAGATGTGACTAGCTAACTTATTTCCATTTAACAACCATTCTTTATGCCTAGCAATTTCCTCATCTAGTTTCACTTTTAGCTCTATATTTTCTGACACTACATCTCGCTCTTAACTTCTCGAATATTTTAACTCATTTTAGCACATTCAAGATCCCTTTCTAACACACTTATTTTCTCATCATAAGCTATTTGATTCTTCTGAAACCAAACCTTTTGTCTTTCTAGTGGTTTTAAAGCCTGTTTATAAGCTTCAACTTCTACAAAGCATTCATTATATTTAGGTTTCAAAATATCATAAGCTTCTTTGAGTTCATTATAACGCTCACTACAACCAAACAAACAGCTTTGTACCTGAGAGATGCCCATCAAGGCAATCTGATCATGCCTATCCTCCTCGAAGTACACTTGCAATCAAACCAACCTTATCGGACCATCATTATCCTGCTCATGTTGCTTCCAGTCCACATTGCTGTCAAGAGTGACCAAAGCTGCTGATCCCTTTGAAGTTCCGGACTCCCTGCGATTTTGCGATAAGTAGAGTATCTCGTCTCATCACCAGCTTTCCTATCTTTGCACTCTCTGGAGAAGTGACCCATCTGTTGACATGTGAAGCACTTGACCTTCCTTTTGTCAAACCTCGCTGGATCTCTTCCGTGGAAGCCAAACCTTCGCCAGCTTTGCGCCAAAATTCTTGATATCCATGGACAGCATAGCCACCCGCCACTTCAGCTTCATCTCTTCCATCTCCAGTGGATCCACCTGATCTAAATCCTCATAGGCCGCCTCGCCGAGGATCATAATCAGCAAAGAAGGATCCAAGCACATCTTCCATTATACCTCCTGATTGAGAACTTGATGGAGTGGTAGTGTAAGATGATGATGAGTAAGTTGGACTTGGACCATGACTCATCTTAGGGGTAGAGGCTCCAACGAATGATGTATGACTAGCAGTAGATGATGATCTAAAAGTACTTCTTACATCATGTTCAAGAGCTTTAAGTTTGTTATACAACTCATCAAAAGTAAGCATATCCAGGCCACCTTTAGCTTTTAAAGCAATGCTTACTTGTAGCCTGGATTGAGGTAAAGACCTCAAGAACTTAGAATTGCAATCATCATTATCTGCTTTGCTGCAAACTGATTTAACTGACTTAAAATCTTGTGAAACTTGTCATAGCCCTTATGAATTCCTTCCTCTTCAGAGATTTGAAATTCTTGAAACTGTTGTCGCAAAGCATGGACTTTCTCATTCTCCTAGACTCCTCATTCCCATCGAACTTAGCCTTAATTGCTAACCATATGTCCTTGGCATCTTGCATGAAGTGAAAATCACTCAAGTGATCCTCGGGAATAGCTTGAAGAAGAATGGTTTTAACCTTGGTTTCTCTCTGAATCGCCAAGAACTCTTCAGCAGCTTTGGGAGGAACATAAGTCATCTTACCAGCGAAGATCTATGGTAGTTTTCTTCAAACTGTTTCCCTTCCATACTATCTCCCATAGATTCCAATCAATGTTGGAGATCCAGTTTTGCATCTTCATCGCCCAAAGATCATACTCCTCCCTTTTTAGGTAAGGAAACTTAGCATTACTATTAGAGAGACTTAAGTGTTGCAGATGGGTGGTGTTTTGGTTGTTGGTGATTTCAACATCAACGCCTCGATCCGTGCATGGTGAGTTTTGTTTTGGTTGTATTGGTGTTTAGAAAAACATGTCCTTAGTATCGTAGAGACTCTCAAGAGGCTCTCGATACCACTTGTTGAAAACTAGAAGACCTTGATAGATCTTGAGCTTTGTAGATCGTTAGTATTGCTTGTGTAATCACAACCAAACTAAAAGAAAATCTCTACAACTTGTATTCTTAAGCGAATATAAACACAAGTATAAAACACAGATAACTAAGAACTCTTTGATCCTCTATGGATCGTTATATTAATAATATGTAAATGTCTAATACATAATTCATTCTATTGTGTTCCTTTTATAGACAAGGAACCCTAAATAAACCCTAAACCGCTTCCCAAGAAACGATAAACATAAACTAAATAAGATATACACAATCACTTCCTAATAAAGCTCATGTATATCCAAACTAAATATACTAAACACGGAATAATAACTTCCGTGAGAAACAAACTATTCTTCAGCAGAACTATGTCTTCGGCAGACTCCATACACTTCGGCAGACTCCATTCAGCAGAAACAACAAAGATAATTCGTAGTTCACATAATTCCCAACAAAAATTAACCTGTATTGAAGATACGGCGTAACTTTTCCCAAGTGTTACGCCGCAGCCTGCTTAACAAGATCATCATTTGAAGATTTATTGAAGTTACGGCGTAACTCTCAACTCAAGTTACGCCGTAACTAGATCGTGCCCATAAATACCAGCCCTAATTTTAGCATTTCACATCATCCACTCATAACCAAAAAGCAGAGAACATGAATAGGGTTCCAAAGGCAGATCTTTCGGAGCATACGGAGCCATCTCCAAAGGAAAAATCACTCCCTAACGATAAGCAATAGCAATTATTTTATCTTTTACTTTCGATTCATGTATTTCATTATGTTAACCATTAAATCTTTTGTTTCATTTAATATGATCGGCTAAGCACATTTGGTGCTAGCCTAGTTATGATTCCTTAAATGTTTTGTTTACGTTTTCATGCTTCCGTATAATTGTTTCTAGTGTATGCATGCATAGTTTGTTGGTAGCTACCCTAGCTTCGGTAGTTTTGAATGGCGGTCGTATCTAGTTGCTTAGAAGAATTGACCAACTAACCCTAAGTAGTTAGGTAGAGTTGTGGAGGGTAAGAATTTACCAAGTGACTACCCTCGCTTGTGCTTAACGACCAAATGATCACCTATGGGCCGTTTGGATGAACTTAAGAAGTTAGGGATGAGTCTCTAAGATGCTAGCGCCCGGGCACTCATTGTTACGAATCTTGCATGTAGGGTACTTAATTACTTGGCTTAGGGGACTAAAAACAACTCGACTTTCAAAGGTAGAATCTTGATCTCGGGTGGAAGCCTTTTCAGATAGGTTAGGACGAACTGACCAAATGTTTTCCTAGCGACTTAAACCCCTGCTTGAATCAATTGGAAGTAGTAAAACTTGAACATTACATTATAGGATGAGTAATTAGGTTAGCACACTTTACCTCTATTGATCACATCTCTATTTACTTTTCGCATTTATTAGTTTTATAATCATTTCAATCCTAAAACCAGTTAAAACCAGTGACACCTAGACTTAATTAGAATCCGCTCACATAGCTCTTGGGACGACCTTGGTTTTACCGATTACTACACTACAGACGACCAGGTACACTGCCCCATGAGTGCATATGGTGGACCATAAGTATACGAGACTTTATAAATATTAAAACCTGGTTAGAAAACCTGCATCATGCTTTTGGCGCCGATGCCGGGGAGTTATATTAGGATTTTTTATTAAGACTTTTTTTTTGTTATATTTTGAATTCGTGTTTTTCTCATGATTTCTTTTAAGTTTCAGGTACCATGGATGTTGTGAACATTGATGACCTCACTCTTGAGGAGTATTTGGCAATGACTAGGGATGAACAAGGGCCAGGGCTCGTTAGGCCGGCTATTGGAGCTGAAGTCCGATTTGAGATCAAAAAGAAGTTTATGAGGGAGCTACGTGCTAACCCTTTCTCGGGAAACATAGATGAATATGCTTATGAACATGTTGAAAATGTCTAGTACATCGCAAGCCTTATTGATGCAGGTTTTACTGACCAGATTTTAATATTTATAAAGTCTCATTATACCTATGGTCTACCCTAATGCACTAACGGGCAGTGTACCCGGTCGTGTGTAGTGTAGTATTCGGTAAAACCGAGGTGTCACAGATTTTAAGATGATTTAATTAATTAACTAACAACGCAAGTAAAGGCAAAGGTGTAATCAATAGAGGAGAGTGGTGCTAACCTACTTATTCATCCTAGCCAGTAATGTCTACGTCTAATTAGTTCCAATTACTTCAGGTGGGGTCAAAGAGGACAAAGATTTGGTCAATTCGCCTAACCTATCAGCAAAGATGCCACCACTGGAGAAGTCAGGTGTCCCCTCATAAGTCCAGTTGTTCCTAGTCCCCTAAGCCGAGTGCCCGGGCGTTAGCAACTTAAACACTCACCTCCTAATTCTTAAGTTCATCTAAATGGTAGGTGATCAGTTGGTCAAATCGCACAAGTAGAAAGGGTCGTCAGTTGGTCATATCTTACCCTTCCCGTCTCAGTCAACTCACTTAGGGTCAGTTGGTCATATCTCCTAAGAAACTAGCCTCTACCGCCATTCAAAACTACCGAAACAAGGGTAGCTACCAATAAACTATGCATGCATACACTTAGAAATAATTATACAGAAGTAATGTAAACATAAACAAAACAATTTAGGAATCATAACTAGGCCAAGACTAAGAGATGCTTAGTCAGCCATATTAACTATACAAATCGATTCAATAATTAATGTTATGAAATACATGAATCGAAAGTAAAGAAAAGATAAAATGCTAATGCTTATCATAGGGGAGTGATTTCTCCCTTGAAGATAGCTCCGTATGCTCCTCTAGACCACTTTTGGCTTCTTCCCACATTCTTTGGTTGTGATGTGTGGAATGGGATGCTTTGAAATTCTGGAAATCGGGGTATTTATTGGTTCGATATGGGTTACTGCAGTAACTAATTGAATAGTTACGCCCGTAATCCTCTATTTCTTCGTAAAATGCACTAGATCTCAAGTGGTTACGCATAACCTTAGAAGTGGTTACGACATATCTTCAATAATTCTTGGTTACAATGTAGTTTATGAATGAGTTACGGCGTAGATATCAAGGTCCTCATTTGACCTAATATAGTTACGGGTAATATTTTGGAAGAGATGCCGTAATCTTCCTGAAAAGTTGCTTTTCGAGTCACGCTTTAGTTATGGCGTAACGGAGAGATGAGTTACGCCGTAACTTCTTTAAAGTGAGCATACTATGATAAATCTTTGATAATTCTCCAATTCCGTGTCTCTTTAGCTCCAATGCTCGTAATTTATCTGAAAGTGGAATATAATGGAAAACAAGGGTAAATCCATGTAAATGATATAAATTACAAGCATTATCAGGGGAAATTGACACTTAATATTCAGGATAATTTGATGTTATCAAATATCCCCCCACTTGAACTCTACTTGCCCTCAAGTAGACCTTATTAGTTAGATTCCTAAAAAGATATCTCCCATAACCGGGAAAATATAAGTTTACAAATCCCTTATGCTAGAATAAAACAAAGTCGAACACCTCACAAAATGGGAGCGAAACACTCAAATCTCTCAACTATTCTAAGTGTCAATTTTCGGGGTGATCACTCAATCGCATGGTCATAGCATGTATTCTATCATAAGCTTGGCGGTTACACAAATCTCCACCACTAGAGTTAAAGGCTAAACAATTTTCGAAGGCAATATGGGTAGACACGACAAAGGTTAAGGGTGATTCGTCATTACTAACATGTCAGGGAGAAGTGGACAAAATCAATGATACATTACCAAATCCATGGCCAAGACACCAAAGATTGCTCGCAAAGATCACCTAGACACGCTTCATGACTAAAGGGTAGGATAAGACATGGGATACATAAATGGTGTAAAATAAAAATCAAGAAAATAGTGTAAATCTATAACCAAGTCATCACCACTTACCGTCCGCCCAAAGTTCAAGCTTTGAAGTTAAAAACCGGATCATGAAATACTAGGTAGATGTGTCATTAGAGGACGTCATGATGGGCACACTACCTTTTCTCCAACTGTTGGCAACAAACCAACTCCAATAATCAAATGTGACCGAGGTGGCCTCCTCGATACTAAATCTATATAAAGCTCATAACATAGTGCTTATAACACTGCACTTTACAATAAACTAAATAAAATAACCTTTTTTTTCAACATAAACATAACAATTAAACATAATATCCCCCCACTTGAGATGAACAATGGGAATTCGGGGGGTCTTCAATGACCTTTAAGAATATGTTGTCGATTTTAAAAGCGTGATTCCCTAACCTTCCACTTGAACCTTGAACATAGGAAAATTATGACTTCCCAATCACAAATAAAGACTACAGGGTAGGCTAAGGTGTATAGGTGTATCGAAACAATATATTGGGTAAACAAAATGAAAGGAATAGCTCTGATGGGTGTATCTAGGGTATCTTGCACTAAAGGTGAGTGCAACAAAAGGGTTTCAAATGGGGGTCGAGAAGTCGAGGTGACTAATCGATAGACACACAATGGTAGGCTATTTTGGGTGATAATCCTATAATATTGCCTTCTTAAACTGAAAAGTACAAATACGTCGAGCTAACTCAACATACCTCGTCTATGGTCTTGAAATGATGCAAATGCCAAGTTCTAAAGTTTACAATCTACCGGCACACTCTATAATTTGGTGGATTTGGGGTAAAATATTGGAAACGGATAAGGCTAATCTCACCATATAATATCAAGGGTTGTATGTGCTCGGCTAAGGTCTAATCTAGTTAGGTTAAGAAAAACATGTCAAAATTTTAAAAATGGCATAATTTTTCAAAATAAACTAGAAAAACGAGGGCAAAATAAAGTTCAAGAGACAATTCTACTCCCGTCCCCCCCATTTGAATTGTACAAAGTCCCTTTTGTACTAAGCTTTTAATAAAGGTGAAGTAAAAAGTAGAATTAGAGCGAGAACTTCCATGAAATTTGCTCCAAAAGGAAAGAAGGCCCACTAAAAGAGTCAGCACAGATAAGCATCCACGAGCAAACTTCAATCCCTTAAATCACACTACCGACAAGCATAATTCTAAAAAGAAAAAATGAAAAAAAAATGAAAAACCAAACCTAACTCACTTTCGTAGGAATCACGGTTGCATTTAGCATATGCAACAAGCCTATTAAACCACTTGGTGTCAATACTAAGTGACGAAGTGAAGTCTCGTGAGGGTTTACAGGGAACACACCTACAAAGTTCATTTAAAATACTAATACAAGGTTATTGTGTTTAGAATGAAAGAAGTAAAGCAAAGGATAGTTACGCCGAATCTTATATGGAGTTACCGTAACTAGGCAAAACCTGGCATACGTAGAAGAGTGTAGCTATGGTAACCACTAAGATGGAATTACTGCATTGGTAATGCATCCAAAATTGCTGCTAGGGTTGGTTACGGCGTAACATCTGAGATGAGTTACGCCGCACTATAGTCGAAGTATGCTGCAGCAGCAATCACTCTTCGTTTCTCGCAAAAATGGTTAAAACACAAAACCCAAATGAAATAGAAATAAAATAAAATAAAGGGATAACTCGGGTTGTCTCTAAAGGGCACTTTTCTTTTTTTACGAAGTCTTAAGACTCGTGAGCCTCGGGATTTATGGTGGCCTTTGTACTTGGCCAACTTCTTCTACTAGTAAGGCAATCATTCATCCATTTGATAAAAACTTTTTTTCTTGCCATATTACCGATGCTACATGTTCCAAATTTTTGAGAGAGCCACTCATTAAATGATATACATGACTTTCCCCAGTCATCATCTTCAGCAATAAGATTACTTGTTGTACTCATGTTTGATCTTTCATCATCAGTTATTGCATCATTAAGACGATAGTTATCGTAAATGCATTTCAGTTGTTTTACTAATCCCTTATCAATTTTTGAGTCTCCAAATCTTATCTTGTACCAATCTTAAAATGCTAATTTCCCAAATTTTATCATGTCCTTCACCGTGAGGGCATACCCATTCATCCGCCTTTCCCTTACAAAATTCTTGAAAAGGGTTACACGAGAGCCATGCTGTCACTGATTCGTTATCCTTGGTTAATATCGGGTTGCAGTAATGTTTGTTTGGAAACGGAGCTTCCTTAATACCTTGGACCGGCACATATTTCCCTGCCGCTGCAACTATCAACATTTTCTCTACTATTATTAGTATTAGGATTATAACATAAAGGTGGATCGAGTGATTGAACATTAAAAACATCAACTTTATTGGAAATTTCTAATTTTGGTTTTAAATGCTCTTTCATACTGAAAGTTATTCATTTATTATCGCCTCTAAAGAAATTTGTTTTTCAAAACCTAATTTGAGCCCGACAAGTGGCCGAAAGTCTTTCCACCAATTAAGTTGTAAGTCTCTCATTTTCCCATGTCAATAACCACAAAATCAGTAGGAAAAGGGAATTTTCCAATTTTAAGGAGCACATTATTAACTACTCCCCTTGGTACAACCTTAGAGGAATCAGTCATTTCTATCATCATTGTTGTTTCTTTTAAATTGGTAAGTTTTATTTTATCAAACAAAGTGGTAGAAATAAGTGTTAGGTCACTAGTTTTACAACACAAGCTTACTAGAAAGAGACAAAGAGAAGAGGCGGATGAACAAGACACAAACCAAACACTATGCGTAGATATATTAGACCGGTTATGAATATGCAAGTGAAAGAGAGAATGAATTGAACAACAAACCCTCAAATGAGGTTTACAAGTTATTTATAGGAGGGAAGCTAGGGCAACACTCCTAGTTCCCATCCTTTCTTATGTTGGCTTGGGCCTAAGCTTATGGGCCTTCTACATAAGCTTGACCTTAAACAAACATAAAGGCCATAATAAAGCTACCTATTACATATGAAATATAAATACTTGAAATACTGTTTAGGAGTGATTCCAACAATCTCCCCTCAAGTATATATGAATGTAAACAGTGAAGGCGTTGATGTAATAGTAGCAAAGGACGTCTTCCGACATTCTTCTTTCTAGTGAGAGGAATTGCCTTGATTCAACAATCTCCCCAGGTAGAGAGATAGTTATCTTTGAACAGTTATGCTTTGACGCCATCTTTAACTTTGTTCTTTGATCATTGTTCTTTGTGGTGAAAGTGATAGTATGTTGTTGTTCCGCATCGTCGCCTCAGTTCGTGCTTTCGCCGCTCAGTGTCTCCACGCCATTCTTCAACATGCTCACACGCTCTTTGACGTTGGAAATCAATATTGATGAAGTTTTGTAAGTCTTTGACTTTGTAGATTCTTTGATTTGATGAAGAATCATCTCGACTGTTGTGTTGCATTGAGATAGAACTTCCATTAGTGATGATGTTGGCGTGAGCATGAGAAGAATCAGCACGATCATCCCGCTCCTGAGCTTCCATAAGAAGAAAACATTTCAAACGGTTAGTAATAAGCGGTTCCCGGCACTTACAAGTTTGAACTTCGAGGCGTCAACAAAGATAGTGTGAGGACACAACTCTAACTTACAAAGGCCTTCCTGAACCGGAGTCCCACAAGTGAGATAACGCGATGTAACAAGTACATCTACGTCGGATGAGTCGCGAGGTACACCGGCATCACCACCATCGTAGACCGCTTGGAGACACCCGCGAATCCACGGGAGTTACCGAAGTTACCTCGCTGACGTGGTCGTTTGATGTTGACCCCGCAGGAGTTTCCATTCAATCACCGAGGATCACAGATGTGAACCTCTCATAAATGTTCTAATGCATTGCTAAGATCCGTGAAGGACTGATATGAACCACTCGATGATCTTATTAGTTGATCATCAAGTGATTAAATGTCAAGTGTTCCTAAGAGATCTTTTGATGAATCTCGTGGCACTAGACTCAATAGCGCTTTTTCCCTCGGCGGAGACTAGGGAGAGGGTCTCCTTCTTCAATACCCGCAATCTCTAGGAGAAAGCCGATAGTTTACGTAGGGTTCCCTGTGAGAATGAAACAAGCTTCTTTTGAGAGAAACTTGAGTGGATAAGAAGGTTTAGTGCATGCGCCACGGGTCCATGATGACTTTAATCTTCAATACCGGCGTCACTAAGTGACAACCAGTAGCATATGAATTGAACCCGATTTCTGCCCTAAGTTGAATAACTGGAGGGTTTTTCACCCCTTACTTTACATTTCTTTTTTATTCTTCAACTCCTTCTTTCTCCGATTCTCATTTTCTCCTTTTATAATCATTCCTAAGGACTTCTAACACTAACTAATGGTAGTGTCCTTGGGTAGATCCTCCCGCTCAAGGATCATAGACGGTTATTCCTAACCTTAGTCACCTTATAACTCCATGACTAACCAATGTTGCCATTAAAACCATCTGATGATAAAATATCTCTCAAAGGGTTTGTTAATGAAAAACATGTTTGAACCATTGTGAGAGATGATGTTTTGCATAAATACCTCCACATGTGCTTAATAGTTTTAATGGTTAAATGCACGAGGAAAGAGCTGCACTTTTGAATTGATCCACTCGAAGATAGACAATCCGCGAGACACGGTTACCTTGCATAGTTAAAGAGTTACATTGTCAGCTTTTAGGTGACAACTAGCTCTAATAACTTTCTTGAAGGTGTAGACGAAGGTTGTCAAACCCGTGAGAGTTCATGTCTATCAAAAGTTTCATTCTACTCGAGACAAGTCCTTTCAGAGACATTACATCACTAGCTAACTAGCTTGAAATTATTACCCGCCCGACAAGTCTTTTCGAAGTTACTAACGCTTTAGTACCGTCAATTCGTTGGTTAAGTCCGAGGTACACAGATTCATTTGCATTTTGTACAACATATTTCTTATCACACAATTTTCTCCCCTCAAAAATGGCATATAAAATGTTATTTTTGAACGTTTGAGAATAAATATGACCATTTCGAAAGTTATGGGAAGACGACCACGTGGAACAATTGTGAAAAAGTTTATTTCAAAACTCCCCCTCAACTAGTGATATTAACGGTTGAGGTTTTGAAAAACATCATTTGGGAAGTACTTGTTCTTTTGAGCAAAACCTTGAAAATTGAAAGGTTTGATAGGTTTTACCCAAAAATAAGAAGCTTTCGCTCCTTTTATAAGGATTGTGGCACCGAGGCGCACTACAGGTCCTTTATTGACAATTAGTACTGTATTTGTTATGTGTGCACAAGCCATATGACATATTAAATCACACATCCAAAATTATATGAAGGAAACAAGGGGTACCAGAAGTGCGCTGATATTCTGTGAGTGCGCTGTGGCGTTGAAAGCCGGTGATGTTTCTCCCGGGTCGACCACCAACATAGCTCTCCAATCGCTCTGAATCGATCCCTTCAACAACCGTTCATCAATCATGGTGATGATCCTCTCACATCCCGCTTTCCCCGAGAATTCCAGCTTAGGAGACCCACCAGGCGTATATCCTTCAACCTGTACAATCCATCCCTAACCAGCTTCAAGGTATGATCCCTATTTTGGAGCTCACTACGCCATTAAGCAGCTTTGAAGTTCACTATGGTAAACAACGCCGAAAGGTTTGCATGAGTGCGTGTATATTTGAGAGAGCTGGTTGAGATCGGGAAGAGTAAGCTGGAGGAGTGAGGTTGACACGCTGCCTCGATAAGATTCAACAGCCATCCGGATATCTTCAACACGCTCTTTGATCGATGCGCTCTAATGAAGATGAGAACCGACTTGATAAATTCTGAACTTCAGCCGAGAATTGTACATAATCGCACTTTGGCAAGGTACATGTCTTCGATGTCGCTGAGGGACAAGTTCTCAAAGTCACCGGAGAATCCATAGTCCTGTTCATCTTGTCGCTTGACTATGATATCTTTAAGAATGTGTAGTCCCACTTAGACTTGAGATCAATGTGTTTGATGGCCACGTTGTCCTTAGAACTATAGCATGTTGTTGAGACTCTCAACTGTGCAGCTTCTAGTAGATTCTTCGGCGCTCGTGCCAATGATGAATCCCATACAATGCATCTTGGTCGATGCTTGCACGCTGTCGAAAACAAGTGATTTGCACGCTCGATAGCTATGCAGTTTGAGTAAATACCGCTGGAATGGAAGAGTCAATGATGTAGCGTATTTTCGAGAACCATCGCTACCGTGTAAGAGAAAATCCGTGTCTCTTAAAGAAGTATCGGAAGGGAATCCGTGGTTCGCCTGTTTGGCCAATGGTCGGTAGGGGTTTGGTCCAATCGGTGTAGTATGGAGGGTTGTCCCTTTGTGTGAAGTCAATGTTTGCTTCCCGATTGAGCCAATCCATGTTGTTAGACATAGCTCGAGCGATATTCTCAAGATGATATTCGCCTCCAGGGCGCCGAGCTGTGTCTTTAGAAGTTGAAACGCTTCATTCTTGATTCGCTTCAACTCAGATTTCGTCATTTTCTTCACATGGAACTTTTATTGCAAAAGTTTTGCGTGCTCCAATGTAGAACCGCTACCAATTCTTGACCTTCATCGTGGTAGGAGTTTGATTGAAGTGTGGAGAACCATTCAAACTCTTCGTTTTATCGTCATCTAGCCATGAGACGACTCAGGCTGAGTCGCTTCTTCTTCTTTTTGGAAGGCCTTGATGATGAGATACGGTTTCTGACTTGTTTGGGTGAGGTGGGTTGTTGTCGGCTCAAGGACTTCTTCATCGCCACCACCCGTATACAAAGTAATCACCGCTTTATGAGTCGGGGTGGTAACTCGAATCGCCCGGGTTTATCAGAGAAGACCGAGGTGGAGGAGATTTTGTTGAGAAGAAGTCCATGGTGGAGGAGTGGCATCAAGTAGATTTACCGATTGCTTCCGACGCTTAGGTGCGAGTCCTTGTCCTTATCATCGCCATCTCTTGGTTTGGGTTGATCGGTGACTCCTTGCATGATGATCCGAGTTGAAAATCAAGTAGATTTTCGAAAAATTTAGCTTCATCCGAAGTAAACGCTCCAGATCGCTTTGACATTTGTATCACAAGTTTAGCGATTAACCTCGATTCAGAGAGATCGCTTTGGCCATTGTATGTTTAACCAATGCTTATATGGGGTGAGTTGTCGGAAAATACTTCTAGTCACACCGGATGTATCGAGAAGAAACTTGTGAGTATGATCTCTTGTTGTCTTCTCCAGTTCCTTTTGGACTTTAGGAACGATATCCTGAAGGTACTTGTTAGTGTAACCTTCGATCATTTCGCTCAGCCTTTTTACGATGTTTCTTCATGAACTTCTAACAAATTCCCTTCCTTTCTCCATCTTGTCTTTCATCATTTAGTACTGAATCGTCAAAGAAACCAATTCAGTTTTCTGTAAAGTATGTCCTTCTTTCTCGACTTTGGGACGCTTTCACAATCTTTTATGGGACTGAGAAATCCAAGATTTAGGTTGTTTCTTCACGGATTTGGATGATGATCTGTTGACTTTTGTAGATGGTGGTGGTGATGAGTGAGATGAAGAGTCTGATGATGAGGAGACATGAGGAGACTTCATGTCCTTAGGAGTTTCCGAGGTTTTCTCCTTTGAGTGTGTTGGACTGCTAGAAGAAACTTTGTATAGTCATCCTCGCCATCTCTAGACTTTTCTTTCTCACCCAGCTCAAAATCATACTCAATAGTGTCCTCAGCTTTTGTTGTTGCACAAGAGTGTGGCACCGCATCCCTTATCGGGTTGATTAACCGCGATCGTGATCCGGAGTGAGCGACCACTTGATCCTCCCGGCCACCCATTTGATCTTTAGCAAATTCTTCGCCTTATGAAGATGTCTAATGTGAAACTTCTTCTCTGTATGATTGATCCGCTTGCTCTTCTCTCTTTTGAGCTTTCATCTTGTGCGGAGTCTTCCCTTTTCCTTTATTAGTTTGAGGACTTGGAGGTTGGTGGTTCGAGGATTTTCATCCTTTGCGCCGAGTATGTGATCTCTTCATGGCCCAGTTAGCATCGAGTCCTCGCCCCGAAAGCCTTTGCGTTCAGTGAAAGGATTGGAGTGGCTTCCCTAGAAGGAACTTTTTCTTAGTGGTAGGCTTCCCGCTTTGGAATAGGTTTCTTTTGGAACATTTCTTCACTATCAACTTGTGACACTTCAAAGACTTCTCTGGTTCTCCTTACAGTGTTCCGTAAGATTTTTTCGTCGAGATGACCAACTTTGCCTTGTCTAACCGCTTACCTCTTTGTATGATTCGAGCTTTCGACATCTTCGCTAGAAGGAAATCTGGCAAAGACAAACCTTGTTTCTTTGTAGACGTTTCCTTGATTCTCACAGATAGAATGGGTTCCGTCAACATGTCGTGATTGTCGGGTCATTGAGCTCTTGGGAATGTCAGGATGAAGTCCAAGTGCTCTCTGGATCAACAATTTAGTATATCCGATGTAGGGAATCTTTGAGCCAAGTTTGTTGAGAAATGACATCATGTCATCCCAAATCAGAGCTTCGATAGCGATGTGTTTTATGTTGACCAATGCCCGTAATATTTGCGTTCCATGAGCTTAGGGTGCTCATAGCCGCTGCCACCACCAGAAACAGACTTGGTGATAATCATGTAGAGAGTTCTCCAAGGTTGAGGAATACTCTTAAGCTCTACGTGAGAATGCTTGGTGATTATTCCTGTAGCCACGTCATAACCGATATTGATTAAGAATTGGAGAGTGAGCTCTTCAGCAGGTGTGGCATATAGTTTGGTTGGATCGACATCAGAATTAGGAGAACAGCCCTTAAGTCTGCAGGTGTAATGGTGACTTGTTTGTGATTCAGAGTCACCGCCACGTAGTATGTCCTTTGACCCTTTCCATAGTGTTCCTAACTGTTGGATGTAGATCTCGTGAACAGTTGCAGTGTGAAAGCATGTTCTCGACGGATGAGTCCTCGAATGTCAATAGCAATTAAACAAGAAGATTCTCGAGCAAGTGAGGGTGTCAAAGTCAACACGGAGATTATTCTTTCCTATCTTCATTGGATAGCCATGAGGATAGATATCAGCCATGGAGAGAACTTCAGTGCATCCATATTCATTTGTTGCCATGTCGTGATCTCAAATAACATTAGCCAAAAGAACCAACATATCGAAAGACATAATGTTAGTCAACATATGGTCTTATTGTCTAGTTATTGAATGTACAGTGTCAATGAATGTTACGAGTCCTAAGTCACTTGTATGTTCAATAGTCCAATTACGCGCGTGAAATGTTTCGTGAGTTAGTTAACTTTAAGTTTTAAAGTTTATTTTATCACTTATTGTTCACAACATATCAAACGATTTCAGTTTATTAGTGACATTTTAGGATTCGTGATGATATGATTAGTTTATATACAAGTTTGTACACGCAATATCATTAACGGGTATGATCTCGCTTATGCAGGATTGGTAAAGTTATGCGTAGACGTGAATGATATATGCGTAGGCGTAAACTTACGCCGTAGGGTTTTAACTTACGCTGTAAGAAGTGTTACGCCAGGAAAAGGGACCTTATGTAGGTATATATTAACCTTACGTAAGGCTACTCGTAAGAGTTGACCTTATGCGAGGTCATCGTTTACGCATATCCTTCACATGATACGCGTAGTCCCATATGTAGAACCTTATGCGTAGACGCTACGCGTAAGACTAATCTTACGCGATAACAAGCTACGCTAAGGTGATCCTTATGCGTAGATTAACAACAACCTTGATTCTGAATATTAAGTGTTGCAAGCCTGAAATAAAGCATCACATCATCAATGATTAACACGTAGCATTCAGTTTATGACAGAACAAAACACAATTGGACATTTTTCTAGTTATGCGTAGAACCTCTTACGCGTAGTCTAAACCCTAATTCTACGCATATGAAATCTAGCCATGGATTATGCACCAAAGTTTTTCTGGTATATCATAGATGTTGTGAGAGCATGTAGACCTAGTTTTAACACTTTTATGCGTGAATCAAAAATACCCAATTTTAGAACATTAAACCCTAATTCCTAATTCAATCAATTAAGGTTTCTGGGTGGTTATAAGGCATGGATATCATCAATTCATCATCACATAAGCATAACACAACAATCTTTTTGACCAAAGCACTTCACATTCGAAAATACCCAATTCGACTCATAAACCCTGATTTTCAAAAATCATCAATTGTTTCGGTGGTTTTGATGATTAAAATGATATCTTTAATGTATTTGAAACGTTTTGACATAATCCATTTAACCACAAACACACGCATATTGATTGTGTGTTCTACATATGCGTAGAACACTTAATCACGCCGTATAAAAGCGTTTTGAGTGGGATACATGAAATTCAAAACCTTCTCTTAAAAACATGTTGTAATCACGAAAACACTTACAAGATGAAGATCAAAAGCACGATTTTCTTGAATCAATTCTGTAAGGTTTGGATGTTTTTGAATAAAGTGGTAGGTGTGGAGATATTTTATTCAAAAATATTTAAGATTTGACAGCTTTTGGTCCCTCCACCTTTTCCTTTTTCAAACAAAGCCTTTTAACTTCCATTTTGGTTACCAAACGAAGATTTTAGGAAAGAAACTTGACGACACTCCTCGACTTGAGAAAATAATGAAAGGTTATTAATTAAAGTCCGAGGAGTGTCTTTGAACCATGAAATGTACCACCATTTGTAAAAGATTCAACCGAGATAAGATAACATGCAAGTACAGTGATGTTTTAGCGTTAATAGATTATTTTCTCCCCTCAACACTTGATCGAAAAATACTGAATTTTGAAAGATTAAAGTGTTGACGGAAGAAATGTACTTGCAATGTTGAAAGAAATATAGATTAGGAGAATATTTTTGTTGTTTTATCGTATTTTATATTTTTGTATTTTGTTTTTGAAAAGATATTTTAAAGATGTTTTGGTGTTTGATGTGTTTTTAAGACTGCTTTAAGAGGTCATCCATTCCTCTTGAGTCAAACACCTCATACCAATTCGGTGGACCAACTCATTAAACCTAGCAGGAGGCAAGGCTTTGGTGAGTAGGTCTGCCAATTGGTATTTCGTACTCAAAGTATAGTTCAACGTACTGCTCCACGTGGTCCTTGATGAAATGATAGCGTAGATCGATGTGCTTTGATTTCGAAAAGTGAATCGAAGTTGACGAGATGGCAATGGCACTCGATTGTCGCAGTACATATCGATTCACAAATAAGTAACCATAGTCTTTGAGTTGTGTTCTCATCCAGATGACTTGAGCACAACACGCGGACATGGCTACATATTCTCGTTGATGACAACATGTACAATCCTCGCTTCTTTGATTGCCAAGACACCGCTTATCACCAAGAAATTGTAGTGCTCAAGGCTTTTCCTTGAGTCTAGGCATCCCGCGTGATCGGCCCAAAAGCGATTAGTTCAAAACCGAATCCTTCTGGATACCGGATCCCCAGTTAATGGTTCCCTTGATGTATCGGAGGATTCTTTTAGCCTCTGAGAGGTGGGTTTCAGTTGGTCGCGATCGATAACGGAGCATAGATAAACGGCAAAGACAATATCGTCTCAAGTAGCTGTTAGATACATGAGAGACCCAATGATACTTCGGTATTTGGTAGGGTCAACCATTTTCCCATGTAAATCAAGATCTAATTTTTGGTATGAGCCATTGGTGTGGCATAAGTGTCACAGGTTTTCATTCCAAATTTGTTTAACAATTCAAGGGCATATTTGGAATGACTCAAGAAAATACCACGGGGTGATTGATGAACTTGTAGTCCTAGAAAGAAAGTAAGTTCACCCATCATGGACATTTCAAAATTTTTCTTCATTAGTTTTGCAAAAGCGATTGAAAACTTTTTATGTGTAGACCCAAAATGATGTCATCCACGTAAATTTGAACAATTAAGATGTGTGCCCCGTGAGATTGTATAAAAAGAGTTGGGTCAACCGAGCCTTTGGTGAAATTATTGGCAATGAGGAGAGATGATAGCTTATCGCACATGCCCGAGGGGCTTGTTTGAGACCATAAAGAGCTTTGTTCAGTTTGTAAACATGGTTCGAACTCAGATCAACGAATCCATCCGGTTGGCGACATAGACCGTTTCTTTAAGTTGTCCATTGAGAAACGCCGCTTTGACATCCATCTGATAGACCGTCATATTCATATGAGCGTAACGCGAGAAATATCCGAACGTTTCAAGACGAGCAACCGGAGCAAAAGATTCTTCAAAGTCTATTCCCTCTTCCCGACGATAACCCTTAGCAACTAGACGTGACTTGTTTCGATGACGCCCTTCAAAGATCCAATTTGTTTTTCCAAATCCATTTTAAACCAATGACGTAGACTCCTGTTGGTCTTTCAACCGCCCCATACTTCAAGACGCTTGAATTGGTTGAGTTCTTCCCGCATGGATTCAATCCGCTTGTCTTTTGTCATTGCGCTTTAATGTTTTAGGTTGATTAGGTGACGTGAGTGCATAAATGCAATGTTCACCGCCTGTGAAGACGCTGTCGCTGAACGACTGGTTGATTTGGGTTGCCAATAATGTTAGCTAGAGGATGGTCTTTTGTCCATCTATGTGTAGAGGGTTGATGTTGGTATACATTGTGCGATTCCGAGGGTTCAAATGGTTTGTTGAAGATTCCCGACATCGGTGCAGCGGTCTCATTAGCAAACGGATTGAAGAACGATTTGGATCAAAATCGCAGTGGGGGTATTTCATCTGTAATATCATCACCGGTTCATCATTGTTGGAAGCGGTGTGTTCAACTGTTGTGTTGGAGTCAACTGGTGTAGGTGCATCTTCAAAAGTAGTTGTTGTAGCGGTGTGTATCGTATAGGAATATTATCGTTGTGCAGCGGAACAAATGGATCGAGCACGCTCATCAATATCGCCACGAACGAGGAGCAAATAACCTTTCCATTTGTTGACGAGTTAGTCGAGGGCTTTCTTCACCGATGATGTGGGTTGAGGGAAGTTTAAACGGTTGTGACCGGTTCTAAGTCGTTATACTCAAGCCATATCCGTGAGTTCATCGAAATGAGCATGAATCGCTTCCATTACCTTAGTTCGACGATTCCATTCGAAACCTTTAGAATTGTCACAATATCCAATAAAGACTCCAATATCAGCTTTGGCTTTGAGCTTTCCTAAATCATCACGATCATTATTCGGATAGCAAAGGGATCCAAATACATGAAAGTGTTTGAGGTTCGGTTTATAGTTGTGGACAAGCTCGAAAGGTGTTTTGTTGTGACGCTTTGTGATCATAGAACGGTTTTGAGTATAGCATGCAGAGATACGCCTTCCATAAGTAATCTGGAAGTTTAGCATTGATTAACATTGTTCTTGCAGCTTCCACTAACGCTCGTCGCTCTTCAACAACTCCGCTTTGTTCGGGTGTGCGGCAATAGATGTTTGATGCTGAATTCCCACTTTCTCATAGAATTCACGAAGGGGTTTGTTAACAAATTCAGCCTTTGTCTGCTCGATGATTCTGACGCTGCCGGAGTGAACCGTATTTTGTGAGAAAGGTGATGATCATTTGTGGAGCTTGGTCTTTGCTACGAAGAAAGTAGACCCAAGTCCATCGTGAGTAGTCATCAACAATTACTAAGATGTAGCGTTTGCCATTGATCGCTTGCACACGATCGGGCCACACAAATCCATGTGAAGAAGATGAAGCACATGCTGAGAGCTGTGTTCCACCTTTGAAGGAAAATGAGCACGCAGTGCTTTTCCCTTGTTCACAAGTTGAGCAAAGGTGATCTTTTGAATACCGGAATCGTGGGAGTCCTTCAACTAGTTTGTGTCAAGCAAGGTTGGTGATGGTTTGAAAGTTTAGATGTGAGAGACGACGGTGCCATAGCCGGGATTTTGTTGATGTTGCCTTAGAAAGTAAGCAAATGGGAGAGGAATCAACCATGTCTTGCATAGTGTAGAGACTAGAATTACGAGCCGCACATAAGGTCATTTCCTTGTAGATCACGATGAAACAAGTTTTCTCCCGGAAAGCAACCTCCAAATCTCCATCACAAAATTGACCTAATCGAAAACAGACAGACCGAGGCCTTCCACATAGTAAACCCCGCTGATTTCGATGTTCCCATTGACATAATCTCCAGAGTCCATGATAGCGCTAAGTGATCATTCTAACCCGACAAAGCCAATGAACTTTGCAATAAAGTTTGATAACGCTTTAAGATTGCCTGTCATGTGTCGGAACATCCGCTATCAACAATCCAGAGAATGACTCAGATCACCCGCGACACAATGCACTCCACACAAATGGAATAGAAGTAGATTTGGAACCCGAAATGTTAGAGGGTTCCATAGCACTTATAGTGGATATGCACACATCAATAGCTTTAGGTATCCACTTAAATCCTAGTGTGTTATATAACCATTTCCGCCATCTATAACTACTCTTTGCTTTAGTCTTAGTGAATTCACTAGGTGGTACTACAATCCTAGGAGGTGAAACCGAGCTACAGGACAAGAATGCTTAGAATCTAAAGATCGGTCTACCGCAACGACTTAGAAAGATTAGTAGGCCTAGAGGTATTCCGGTTCTTAAGATTCCTTAAACGAGAGATGATAGCTTTAGCAACACATTTATCATGACAAACAGAATTCATACTTTTACCACAAATATCACAAGATGCATTAGACTGAATATCAA
Organism: Chrysanthemum makinoi; assembly: GCA_910596185.1. NCBI lineage: Eukaryota > Viridiplantae > Streptophyta > Magnoliopsida > Asterales > Asteraceae > Chrysanthemum > Chrysanthemum makinoi. The sequence goes on from OU343219.1 coordinate 240,495,642, forward strand.
AAGTACTTAACGGTTTAGCATTCGTTACATCGCTATTTCTATTACATTTGCTAGACGCAATATCTATAGTGGAGGCAACGTGTGTCTTATTCATAGTCCTAGGGTGTTCTTCTACTTTAGCGTTCTTGATTGATCTTTTCTTAGGTCGCAACTTCCTATTCTTCGATTGAGTGCTCCTAGGCTGTGAAGTGCGGACGCTTGGAAAAGGCTCAACTATTCTCGCTTTCAGTAGAAGGAAGCACGTTAGCTACTTGTGATTTGGCAGGAGAGATTCTAGGTGCATGAGTACTAAGTGTTACGGGGGCTAATCTCTTAATGATTGTTGGCGAAGTTGTTCATACTTTCCTAACATTCCTCTTAACTTGATGATAGTGTGAATCGATTTTGATTTTGACCGAACATTTCCAAAGAAAATGCATAACTTCTTTTAGTGTGTGCAAGATAATGATCAAGTTCATTTGATGCTTCATCACGAGTCTTTTGAGTAAATCAAATATGACACCATATTCCTTTTAACTTTTACAAGTTCTTGTTCATATTTTGAGATTTGACACTTGAAAGACACGCTTTGATCATCCAGTTGCTCAATTTTAGAATCGGTTTTGCACTAACCGTTGATTTTGTGTTGAAAAGCAAGTTGTTGATCGTGAATATCTTTTGACACCAATTAAGACGACGTATTGCATTTGAAAGTTCGTTTGACAATCGTTTGTTTTCAACTGCTAAGGACTCGACCGCAAGCTATCGTTGTTCTCAACATTTACCACGTATAAATGTAAGCAGAGATATTATCAAATGCATATGACAAAGAATTCAATAACACAGCATTTTGAACATCAACACAGATAACATCTTCCAAGAGTCGATCAACATCTTTTCTCAAGAGTTTTACGCTTAGTATTAGAAATAGATGTTTTGTTTTCGAAAACGTTTTTCATGACCCCAAGTTCCTTATGAAAATCCTTTTCAGTAATTGCACAACTTTTCAAGTTTTAACATTAGGTAAAAGATTTTTCTAAAAATGTCTCTTTGTTCTCGCCGCGCGGCATTGAAAATGTTCAACTTTGATTTCGTGATCGATATTCTATCTCATGTTGTAAATTTTGAGGTCAGCCATGAAAATGTCAAAATATCGAAGAATTTTTCGATTTTCATGTTGTGAGTTTACTTCACTAATGGAAGGTAAAGGACCATAAGTTTGTGCAAAGTCTGTTTTAGGATTAACATTAGAAGACTCGTGTGTTTTGATGATAACCCTTGGTGTTTGAAGAATCCGCTGGTGTGACGAAAGTGACCGGTTTTGAATAATTAAAAGGTTTGTTGTAAACAACAGCTTTTAATTTTGATCGACTCTCGCCTTCTGCATCTAATTCCTCTTGACGATGATATTCAACAACATTCATAACATAATTATCAATTTTATATTGTGCACCGGAAACTTCAGGATTTGGTTTGAATGCTTTTGTTGAAAGCTTAGGTTTGTAATCGCAAGATTCGTCCATATCCATTTGGATTTGGTTTTAAAGTAAACTTTTCAATGGCTGTGACCGACTCGCCATGTTTGTAAACAACAGTTTTAAACTCTTTAAGTTTGTTTTGCAAGCCGATGATTTCTTCAAGATGATCATCTATTCGCTTTGTTGAATGCTTTTTGTATGCAGAGAATGCTTTTTGACAAGTTAACAACTCAGCCTTAGCTTTTTGATTTTCCAAGGTGAGAATTTGCTTTTTATGTTCATGTTTCGTTGTTCTATTTCGCACAACAAAGCATTCTTCAAGCGCTAGATCACGACTGTCGCTCTAAATATTTTCATTTTGATAAGATTTGGCAAAGGTCGCTTCAAAACCGCTTTCAATGCTCTTGAGTTTTGAAAAGTTGAGTTGCTTTTGTAAACATTCAAAATCCTTGTTAACAAAGGCATTTTTACTTTTCAAGTCCCGACAATGTAACATTCTTTCCACTATGGTTTGTTGGTCTTGATTAAACGAGCGGATGAGGCAAAAGTTCGGCCTGTTCAACGTGAGTCACAACATGATCATTACTGAGATCCTCAAGTATAACCACCGAGTCAATTTGATTATCAAGGGAAACCGTTTGGTCATCTTGATCGTCAAATATAACTACGGGTCTAGTTGAAAATCGTCGGAATGAGATGTGGACGACTCATTTTGAACATTCTCAGCCTTGCCGGATTCAGATGTTGGCGAGATATGAGATCGTAGATAATATGGTTTGTTCGGTACTGAGACAAGCCATCAGCTGTCATACACTGGGCCTGTGTCACTCATGTAACGCCATATTAGCCATCAACATAACAGCGCATTGGCCTCGCAAGTCCTCCATATCATCATCTGAAGATTTGCCATAAAGCTCGTTTTTGTCCGTGAGAGAGTTCCACCGCTTCATCCTTAAGAGCCAAAAGAAGAGCCTCTTTGAAATAAGCACGGCCCTTAGTCCTTGGCTTTGGGCATGCATTAGCCAGTGTCCCTTCTCATTGCAGTTGTAGCATCGAAGACCATTCAACCCATTTTGAGCATTACCGTCCACCACTTGAGCTCATTGTTATTCCTACCCACAACATTAAACCCTTGACCACCGCCCATCCACCTACGCCATAATCGATTCTCAACTTCAACTCGCCCATTGTTCACAACAGCTTGAGTCCGTGTGTTAGATGAGGAACTAATACGATTGTTGGATTTGTTGGTGTAACGACCAAAAGCATTAGCAATCATCACAAATCCTTGTTGCAATGCTTCAACGGATCGTTTCTCAATCGCCAACATATGCTTGAGCATTGTTGTTGTATGGAACCAATTGATTTTGTTGAGGTTGTTGCTGTGAGGGTGTGTTTGAAGCATTGGTTGAGTTGCCGTTGAGGAGAATAACTGTTTTGAGCATATAAGGCACGTTGTTGTTGATTTTCCGGATGTGTTGGTGGAGCAATTTGAGCACGGAGAATCCTTTCCCTATCAACTTCCTTTTCATGAGGTTTCAAGTAATCATACAACAATCCGTAGGTAGAATGATGCATGTTCTTCGCTTGACGGAGAAAAATGACATACTTCTCCCATTCAGGACCAAGACTACTTAGGAACTTAGTATTCACCGCAATTCTTGGCATGATGATGTTGTGTTTATCCAAATCATTGATGATGTCCGAAAATCGTGATGATAAGACTCTAGTGTCTCTCCAGGTTCAATCATGAAGTATTCATAAGCCAAGTAAATTTTGGATTCCAAATCTTCTTGATTGAGTATAGATCCTTCCATAAGAAGATCTAATGTGATCCCACATTTTCTGGCAGTTTTGAGCATCAACACTACGAAGAATTGGGTTTGGTAATCCTAAAAGGATGTATTCCATTGCAAGCTCATCAGCTTCATAGTGTAGAAGTTCTTGAGGATTCAAGTCTGCAAAAGTAGCAATGTTTGTTTGTTCATCTCTTGGTGGAATGGCATTTGGATCTCCGGTACAATGATAGTAGGCATCTCAAATGGACCTTCCAAGATAACCTTCTTTAAGAACTTTCCATGTGGCTTCTTTAGATCACAAAACCTAAAGAACCTTATCACCCATTGATCGTAGTTTCCGGGAGTGAGCATGGGAGGTCTATCAAGTGATCCATTCTCATGAATTGATTGTTGGCCGCTTAAAGCTTCACACATCTTTGCAAACCAAGTGGGTTCCTTCATAGTGTTCCTTGATGGATGTTGATTGAATTCATTTGTGTACGGTTGAACTTGAAGACTTGGTGGTGGTTGAACCATTTGAGGTTGTGGATTTGCAAAGTTGTGGAGTATGTTGTTGATTAAATTGTTGTTGATAAATTGCTTGTTGTTGATTCCATTGTTGATGTTGTGGACTTAGTTGTTGTTGTCGCTGAGGATAAGTGTAAGGGAAATAGTTAGAGTATGGTGGTTGTGACATGTTGATAAACTTGTGTTGGTAAAAATGGATCTTTGTAGTCGAATGAACCTTTGTTGATGAAGTGTCCTTAGGCGTAGAAATCACAATAACCAAGTAGCACTTAAGCGTAAAAACACCAAAGTTACGCGTAACAATTAAGAGTTACGTAGGTTTTAGCTTACTTACGTAGTAGGAAAAATCTAAAGTTATGCGTAGACACAAAGTTAGCGAGAAACTTAGGCGTAGGATTAGCTTATGCAAGACAAGGCTTAGGCGTAGAGTGAATCTTAGGCGTAGGATTTCTACGTAAAGTTGAACTTACGTAATTTTAGGTTTTATCCCAAATGATCTTTTACACTATCACAGTGCAAAAGATATCCAAAGTCGACGTATTTTCAGACTTATCCAAGTAAAAAACACGGAATAAACCAGGAAAATGAAGATCAAACCAAGGAAAACACTTACAGCGTAAGAAATAGGGTTTTCATACACGTAGGTTTACTCATAAAAGTGATTTTGCCCAAATATGTTTCTAAACCAGCTTTTGTGTGATGAAATAGCTTCAATAACACCAAAAGACACAAAAGTGTGGAACTTGATGGACCAAAGCATCTAAAACAGTTATGCGTAGGATGATACACACGCTCAAAAACAAGCTTAAAACTGATACCACGCATAAAGTTTCAAACTTTTTGCCAAAAACTTAAACTTTAACACTTAATAACCTTGAAAGTACAAGAATCTTGGATTGTAAAATGTAAAAATGAAAGCTTTTGCGTATGAAAGATTGAGTACCTAAACCTTACACGCATACCATAAAACTTCAAAAACAAAACGAGTTCACCCAACTATTTGGCGATTGATACCATGTTAGGTCACTAGTTTTACAACACAAGCTTACTAGAAAGAGACAAAGAGAAGAGGCGGATGAACAAGACACAAACCAAACACTATGCATAGATATATTAGACCGGTTATGAATATGCAAGGAAAGAGAGAATGAATGAACAACCAACCCTCAAATGAGGGTTTACAAGATTATTTATAGGGGAGGAAGCTAGGGCAACACTCCTAGTTCCCATCCTTTCTTATGTGGGCTTGGGCCTGCTTATGGGCCTTCTACATAAGCTTGACCTTAAACAAACATAAAGGCCATAATAAAGCTACCTATTACATATGAAATATAAATACTTGAAATACTGTTAGGAGTGATTCCAACAA
>OU343219.1:240500873-240576119 GCA_910596185.1 Chrysanthemum makinoi
GATAAGCGTAGAACACCTAATCAACGCGTATAAAGCGTTTTAGCCGTGGGATTACATGAATTCAAAACCTTCTCTTAAAAACTGTTGTATCACGAAAAACACTTACAAGAGATGATCAAAAGCACGTTTTCTTGAATCAATTCTAAGCGTAGGATGGTTTAGGGTTTTTGCAATAGAAGTGGAAGTAGGTTGAGATAGTATTTATTCAAATATCTTTAGATTTGACAGTTTTGGTCCCTCCACTTTTTCCTTTTTCAAACAAAGCCTTTTAACTTCCATTTTGGTTACCAAACGAAGATTTTAGGAAAGAACTGACGACACTACACCCCCCGCGACTTGAGAAAATAATGAAAGTTTATTAATTAAAGTCGAGGAGTGTCTTGACCAGGAAATGTACCACCATTTGTAAAAGTTCAACGAGATATGATAACATGCAAGTACACAGATGTTTGAAGCAGTTATAGATTATTTTCTCCCCCTCAACACTTGATCGGAAAAATACTGAATTTTGAAATATAAAAGTGTTGACGGAAGAAATGTACTTGCAATGTTGAAAGACTATAGATTAGGAGAATTTTTTGTTGGTTTTATCGATTTTAATTTTGTATTTTTTTTTTTTTGAAAAGATATTTACAGAAGATGTTTTGGTGTTTGACAGGTTTTTAAATGTTTTAAGAGGCATCCAATTCCTCTTTAGTCAAACACCTCATACCAATTCGGTGGACCAACTCATTAAACCTAGCGGGAGGCAAGGCTTGGTGAGAGATCTGCCAATTGTATTCAGTACCCACAAAGTATAGTTCAACGGTACCCTATTCCACGTGGTCCTTGATGAAATGATAGCGTAGATCGATGTGCTTTGATTTCGAGTTGCTGAACTGAGTTGAACGAGATGGCAATGGCACTCCGATTGTCGCAGTACATCGGGATTCTGTCAAATAAGTAACCATAGTCTTTGAGTTGTGTTCTCATCCAGATGACTTGAGCACAACCCGCGGACATGGCTACATATTCTGCCGGTTGATGCCGGCGATGCAATCACCTTCTTTGATTGCCAAGACACCCGGTTTATCACGAGAAATTATAGTGCTCTGAAGTACTTTTCTTGAGTCTAGGCATCCTGGCGTGATCGGCTGTCTGGCGATTAGTTCAAAACCGAGAATCGCCGGATACGGATCCCCAAGTTAATGGTTCCCTTGATGTATCGGAGGATTCTTTTAGCCTCGAGAGGTGGGTTTGATTGGTCGCGGCCGATAGCGGGAGCATAGATAAGCGGAAAGACATTATCAGTGCGCTGGTACATTGTTAGATACATGAGAAACCCAATGATACTTCGGTATTTGGTAGGGTCAACCAATTTCCCATGTAAATCAGCATCTAATTTCTTGGTATGAGCCATTGGTGTGGCATAAGTGTCCTGAGGTTGTCATTCCAAATTTGTTTAACAATTCAAGGGCATATTTGGTGACTCAAGAAAAAATACCGGGGTGATTGATGAACTTGTAGCCCTAGAAAGAACGTAAGTTCACCCATCATGGACATTTCAAAATTTTTCTTCATTAGTTTTGCAAAAGCGATTGAAAACTTTTTATGTGTAGACCCAAAATGATGTCATCCACGTAAATTTGAACAATTAAGATGTGTGCCCCGTGATATTGTATAAAAAGAGTTGGGTCAACCGAGCCTTTGGTGAAATTATTGGCAATGAGGAAAGATGATAGCTTATCGTACCATGCGCGAGGGGCTTGTTTGAGACCATAGAGCTTTGTTCGGTTTGTAAACATGGTTGGGAACTTCGGGATCAACGAATCCATCTGGTTGGGTGACATAAACCGTTTCTTTAAGTTGTCCATTGAGAAGCCGTTTTGACATCCATCGATGAACCGTCATATTCATATGAGCGTGAACAGCGAGAAATATCGACGACCTCAAGGCGAGCAAGCAGGGCAAAAGATTCTTCAAAGTCTATTCCCTCTTCCGGCGATAACCCTTAGCAACTAGGCGTGACTTGTTTCGGATGACGTTCCTTGACATCAATTTGTTTTCCAAATCCATTTTAAACCAATGCGTAGACCCTGTTGGTCTTTCAACCGTTCCCATACTTCAAGGCGTTTGAATTGGTTGAGTTCTTCTGCATGGATTCAATCAGTTTTCTTTTGTCATTGCGTCTTTAATGTTTTAGGTTCGATTGGCGAGACGGTGAGTGCATAAATGCAATGTTCACCGTCTTATGAAGGCGTTGTCGTAACTTATTTGGTTGATTTGGGTTGCCAATAATGTTAGCCGGAGGATGGTCTTTCGTCCATCTATGTGTGGAGGGTTGATGTTGGTATACATTGTGCAAATTCTGAGGGTTCAAATGGTTTGTTGAAGATTCCGCGACATCGGTGCGGCGGTCTCATTAGCAAGCGGTTGAAGAACGCATTTGGATCAAAATCTGCGGTGGGGGTATTTCATTCGAGAATATCATCACCGGTTCATCATTGTTAGGCGGTGTGTTCAATTTGTGTTGGAGTCAACTGGTGTAGGTGCATCTTCAACATTAGTTGTTGTAGCAGTGTATCGGGTATAGGAATATTGCTCGAGTTGTGCTTGTGGAAACGCGGATACACACGGAGCGCGTTCATCAATATCGTCACGAACGAGGAGCAAATAACCTTTCCATTTGTTGGCGAGTTAGGCGGGCTTTCTTCGGTGATGATGGGGTTTGTGGAAAGTTTAAGCGGTTGTGACCGGGTTCTAAGCTGTTATACTCAGAAGCCATATCCATGAGTTCATCGAAATGAGCATGAATCGTTTCCATTACCTCCTTAGTTCGACGATTCCGGATTCGGAAACCTTTAGAATTGTCACGGTATCCATAAAGACTCCAATATCATCTTTGGCTTTGAGCTTTCCAAAATCATCACGATCATTATTCGGATAGCAAAGGAATCCAAATACATGAAAGTGTTTGAGGTTCGGTTTATAGTTGTGGACAAGCTCGAAAGGTGTTTTGTTGTGACGTTTGTGATCATAGAGCGGTTTTGAGTATAGCATCAGATGAATCACTTACGCCCATAAGTATCTGGAAGTTTAGCATTGATTAACATTGTTCTTGCGGCTTCCACTAGCGTTAGGTTTAGTCTTTCAACAACTCCGTTTTGTTGGTTGTGCGTCAATAGATGTTTGATGCTGAATTCCACTTTCTCATAGAATTCACGAAGGGTTTTGTTAACAAATTCAGTTCCTTTGTACGTTACGATGATTATGGCCGGTGTTGCGGAGTTGAACACGTATTTTTGTGAGAAATGTGATGATCATTTGTGGAGCTTGGTCTTTGCTTCGAAGAAAGTAGACCCAAGTCCATCGTGAGTAGTCATCAACAATTACTAAGATGTAGCGTTTGCCATTGATCGTTTACACAGCGGGCCACACAAATCCATGTGAAGAAGATGAAGCACATCTTTGAGAGTCATGTTCCACCTTTGAAGGAAAATGAGCACAGTGCTTTTCCTTGTTCACAAGGCGAGCAAAGGTGATCTTTTGAATACGGAATCGGAAGTCCTTCAACTAGTTTGTGTCGAGCAAGGTTGGTGATGGTTTGAAAGTTTAGATGTGAGGCAGCGGTGCCATAGCCAAGGTTTTGTTGATGTTGCCTTAGAAAGTAAGCAAATGGGAGAGGAAGCAACCATGTCTTGCATAGAGATAGTGTAGAGACTAGAATTAGCGAGCGGACATAAGGTCATTTCCTTGTAGATCACGAATGAAACAAGTTTTCTCCTGAAAGCAACCTCCAAATCTCCATCACAAAATTGACCCTCAAAGTTGTGACCGAGGCCTTCCACATAGTAAACCACTGTGATTTCGATGTTCCCATTGACATAATCTCCGTAGCCCATGATAGCTGAGAAGTGATCATTCCCGAACCTGACAGTGCCAATGAACTTTGCAATAAAGTTTGATAACATTTAAGATTGCTGTCATGTCGGGAATCCGCTATCAACAATCCAGAAGAATGATCGTATCACACCATTACAGACGTACAGATGGAATAGAAGTAGATTTGGAACCGAAATGTTAGAGGTTCCATAGCGATATAGTGGATATGCATACATTAATAGCTTTAGGTATCCACTTAAATCCTAGTGTGTTATATAACCATTTATGCCATCTATAACTACTCTTTGCTTTAGTCTTAGTGAATTCACTAGGTGGTACTACATTCCTAGGAGGTGGCTGGAGCTAGAGGGACAGCAATGCGTTTCTTAGAATCTAAAGATGGCGGTCTACCAAGCACGGACTTAGAAAGATTAGTGGGCCTAGAGGTATTCCGGTTCTTAAGATTCCTTAAGCGAGAGATGATAGCTTTAGCAACACATTTATCATGACAATCAGAATTCATACTTTACGACAAATATCACAAGATGCATGGTGAATATCAAAAGTACTTAACGGTTTAGCATTCGTTACATCACTATTTCTATTACATTTGCTAGGCATTAATATCTATAGTGGAGCGTGTGTCTTATTCAGTGTCCTAGGGTGTTCTTCTACTTTAGTATTCTTGATTGATCTTTTCTTAGGTCGCAACTTCCTATTCTTCGATTGAGTGCTCTAAGTCGTGAAGTCTGCGGGCGTTTGGAAAGGCTCAACTATTCTGTTTCATAGAGAAGGAAGCACGTTTGCTACTTGTGATTTGGCAGTAGAGATTCTAGGTGCATGAGTACTAAGTGTTACGAGGGGCTAATCTCTTATGATTGTTGTTGCGGAAGTTGTTCATACTTTCCTAACATTCCTCTTAACTTGATAGTGTGAATCGATTTTGATTTTCGAGCCGAACATTTCGGCAAAATGCATAACTTATTTAGTGTGTGCAAGATAATGATCAAGTTCATTTGATGCTTCATCACGAGTCTTTTGAGTAAATCAAATATGACACCATATTCCTTTTTGACTTTTACAAGTTCTTGTTCATATTTTGAGATTTGACACTTAAAAGACACGTTTTGATCATCGGTTTGCTCAATTTTAGAATCAGAAGGTTTTGCACGCACCTGGTTGATTTTGTGTTGAAAAGCAAGTTGTTGATCGTGAATATCTTTTGACACCAATTAAGGCGGCGTATTGCATTTGAAAGTTAGTTTTGACAATCGTTTGTTTTCAACTGTTGGACTCGTCGAAGCACATTCATGTTCTCAACATTTACCACGGAAACAACGATATCGGCAGAGATATTATCAAATGCATATGACAACGAATTCAATAACAGCATTTTGAACATCGGCCAGATAACATCTTCCAAGAGTCGATCAACATCTTTTCTCAAGTTTTTCTTTACGTTTAGTATTAGAAATAGATGTTTCGTTTTTTCGAAGCGTTTTTCATGACCCCAGTTCCTTGAAAATCCTTTTCCCGGCAATTGCACAACTTTTCAAGTTTTAACATTAGGTAAAGATTTTTAGAAAAATGTCTCTTTGTTCTCGCGCCCGAGGCGATTGAAAATGTTCAACTTTGATTTCAGATCGATATTCTATCTCATGTTGTAAAATTTTGAGGTCGGCCATGAAAATGTCAAAATATCGAAGAATTTTTCGATTTTCGGGTTGTGAGTTTACTTCACTAATGGAAGGTAAAGGACCATAAGTTTGTGCAAGGTGCATTTTGGGATTAACATTAGAAGACTTAGGTGTTTTGATGATAACCCTTGGTGTGTTTGAAGAATCCGTTGGTGTGTGAAAGTGACGGTTTTGAATAATTAAAAGGTTTGTTGTAAACAACGGTTTTAATTTATTGACTCTCATCTTAGCATCTAATTCCTCTTGGCGATGATATTCAACAACATTCATATGAAATTATCAATTTTATATTGTGCCTTGGAAACTTAGGGATTTGGTTTTGAATGGTTGAAAGCTTAGGTTTGTAATCGGCAAGATTCGGTCCATATCCATTTGGATTTGGTTTTAAAGTAAACTTTTCAATGGTATTTCACTATGTTTGTAAAACAGTTTTAAACTCTTTAAGTTTGTTTTGCAGGCCGATGATTTCTTCAAGATGATCATCTATTCGTTTTGTTGAATGCTTTTTGTATCAGAGTGTTTTGACAATTTAACAACTGGTAGCTTTTTGAGGTGAGAGTTAATTTGCTTTTCATGTTCATGTTTCAGGTGTTCTATTTCAGACAACAAAGCATTCTTCGAAGGCTAGATCACGATGCAATGGTTCTAAAATATTTTTCGTTTTGATAAGATTTGGCAAAGGCTTCAAAGTTTTCACGTTTTTCTTGAGTTTGAAAAGTTGAGTTGCTTTTAAAACATTCGATCCTTTGTTAACAGTGCATTTTACTTTTCAAGTCACGATTAATTGCAGCATTTCTTCCACTATGGTTTGTTGGTCTTGTATTAAATGGCAAAAAAAAAGGATGAGGCAAAAGTTCATGTTCAATGTGAGTCAAAACATGATCATTCTGGATCCTCAAGTATAACCACGGAGTCAATTTGATTATCAAGAGAAACCGTTTGGTCATCTGATCGTCAATTATAACTACGGGTCTAGTTGAAATCGTCGAATGAGATGTGACTCATTTTGAACATTAAGTACTGCGGTTGGTCAGATGTGAGAATATGAGAGTCGAGATAAATATGGTTTGTTGGTACTGAGACAAGCCATCGGTCATACTCACTTGGAACTGTGTCACTCATGTGTAGCATATTAGTATCAACATAACATGTACATTGGCTGCAAGTCCTCATATCATCATCACGAGTCGGCATTTGCCATAAAGCTCGTTTTGTCTGTGAGAGTGCCACCAGCTTCATCCTTAAGGGCCAAAAGAAGAGCCTCTTTGAAATAAGCATTGCCCTTAGTCCTTGGCTTTGGGCATGCATTAGCAGTGTCCCTTCTCATTCGGTTTAGCATTGAAGACCATTCAACGATTTTGAGCATTACCTGTTCCACCACTTGAGCTCTGTTGTTATTCCTACCCACAGGCATTAAACCTTGACCACAGCCCATCCGCTGACCATAATCACGATTCAACTTCAACGTCCATTGTTCACGCAGCGAGTCCGTGTGTTAGATGAGGAACGAATCTGATTGTTGGATTTGTTGGTGTGGCCAAAAGCATTAGCAATCATCACAAATCCTTTGCAATGCTTGACGGATCGGTTTCCTCAATTTCAACTTCGACATATGCTTGAGCATTGTTGTTGTATGGAACCAATTGATTTTGTTGAGGTTGTTCTTGTGAAGGTGTGTTTGAAGCATTTGGTTGAGTTCTTTGGTTGAGGAGAATAACTGTTTGAGCATTTAAGGCAAGTTGTTGTTGATTTTCGGATGTGTTGGTGGAGCAATTTGAGCAGGAATCCTTTCCGATCAACTTCCTTTTCATGAGGTTTCAAATGTCGTGACAACAATCCGTAGGTAGAATGATGCATGTTCGCGGAGAAAAATGACATACTTCTCCCATTCGGGACCAAGACTACTTAGGAACTTAGTATTCACTGCAATTCTTGGCATGATGATGTTGTGTTTATCAAAATCATTGATGATGTCTGAAAATCGGTGATGATAAGACTCTAGTGTCTCTCGAGGTTCAATCATGAAGTATTCATAAGCCAAGTAAATTTTGGATTCCAAATCTTCTTGATTGATACAGATCCTGTAAGAGCGAATGTGATCCCACATTTTACGTGCAGATTTTTGAGCATCAACACTACTAAGAATTGGGTTTGGTAATCCTAAAAGGATGTATTCCATGGCAAGCTCATCAGCTTCATAGTGTAGAAGTTCTTGAGGATTCAAGTGCACCTTGATAGCAATGTTTGTTTGTTCATCTCTTGGTGGAATGGCATTTGGATCTCCGGTACAATGATAGTAGGCATCTCAAATGGACCTTCCAAGATAACCTTCTTTAAGAACTTTCCATGTGGCTTCTTTAGATCACAAAACCTAAAGAACCTTATCACCCATTGATCGTAGTTTCTGGAGTGAGCATGGTCTATCAAGTGATCCAGCCTCATGAATTGATTGTTGGTTGCTTAAAGCTTCACACATCTTTGCAAACCAAGTGGGTTCCTTCATAGTGTTCCTTGATGGATGTTGATTGAATTCATTTGTGTGGGGTTGAACTTGAAGACTTGGTGGTGGTTGAACCATTTGAGGTTGTGGATTTGAAGCAAGTTGTGGAGTATGTTGTTGATTAAATTGTTGTTGATAAATTGCTTGTTGTTGATTCCATTGCGGATGTTGTGGACTTAGTTGTTGTTGTCGTTGAGGATAAGTGTAAGGGAAATAGTTAGAGTATGGTGGTTGTGACATGTTGATAAACTTGTGTTGGTAAAATGGATCTTTGTAGTCGAATGAACCTTTGTTGATGAAGTGTCCTTGGTAAGAAATCACAATAACCAAGTAGCACTTAAGCGTCAAAACACCAAAGTTACGCGTAACAATTAAGAGTTACGGCGTAGGTTTTAGCTCTGGCGTAAGCAGGAAAAATCTAAAGTTATGCGTAGACAACAAGTTAGGCGTAGGATTTAGCTTATCGCGTAAGACAAGGCTTAAGTAAGAAAATCTTGGCGTAGGATTTCTCTACAGTAAAGTTGAACTTATGCGTAATTTTAGGGTTTTATCCCAAATGATCTTTTACACTATCACGGTGCAAAAGATATCCAAAGTCGACGTATTTTCAGACTTATCCAAGTAAGAAAACACGGAATAAACCACGAAAATGAATATCAAACCAAAAACACTTACAGCGTAGAAATAGGGTTTTCATACGCATAGGTTTACTCATAAAAGTAATTTTGCCCAAATATGTTTCTAAACCGTTTTGTGTGATGAAATAGCTTCATAACACAAAAGACACAAAAGTGTGGAACTTGATGGACCAAAGCCTCTAAAACAGTTATGCGTAGAATGATACACACGTTCAAAAACAAGCTTAAAACGATATTCCGCATAAAGTTTCAAACTTTTGCCAAAACTTAAACTTTAACACTTAATAACCTTGAAAGTACAAGAATCTTGGATTGTAACATGTAAAAATGAAAGCTTTAAGCGTATGAAAGATTGATTCCGAAACCTTCTGGCATATACCATAAAACTTCAAAAAACAAAACGAGTTCACCCAACTATTTGGCGATTGATACCATTGTTAGGTCACTAGTTTTACAACACAAGCTTACTAGAAAGAGACAAAGAAGAAGCGGATGAACAAGACACAAACCAAACACTATGCGTAGATATATTAGACCGGTTATGAATATGCAAGTGAAAGAGAGAATGAATTGAACAACCAACCCTCAAATGAGGGTTTACAAGATTATTTATAGGAGGGAAGCTAGGGCAACACTCCTAGTTCCCATCCTTTCTTATGTGGGCTTGGGCCTAAGCTTATGGGCCTTCTACATAAGCTTGACCTTAAACAAACATAAAGGCCATAATAAAGCTACCTATTACATATGAAATATAAATACTTGAAATACTGTTTAGGAGTGATTCCAACAATAAGGTTTGCCCCAACCCCCAAATCAGCTAATGCGGGAATTTTAAGATTACCGATGGTGCATGGAAGAAGAAAACTTTTTTGGTATTGTTGCTTCTCAGGCAATGGCTTTGGCATTACTGGTCTCAAGGTTTTTAGCCAATTGCCCAATTTGTGTTTCGAGGTTTTTAATTGTAGCATCTTGGTTTTGCAAGTTCATGTTGGTGTCTTCTTTCACCTTGACCATCCATTCCTTGAGTCTATCTCCCTTTTTTGTAGATTCCTCGATGTGCCTATGCATTATTTCTTCAAGGTTTGGTCTAGGAGGATTGTTGTCGACTCTTTTGTGTAGAATCCACGGGACTTTTCTCCATTATCCGGGCCCGTTACCATTGTACTGGATTGAAGGGCTCCCACTTCCATATTTTACTTCTTCGATTCTTTTAACTTCCTAGTTGGAGGAACATTCCTTAGTAGGGGGAGCTCCATTTCGTTCCACTTGAATGGAATGCATTTTCCTGAGCTTCTTCATGTCTCTTAGAGACTTTCTAATTTGTTGTTTATTGCGCAATGCCTTCCCTATTTCCATTCTTACCGGTTTGCTTCCCCATTGCCATTTGTGAGAGTGGTCGGCCATCTTTTGAATAGTTTCCAAGGCCAATGTTGGAGTCATCGTGAATCGACCATGAGAATCGATCATATTTGAGGAGATGTTCGGACCTTTGTAAAAGCGTTCACCTTTTGTTGGTTGTTGAGGTCGTGAGTAGGGCATTTGTATAATAATTCGTTATACCTTTCCCATGCTTGGTACAAAGTTTCATCACCCTCTTGCTTGAAGTTATGGATTTCTTCTAATTGTTTAGCAGTCTTTGGATGGAGGCGATTATCTCTGAATGAAATACTTTTTTAGGATAGGTCGTGTTGATTGTTCCGTGAGTATCGATCAACCACCATTTAGCGGCTCAATAAGAGAAATAGGAACACCCGTAACATGACAGCATCGTTTGAAACTCTAAAAATTTTGAATAGGCTGACAATGTATTCCACGTTGTCTATATGCTCATGAGCATCATCGGTAATGCTTCCAAAGAAAGAATTTGCACGCAATTCCCTCATAAATTGAGGTTTGATTTTGAATTGAGCATCTTACGATGGCGGCCTAACAATCCCGGTCCTTGTTCATCTCTTGTTAGCATGAAATATTCCTCGAGAGTGAGGTTATCAATGTTAACAACTTCCATGGTACCTGAAAACTTGAATAATGATCTTGAGAATTTGAGAAATTTTAAAACAAAAATGAAAGACTTAATAGCAATCCAAATATAACTCCCGGCATGGGCCAAAAACTTGATGTAGGTTTTACTAACCAGGTTTTAATATTTATAAAGTCTCGTTATACCTATGGTCTACCCTAATGCACTAACGGGCAGTGTACCCGGTCATGTGTAACGTAGTATTCGGTAAACCGATGTCGATCCCAAGAGCTATGTGAGTTGGATTAATACTAAGTCTAGTTGTCACAGATTTTAAGATGATTTAATTAATTAACTAACAACGCAAGTAAAGGCAAAGGTGTAATCAATAGAGGAGAGTGGTGCTAACCTAGTTATTCATCCTAGCTAGTAATGTCTCGTAATTACTTCCAATTACTTCAAGTGGGGTCACGGTCGAGAGGACATCATTTGGTCAATTAAGCCCTAACCTATCGGCAAAGATGCCACCTTTGGAGAAGCGGTATCCCCTCATAAGTCCGTTGTTCTGGTCCCTAAGCAGTCATTAAGTACCGTTACATGCTAGACTTATAATAGTGAGTGCCCGGGCGTTAGAAACTTAAACACTCACCCCCTAATTCTCAAGTTCATCCAAACGGTAGGTGATCAGTTGGTCAAATCGCACAAGTAGAAAGGCTCGTCAGTTTGTCATATCTTACCCTTCCCGTCTCAGTCTACTCACTTAGGGTCAGATGGTCATATCTTCTAAGCAACTAGCCTCTACCGCCATTCAAAACTACCAAAACAAGGGTAGCTACCAATAAACTATGCATGCATACACTTAGAAATAATTATACAGAAGTAATGTAAACATAAACAAAACAATTAAGGAATCATAACTAGGCCAGCACCAAGAGGTGCTTAGCCGCTCATATTAACCATACAAATCAATTCAATAATTAATGTTACGAAATACATGAATTGAAAGTAAAGAAAAGATAAAATGCTAATGCTTATCGTAGGGGAGTGATTTCTCCTTGGAGATAGCTGCGTATGTATATCCTCTAGACCTGCCTTTGGCTTCTTCCTACGTTCTTTGGTTGCGATGTGTGGAATGGGATGCTTTGAAATCTTTGGAAATCGTGGGTGTATTTATAGGCCAGATCGGGTTCTGGCGTAACTAATAGAATAGTTACGTCGTAATCCTCTATTTCTTCGTAAAATGCACTAGATCTGCTGGTTATGGCGTAACCTTAGAAGTGGTTACGCCGTAGTTTATGAACGAGTTCTTTGCATAGTTATCATCGGCGCGGATCCTCATTTGACCTAATATAGTTACGGCGTAATCTTTTGAGAGAGTTACGCCGTAATATTCTGATAAGTTTGCTTTCTGAGTTACGCTTTAGTTACGGCGTAATGTGGGAGATGAGTTACGCCGTAACTTCTTCAAAGTGAGCATACTATGATAAATCTTTGATAATTCTCCAATTCTGCGTCTCTTTAGCTCAAATGCTCGTAATTTACCTGAAAGTGGAATATAATGGAAAACAAGCATAAATCCATATAAATGATATAAATTACAAGCATTATCGGGGGAAATTGACACTTAATATTCAGGATAATTTGATGTTATAACTTATCAACATACCTGGTGTTTCTCTTGACGCGATTATGCTCCGAGTATTCCCCATAACACTTACTGGGGCAGCAAGAAGATGGATCGATAGATTGCCCGCCTGGGCGGTTGATACATGGGCTCTCCTAAAGAAACATTTCATTCAAAGATATTGTCCTCCTTCAAAGATATCTAAGCAACTCATGGAAATCCATAACTTCAAACAAGAAGGCGATGAGACATTGTATCAAGCTTGGGATAGATACAACGATCTACTTTACAAGTGTCCTACTCATGACCTAAATAGCCAGCAAAAGGTCAATATCTTGTACAAAGGTATCAATATTGCTACAAGAAAAATGCTGGACTACCAAGGACCTATCCCGGGGATGACCCCTACTCTCGCCGTTGGATCCATTCAAAAAATGGCCGATCATTCTCAAAAATGGCCCGATGGAGGAAGCAAAAGAAACCTAGGCGGAAATCTTGATGGTATTGTCGCCATTACAAGCAAGCATGAAAATCTTGGGCGTGACATGCTTAAGCTCAAGGAAAGTGTTCATGCTATCCAAGTAGGATGTGAAATCTGCGGTGGAGGACATCTCACCAAAAATTGTCCTCTTATTGACGATGATAGTAAAGTCGAAGAAGTGAAATATGGTGAAAATAGACCGTTTCAAGGGGCTAATGGAAACGGGAATGGTTATCGTGGAGGACCTCCTGCATATTACAACCGTGGGCCTTTCAGGGAAAGAAGATCTTACTTGGAGGATACGATCATCAAGTACCTTGAAGACTCAACTAAAAGACAAAAGGAACAGGAGGAATGGCTAAAGAACTTCCAAGAAAATACAAATAAGAGCCTTTTCAGTCATGATGAATCGCTAAAAAATCTTGAAACCATGATTGGTAAACTTAGCAATGAAGTGCAAAGAAGGAATGAAGCACGAGAAAGCAAACCTGTAATTTGCAAAGCCATTTTTTCTGAAAACAATGGGTCTAACGATAATTCTAGCAATGTGTAGGAAAATGATGCTGGAAGTGCTGACAGAAGCCAGTTACGTCGTAACCCAACATCCGAATTACGGTGTAACTAGGATACTTGGTCTGACAGATTTCTCGAATTGGATGAATCAGGAACACATGTCATTAATGGATGGTCTAGTGATACAAACATGATCCTAAAATCCCCATCCAAAAGGAAGTACCACTAATGCAAGGCGATACTAGTGGATAATGATAAGTGGTACGATCTTTGGGCCTCGTGCAACCCTCATAATGACATTTGCGATGGAGGAGAAGACAAAGAGAGGGTTAAAAATAACAACTACATGTGGTCTACAACTAACGATGATGAGAGGTTTGCAAAATTCTCAAACGATGACATTGCGGAACCCCCTATTAAGCACTGCTGCAATCCAATAATGATCATGGAAGACGAATCTACACGAGCGTATCCTACATGCAATCCCTTTCGTGGGTATTGTAATGGGGGAGGTAATATGAAGGCCGAAGAATGAACATGCCCCCATGAGCTAGAAAGACACGACGTCAAGTTCGGAGATCTATCCTTTCAGGATTGGTATTTGGTAAGATTCGGGGATGCTATTATTAATGCAGGTCTACTAAGGAAGCTCAAGCTCGACTACGAAGAACATTGTCACCAACAAAGAGAGTCCATGGATGAAAAGTCAATCAAAGATGATACCTCCTGCAAGGATGATCCCTCAAGTAACACCAACGACAAGATAGCTCGGAAGCATTGGTGTGAGAAGATAAAGACCTTTGGTGAAGTCTTTTGGGATTCTTGTAACCCTTTTGACGATAACTATAACGGGGGGAGTAGCATAGCTAGAGTTGGGGATGACAAATTTTTGTGGACCTCAACCAATGACGATAAGAGAATTGAGTTACCTTGGTTAGATAAGTTGGGATTTGACGATTGGGTTAAAATCAAGTACGAAAAAGTAGATGCTTCCACTAAGGAAAAGATTTTGAAGGGATGCATGAGTGAAGAAGACCCAAGTGAAGAGATTCCCAACGATACTAGTGAAGTAATGAATGAGGATAGCAAAGATGCATCGGGGAATGAAAAAGAAGAATGCAAGCGTGTTCTTATTGAAGAATTATTAGATGACAAGTGGTTTAAGGGAACTGAGTCCAATGATGACGATATTGAAGGAATTATGGACTACCTTGAACTACAAGGTAAAGACGGGTTCACTGACCCAGATGATGAAGCATACGAACAACAGAGGTGCAAACTTCTTGGTATTCCGTACAAAAGGCCACCACCAATTATAGCTAAAAAATTTGAGATTACAAGATACCACTTGGGGTCGGACGAAAAGTTTTCCAAGATTCGGAATATTGAGACAAAGGAGTGTCTCCGCACCACTACTAATGGGTCAGGAAAAAATTGATGAAAGATATGGAATAAGTTGGCCAAGTTCGAAGGCCACCATAAAGCCCCATGTCTTTGAGTCTAACTCAAAGACTAGGTAATAAAAAAAAGTTCTCTTTCGAAAGACAACCCAAATTATCCTTTTTATTTATTTTATTTTATTTTTTTGTTGGGTTTTGTGTTTTTAACAATTTTTGCAGGAATTAGAAATGAAATCACAAGTATCTAAAACGGGGACCAGTTCTGTCCAACAGTTACGGCGTAACTCATCCCCATGGTTACGCCGTAACATATCAACAGTAGCGATTCTCTCCAAGGCATAAAGCATTACGGCGTAATCTAATTCTATGGTTACGCCATAGCTATTCTCCAATAGCGATTGCCAGGTTTTACCACAATTACGGCATAACTCCTTTATTGGGTTACGACGTAATTCTAATTTTCCCCATATTAACACAATAACCTTGTATTAGTTTTTAAATGAACTTTATGGGTATGTTCCCTGTAAGCACTCACGAGACTACACTCGTCCACTTGGGACACCAAGTGGTTTAAAAGGCTTGTTGCATATGCTAAATGCAACCGTGATTCCTACGAAAGTGAGTTAGACTTCTTTTTGTTTTTGTTTTTCTTTTTATAATTATGCTTGTTGGTTGGTGTGATTTCAGGGAACGAAGTTTGCTCGTGGATGCTTAAGTGAAGGCATGATTCTTTTCATGGGCCTTCTTTCTTTTTAGGAGCAAATTTCAGGGAAGTTCTCGCTCTAATTCTACTTTCTCTTTACCTTTATTTAACGTTTAGTACAAAAGGGACTTTTTATATTTCAAGTGGGGGGACGGGAGTAGAATTATCTCTTGAACTTTATTGCCCTCGTTTTTATAGTCTATTTTAAAAAATTATGCCATTTTTAAAATTTTGACATGTTTTTCTTAACCTAACTTGATTAGACCTTAGCCGAGCACATTATAACCCTTGATATTTTATGGTGAGATTAGCCTATCCGTTTCCAATTATTTACCCAAATCTACCAAATTATGAGTGTGCCGGTAGCTTGTAAACTGTAGAACTTGGTCTTTGCATCATTTCGAGTCCATAGACGAGGTATGTTGAGTTCGCTTAATGTATATGGAATAATCAGTTTAAGAAGGCAATATTTTCGGATTACCACCCAAACAGCCTATCTTTGTATGTCTATCGATTAGTCACCTCGACTTTTCGACCCCCATGTTAAACCCTTTTGTTGCAGTCACTCTTAGTGCAAGATACCTCTAGATACACCCGTCTGAGCCATTCCTTTCATTTTGTTCACCCAATATATATTGTTTCGTTACACCCATTCGCCTTAGCCTACCGTGTAGTCTCAATTTGTGATCGGGAAGTCATTGTTTGCCTAAGTTCAAGGTTCAAGTAGAGAGGTTCGGAAATCACGCTTTCGTCAAAGACTTATATTTGAAGATCATTGAAGAAGCTCCAGATTCTCATATTATGCTCATCTCAAGTGGGGGAGGTTATGTTATATTATGTTATGATGTAATATATATACATAAAAGCAAATTCCCAAAAGGGGACAAAAACTCAACCATGGTCCCTTTTGTGGTCACTTTCATGTCTTCTTTTCGATTTTGGTCATGCTCGACTGCTCAACCCCACTAGATTTCTGCCACGTGTCCACCCACTTGTACCTTTTATTAATATTTGGTGGCCCACCAAATCTGCACCAAATATTTGTTACTGTACACCCTTTTTGTCTTTTAATATAAGTCAGTGCTCGACTGACGGCGCTCGACTTGCGGCTGCTCGACTTCGTCAGTACTATTTGCGTTGGAAATGTAAAAAGGAGCATGGGAAAGTACACACAATCTTTTTCTTAGATTGTGTGTGTACCTTAATTTTAAATTATTTTTTACTTTTGTTTTTTTTTTTTGAATTATGTTTTGATTAAAAAAAGAACACACACACGAAACACACACAAACACAATCACACTTCAGATCTGTGCTCGATAATGGCTAATCATCGTTTACACACAAGGCAAACACAACCCAGAAACACATCTTAGTGCTCGATCCGTGCTCGATCATGGCTACTAGACAAATAAGTGTTTTTGTTTTATGTTTTTGTTTATTATTTTGATTATTTTGTTTCTATGGTTTTCTTATTCTAGTGTTTGATTTGGTTTTAAATTACATAATTTAATTTGTATTGTATTTATGTTTTTGTTTATTATTTTGATTATTTTTTCGTCATTTGTTAAAAATATGTTGTGGGGGAATGTTTCAGCAACGATTATTAAGGTTTGTAGGTCACTTACTGCTTATTTTTGTTTGTGCTTTTTTTAAGGAAAAATTATCTTTCAATTCGATCGGTGTTTTGTTTTTTGGACCATGTTTGTTTATTATTTTGATTATTTTGTTTATAGGGTTTGCTTATTCTAGGGTTTGCTTGTTTCTAGGGTTTGATTATTTTCGAACCATGTTTGTTTATTATTTTGATTATTTTTTTGGGGCTTTGCTTTTGCCCTTTGTAATGTCTTACTGTCTTAATTGTAAATATAAACTCCCCTTTCAATTTTTTGGTTTATAGGTGTATTCTGTCAAGGTTAGTACGACAACGAAGTTGAATCTACTGAAAACAATAAAGCAAAAGTTGAGCTCGAACCCAGATTATGGTGAGCGTCTTAACCTTTTTAAGAGCACAGTTTTTGGCCAATGGTTAAACTTAAAATCTGATGACCATGTAAATCACTTGCTACATTATGTACTGCAACATCAACGACAAGTGGAAAATCATGATATAAATACTCCACTGTATTTCGATATTGGGCAAAACGTTTTACAGTTCGGTCGGCAGGAAATGTGCTTGATATCAGGATTTAGATTTGGTGACATTTCGATGGGTCATTTTAAGGGCCATGAATCTGCTTTTGCTAAGCGTATGTTATTTTTTCTTAAAGAAAGGCGACATGGCAATATAAGTAACATAAAGACCGAGCAGCCTATACTGATTCTCAATGATCCCGATGAGTTTTCTGAGCTTTCGAATGATGATGTTGAACGCCTTTGCCTTTTGATAATTTTGGAGAACATTTTCCTGGGCAAACAGGAAAGAAATGTCATTCCCGATGAGATTCTGTGTTTAGTAGATGACTTGTATCCTTAGAATTCATTTCCATGGGGCGAGTATATTTGGGTTGACTTTCACCACAAGGTATACAATGTGGTTTTGAAGGTTAGAGACCGACACTTGT
The DNA here is from genome assembly GCA_910596185.1 of Chrysanthemum makinoi. NCBI lineage: Eukaryota > Viridiplantae > Streptophyta > Magnoliopsida > Asterales > Asteraceae > Chrysanthemum > Chrysanthemum makinoi. Next base: position 240,518,812 of record OU343219.1, read on the forward strand.
CTGAGATTGCTACCAAGGGAAAAGGATACATCGCCTCATATACTCTTTGTGGATTTGTGTTTGCTCTCAAGGTTAGTATAATTATGATAATGAGTATTTAAATAGTTTAGCACTAATATTTAGTAGATGACTTGTATTGTATACTTTTTGAAGATTTGGCTTTTGGAAACCCTCCCCAATTCTACAAACTGGTGGTTCAAAGACGATAGTGTGATCCCTAGAGCACTTGCATGGGATGATGGGCAGAAGTTTGATAAGACGGATTATGATTTTCTTTTCTCTGGTAATCAGATTGTTCGCCTCCTGCCTACAGGTGATAATATACACTTTTACAAGAATTTCAATAGGATTATTATATTGTATCCTATAGCATGGGTTGTTGGAAAATCATTTTTTAATTTTTTATACACAGATGTTGAGAAAAATAAGCTTTGGTGGATTTCAAGTATAGACTACATCAGGAAGTTTCAAGCACCAGGGTCTTTGAATGATGAACCACATAGTCCAGCCCACGATACACCACATACTCCAGCCCACAATACCACAACAGATAGTACATCATCTCAACGGGTGAAGATGACAGTACGCAAAAGATCTTCTGTTGTGCGTACTGAAGTTCATCGATCGACACATATCCGTACAGAGGTGCGTAGGTATGTGGATGAAGTCATGCCTCATATTGATGCACAGATGCCATCTAGCGTAAGCCTTGCTGGTCAAGTGTATAGTATGCAACAGCATATTCATGGACTTCGTGAAATGCTCAAACAATTGAAGCCAGATGTTGTTAGTGAATTGCCGAATATGGCTGACATGCCTCCTAGATCAACCCTAGTATCTCAAATGGCTAGTATGCAAAAGCAGATTTCACAACTGAAAAAGTTAATCCTGAATTTCAAGATTGATGGTGTTAGCGAGCAGATTGGTGATCCATCCGACTTTGCAGCAGCGTCCGTTGAAAAGTTTTTATTACTTTTTAACCCTTTGACACATTTATTTCTTTTTTTTAGGATAGGTATTTATTTCTTTTTTTTTAGGATAGGTATTTATGTTTTATATAAAATTGTTGGTGGTTGATTTGTGAGTAACACATTAGGATAGGTATTTATGTCATTAGTACACTAGCATTTATGACACTAGTGAGAGTGTAGTATTTAAAGACTTCTTTATCACACTACTTTTTACTCAACTCATTTCCACCTCCCCACTTAAGTTCTAAACACATTAGCAACTGTCTGACAACATACCTTTTGAAATTCAAGTGCAAATCATTAACAAACTTCCTGTCAAGTCTTTACATCAGTTTAGAACCGTTTCAAAGACATGGAAGTCTGTTATTGATAGTGCCAACTTCATTGTCAGTTTCGGTGTTCGTCCGCGTCAGCCGTGTTCATTCCTTGTAGGGTATAAGAAGGATTTTCTTGAGACAAAATTTATATGTTTTATTGACCAAAATGGCAATTTCTCCCAACAACGTAGCTTTCTCCCAACTCTTCCTCACGTAATTCGCCATACAATCTTATCCCAATTGGAAACTCTCACGGATTGATATGTTTTTCTGATGCTTTTAAGATGGCTGTTCTTTGGAACCCATCAATAAAAAAATCAGTTGCTATAGTACTCCCTCTTTGGTCAAGTCAATATGAGTCTCATAATGTTGCAGTGGGTCAAGTCAATATGAGTCTCATGGACATGGACCGTTAAATGTTTTAGTATTTACATTGAACTCCCAGCGATGGACAAAATAAGAAAACGAACATCTTCCTCGTCAATCAATTCGACTTAAACGGTCAAGTCAGGTGGTTATTGGTAATTTTATATATTGGGCGGCTTTTTAAAGGATTTTTGGTGTTGATGGTGTTACTTCTCATAAACGTTATATGATTGTGTCCATTGATTTGGTTAAGTATAAATTTTATGTCATAGATATACCTGACAGCTTAGAAGCTCGGCTTCCCGTACCTTTCTATATTTCAAACCTAAGAGAGTCTCTTGTTATTTTTGGGAACATGATAGGGGATGAGTGGCACACGTTCTGTATATGGGAGCTAACGTTGGGTCCTTTTAACGAACTACAATCCGTTAAAACACTATTTAACATTTGTACTCCCCAGTTATTGAAATTAATTGGATTTACGAATAGCGGATATCCAGTTTTTGAAGCTGATAAGCCCTATCAAATGGATCACACACTTGAAGTCTTCCAAGTTTGGTCACAAGAACTTATTAATCTTGGTGTCGAAGCAGATGCAGGGTCCTTATTCATGAGCTCCTTCAACGAATCACTTCTTCTGCTTACTTATCCAGATTGTTCAATATATTAGTATATCAGATAGACTTTAGTATGGTTGTTAGATAGTTATTCTGTGTTAAGATAGTTGTTTGTAAGACTGTGTTGTTTGTAAGTTTCTAAAAGTGTCATGTATAATAGAACTAATTTAACTTTTGTGCTTTTTTCTTTTTGTGTTTTTGTTTTTGTTTTTTTTTTGTTTCTTTATTTAGTCACCTTAATTAGTAAACCAATTATTTAACATTACTGTATTTTACAGACACCATCTAGAAATGAAGAGAATATGGATGTGCATCGTGATTCAAAGGTTTGTTGTTTACAATAGTATTTGTATCATATAATATATGGTTTACGTATGCTGATTGCTTTCAAGAATAGTAATATTTTTATTTTCTTTTTTGTAGTCAACTGGCATGACTTTTACTGATCCGGTTGGAGATTTGCCCACACAAGAGGTTCAAGAAGTATTAGGAAACCTCTTTGGCTCACCTTCGATAGATTCACAGGTAGTATATAACATGTTATTTTGTTTATTTTATGAGTAAATGCATGCCTAAGCTTTGCCCTTTTGTCACGCTCATTTTATCAGGAAGATAAACAATTTGAGGTTGCGAAGGATGAGCAACATGTCCTAGTGAAGGTAAATATACGTTGAAGAGATTAATCAATTCTAATTTTAACCAAGTCACTTGTCACGCAATGTTAACTGTTTTTCAGGATCTTCATGTGATGAATGATGATCAACATGTTCCAATGAAGGAAGAAGTGATAAATGATCAACAATACCCAGAGTCTCCTTTTAATGCGGTAAATATAGTCGAACAGGTGTAATTTTATCATTTTATAAACCAATACGCACATTCAATCAAGTTTAACTCTTTTTTCAGGACTTGTTGTCTTTTGATGATGAGCAACATGTGCCCGTGATGAATGATGAGGAGGCACGAGACCCTGATCAAGATGTTCCGATGAAGGTACGAGACCCTGATCAAGATGTTGGGATGAAGGAGCTAAAGAGTGAGCAAAAGTTAGAGTCTGCTATCAGTGAGGTAAATATAGTCGAACAGGTGTAATTTTATCATGTTATAAACCAATACAGACATTCAATCAAGTTTAACTCTTTTTTCAGGACTTGATGTCTTTTGATGATGAGCAACATGTGCCCGTGATGAATGATGAGGAGGCACGAGACCCTGATGAAGATGTTGGGATGAAGGAGATAAAGAGTGAGCAAAATTTAGAGTCTGTTATCAGTCCGGTAAATACACGCTAAACATGTAATCTAATTAAATTTTAACTGTCATGGACATTCATGCAATTCGACTTTTATTCTTTTTTCAGGTAATTACCAGCCCTGTTAATGTCTTTGGTTTTAAGAATTTCAACCCTCTTGAAAATAAGGTCACAACTGTCCGAGTCCCTTTTCAACAGGAAAAGAAGTTAAGCAAGGTGTTCCATTCCCCATATATGCAGCAGCTAGAAACTACTACAAGAGTTTTAAGAAAGCGCCAAAAGAGACATGTTAAACCTGATATTCCCAAGGTCATTGGACCTAATGGGAAAGAAATATCACTCCGACCTTGGAAAGAGGTATTCAGTATCATATTTTTGTTCTTAATATTAATTGCAATTATTTAGGTTATTTTATTTTAATTTATTATGATAATGCAGAGTCTCAAACGTAATCCTAACTTGACAAAGTATAGAGCCTTTATCCACCCAATCATACACTTGTGGATTGACAGTCAAAAGAAGATTAAGAAAGAGGAGGACCAACAGTTATTTCGCTTCCCATGGGGCAGCGGAGGTACGACTGCTAATCTACAATTCTGGCTAGGATTATTGGGCAGGGACGCCAAGAGCGCCGGTTGGCTATGTGATTCGGTATGTAACTATTACAACCCAATAATATATGTGTAGAGATATCAGGTTGGTCGTAGCTAATGTTTCTTTTTTTTATCTATTTTTAAATTACAGCATATTGGATTATGGGTTGACTTGATGATGCATTTTAGACCTGCAAATGTTGATTGGGTCATGGTTAGCCCATTCTTTTTCTCCCAGATCATTGACGGGCGAATGCCTGTATACTATGCTGACGGGGTGACCGATGGTATCCCGTGGTTTCGTGAAGGTGTCAAAAAGGTGTGTATTTTAGTTCTCAGATTTTTGTAGAATTTAGGCTGTTTGGGATTTGCTTGTAGCTGTTAAGAATTAAGACTTAGAGATTTTGTTGGGAATAATCCGTTACCACGGATAGTTGTGGTTTACACTACTCGGATTAACACTAGCAGTGGAAACGTATTACCACTGCTGGTACATTATTACCACTGTTATAGGAAAACGTGTTTAGATAAGTATAGAATAGATCTTGTGTATATTCTATAATGTTAGCTTTATACTTATCTTGTAAAGGACTCCTTGTTGTATAAAAGGAGATCCTAGGTCATTGTTTTAGGTACTTGTCAATTACCTATGTATTACTCACAAAGGCTTCAAGGTGTAACCCTAGTGATAAGCTAAGATCACTCGTATTATTCATTAATAATATTGGAGCTTAAGTTTTGTTTTTAATCTGTGTTTACATACAATACATCATACAATCCATCTTCTAAAGTATTACTAAGTAAATTCCGCGTGCTTAATAATATTATTCAAAATATCATTGACACAAGGTGTGTGTCTAGATCCATCAAGTGGTATCAGAGTTAAGGTTCTGATATTTTGTTTTAGAAGATCCAAGGAATAAGCTTAACCTACTCACTCAATTCAATGGAGATGGAAAACAACCAGTCCAACTCTTCTACACCAAGGCTACCTAAGCTCAAACTTAATGAGTTTCAGATGTGGAGGATACTGATTGAGCAATACTTTCTCATTCAGGACTATGCTCTTTGGGAGTTCATTCAAACTGGTGATTCTTTCAAGCCTGTGACTAGTACTGTGAAGGTTGGTGACACAGATGTTGTGAAAGTATCTGTGCCTGAATCTAGTGTTGAAAAAGCTTGCAGGAAGAATGCTCTTAAGGCTAGAAGTTTGTTGCTAGTGACTCTTCCTAGAGATCAGATCATTGCATTCAGCAAACACATGACTGCTAAAGAACTGTTTGAAGATATTTGCTCAGTGTTTGGTGGTAATGATGCTACAAAGAAGACTCAAAAGACATTGTTGAAGCAAAGTTATGAAAACTTCTCTGCTTCAAGCAATGACTCACTTGATAGCATCTTCACCAAACTCCAAAAGAATGTTACACAACTGACTGTTTTTGGCATTGAGGTAGAAAAGGAAGACCTCAATTTGAAGTTTCTAAGAAGTTTGCCTTCAGAGTTTCAAACCAATGTCACTGTCTGGGAAAACAAATCAGACATAGAAACAATGAAGCTCAATGACCTTTACAACAACTTCAAACTTATTGAGCAAAGGTTGAAGAAGGCAGGGAAACTTGGTACAAGCTCTAGTAGCTTGGCATTGTTGTCAACCTCTGTTGACAGTGATGATTCTGAAGATGACAGTGATGATGATGTTGCCATCGCTGGTTCTAAAGTTTCCACTGGTAATGTATATGTTACCACTACATGTTCAAAGAAGAAGGTTGCTAGTATTGGAGATCCTACCTTTTATGCTTTCATCTCAACTCAAGTAGATGGCTTTGTCTTAACTCATGAAGACATAGAGCAAATTGATGAGGATGACTTGGAGGAGATGGATATAAAAAGGCATATAGCTCTTCTTAGCATGAGGTCTAGGAAATTCTATAAGAAGACTAGCAAGCCTATTCACATCAATGGGAGTGAAACTGCAGGCTTTGATAAGAAGAAAGTGGAGTGCTTTAACTGCCACAAGTTTGGATATTTTGCTAGAGAATGTAGAAGACCAAAGACCAAGGACAACAAGTCAACTTGGTACAAGCAAAAGAAGGAACCAACTGTGGAAGAACCAAAGGCAATGTTGGCTATTGATGGTGTGAGCTATGATTGGAGTTTCATGGCTGATGAACAAGAAGAAGAACATTCTGATGCTGCTCTTGTTGCTACTGAATTTGCTCTTATGGATTTCTCTGACTCTGAGGTACAAAACTTTGAAAGTTGATCTAAAACATGTAGGGCTGCTAAAGAAGTTGAAAGGCTTAATGATTTATATTCTAATGAAAGACAAGAGTTATATACTGCTAATTATACTGTATCTAATCTTAGGAGAGCTATAGCAGTATTAGAAAAGCAAATAGAGCACTATCAGGAAAATGAGTCAAAATAGAATGATGATATGATTCTACTTAGAAGAGAGGTAGAACATACAACAGCTGTGAATGAAGCATACAAAAAGGAGTTTGAAAAACTTCAAAAGAAAAATGAAAATGTCAATTTAACTTTAGACACATGTTATCATCAGTCTAAGTCAATTGATAAAATTTGGAATGCTCAAATATATAGTAAAGTTAAGTCTGGTATGGGTTATAACATTGTGCCTCCACCACTAAGAGGTGTTCCATCACCTCCAGGTATAGACTTAGCTCATAAAGGCTTAGAAGAGTTTCAGGATCTTGAATGTGAATATGGTCCTTTAAAGGACACAATGGTGAAAAGTAAGGAAGAGATTAAGCAGGATAATGATGTTTTTGAGAGTGCTAGTGACTCATCTATTGTTGATGAGAATGTTAAAAAGAATGTAGAGGCTTCTATCCCAAAAGTTGTTAATACTTTTACAGAGGAACCTAGGAAACCAGTTAATAAACCTAGATCAAATGTAAGGTATGCTGAGATGTATATGAACAAGCCTACAGCTCCTAGGGGTAACAAAAGGAGTTGGAATCATGTTAAATCTCAACAACTAGGTAGTGATTTTGTAATGTACAATAAGGCATGCTATATCTGTGGTAGTTTTGATCATTTACATGCTTATTGTGACTATCATGTTGGGAGAAGGGAAGTCCATGGGAATAAAAGGGTGAATTCTAATATGTTTCAAAATAAAGTACACCCTAATTCACATTACAAAATGGTCCCAAGAGCAGTTCAACTAAGAAGTGGCCTCAAAAATTTTGCCACTGCAAAAACTGTTAACACTGCTCACCCTAAGTCACCTGTTAAAAGTGCAAAGTCCAAAAAAACTTTTGCAAAATCTGCACAAACAGGGAAAGGAACTTTTCAAACTAAAAAGGTTCATTATAAACAACAGTGGGTACCTAAAAAGAAACCAGCAGTTCCCACTGCTCATACAAAAGTTACCACTGCAAGAGTTGTAAACATGAAATGGGGGGACATGGGCAATGCTTTGAAGGCCTTAGCACGTTGGGAATGGAAACCTAAAGGAACTACCTCTACAACCAATCCCAATGGTGTATCAATGACCTTTGATAGATTTAACTATATTGATACACGAGGCAGATCCAAGTCAATCATGGCTTGGGTCCCCAAAAGAAACTAACTCTTTACTCTTATGTGCAGGAACATCCAAGAACAAAAAGGTCAGATCAAGGATATACAGATAGTGGGTGTTCAAGGCACATGACTGGCAAAAAGTCCTATCTTTCAAATTTTGAACATTATGATGGACAGTATGTCAGTTTTGGTAATGAAGTTAATGGAACAACAAGTATGATGCAAGAACTCTAATGATAAATGAAAACATGGATCATTATTATTATTTCACAAAACTGCACACATAGTGCAGTAGATACATCCATGAAATATTGATTACATGCATCATTACATCAACTGAAAACCAACTACCTACCCTACACACAAGCTTCATAACCCATTCCCAACCTAACCACCATCTACCATCTATGGTTTCTTTGGGAAGCCCCACTTTGGCATCACCTTAGGAGCTCCACGCATTTCAATCCACTCATACACTCTAGGGTATGCTAACCCCTTCACCACTTCTCTGACTGGTGGAGAGGATGATGAAGGACCAGCTGGTGGTGGTGCTGCTCTCAAGGCTCTTGCACGTTGTGCTTGAAGCTCTTCATTAGGGTGTATTGCAGCAAGGGGAGGTACACTCAAGGCTCTTGTGGAAGTCTCATCATCTGTGTCCTCATAGGGAGAAATATAAGAACTTATTGAACTATCTCCCTTGGTCAAAGCATCTTGAGGTACTGGTTGCATATTTGATGGACCAGCAAATGATGGGGTGATACTCATGGACTTATGAGATCTCTTCCTAGATGACACTTCTTCAAACTCTTCTTTCTCTACTCTGCTTGGGTTGTTCAACACAAAGTCATCCCATGCACTGTCAGAAAATGAACTGTCTAAGGAAAGATTGATCGGATTGGATCGGCTCATGGTGATCTTTTGAAATATTTTAAGAGAAAAGTGTTGGTATTATAAAAGGTTAGGGGTGATTGGTTCTTTAATACAAGTTTAAGTTGGATTCAGTAAGTTAATGAGGGGAAGGTGTAAGTGGTTGAGAAGTAAATGGAGTCATGTGGCTTTGGAAAGTGTATCAGTGTCTATGAGTTGACCTAATTGAGTATAGCCACTGCTATGTTCATTCAGAAGTATAAACTAACCATTGCTAAATTTCAACAGTAATTCCAGTGTTTGGTTTAAGTTTGTGATTTTCAGATTTGAAGGATTCTTTGTTTACATTGAATGGTTACTCTTTGGGGTTTGTCTTTCTAGTTGTCCACTAATTTTTATGCAGGAACTAATTTTAACAGTGGAAACTATAGTGCAAACAGTGGTAACAAGCTTGCTTTTACAATGGAAAAAGGAAAACAAAGGAACTTCATTTCATTAATAAAACATGATCTATTACAACCAAAGTGAAAGTTCTTCTAATCATCAAAACATAAAAGACTGCAACTTAGCACATCCTACACCTAACTTCAGCTACTCCATTGGCTTCTTGCCTTTGCCCACATAGTCATGCTTATTTTTCTGTGCCCTCTTCCTTTTGATCTCAAAGGTGGATTGCATTCTTGGACATGGAAGACCAAGAACTTGTGAAGGAGGTTTTGGTAACATTGCAGGCTTTGTTGGGATGGATATCTGATTCATATGGAGATAGCTGTTTCCAATGCTTTTGAAAGAGCTCTTGGCAATTCTTTTACCATGGAACAGGTCTCATCATTCGTCTCATCATCATCTGATGAGCTGGAGTAAAACTCAAGAGATGATTCAGGTTTTGAAGTAGGTACACGCTTGGCAGTCTCCTTTGTATACTTCTTGGATGATGTGCTTCCGCCCATGCTGGGAAGTATCTAGCCCATCCTGATGCCTCTGAGGAAGTCTCTGACTCGATCACATATTCTTCTTCTGAATCAGAGGAGATGTCAATGGTGTTGGAAGGATTGCTCATGATTATTTTTAAGGATATTGTGTGTTTGAATGTGCTTTGATGAATATTACAATCAACCAAGCCTCCTTATATAGACAAAGTCGGTTGAAAGGGTTAATTAATGAGTATATTTACTTTTTCCTATTTTGGTAGGTTAAGGTGTAAATATAGATATTATCGGGTTGACTTTGGAAGATATTTTTCTTGGGTAATGGTTTGGTTAAAAGTAATTTTGGTTAATAACAAGTTGGTTATTCCTATCTCTTACAGATACATAACCAAGCTTTTATGGGAGTTGATTCACCATGTCTAATCCACATAACAAGTTGGTTAATAACAAGGTATATATCTGAGATACACAACAAATGGTTATTGATTCACCATGTCTAATCCACATAAGAATCAACTAGTCCAGAGCAAACGGCTACTGGTAAAGACTTGTCAAATCCGTTTATGGTTGATAGTTTACCAAAAACTATATGGTTATCAACTCACCATATTCTTTATGATTAAGAGTTGGCTAGTCCATAGCAAACGGCTCATGGTAAAGACATATCAAATCCGTTGATAGCTGGTAGTTTGCTAAAAACTATGATAAGAGCAGTCTAGTTTTCAAATGATTTTATTTACCACTGATCTTTGAAATTTTTGTGAAAAATTCCCACTGCTAATCACAGTTTCCACTGACAGTGTTATTTTACCACTGTTGTTCTAGCCGTTACAACTGATTATGTCAGTAACTTATTTTTTTACTAGCCGTTGAAAGTAACCACTGATTTCCATATATATATAGGGTTAAAATTTTAAGGAAATTATCTTCTTTCCATATTATTATTTATCCTCTTAAAGATAAATACTTTCTAAAGATAATCTTTCTTGCGCAATAATCTTAAACCCTAACCCTATATATCTTTTTCTCTCAATTGGCTAGTTATTACTTCAATTCTTACTGACATAATATCGTTTTTCATCAAAAGTTTCTATGGCACCTTTAAAATTTGCAGATGAGCACAACCTAGTGGCCTACCTACAAAAGTCTAACGAGAAGAGTGGCCCTGTTTTTCATCAGATTGTGGACTTTCTCAATACCTCTCATATAAGGTATGCTTTGCTTTTAAAACCTACAATCTATATCTCTCAAATCAAATAGTTTTGGACTTCTGCTAAGTCCATAACACTTGAAAATAGAGATACACATGAAACAGTGGATGCTCTAAGAGCCACTGTGGATGGGGTAACTATTGATGTTACTGAGGCATCCTTGAGGAGAGTTCTTCGATTGGGTGATCTCAATGGTCTCATCACATTACCTATGCCCGAAATTCATGATACTTTATCATCCATGGGGTATGATACCACTGATAAAAAGGCTACTTTCAAAAAGAGTGGTTTTTGTCCCCAATGGAGATTTTTGATTCATACTCTGTTACATTGTCTCAGTCCAAAGAAAACATCTTATGAGCAATTTAGTTCAACCATGGCTTACCCTTTGGTTTGTCTAGTCACTGATAAGATTTTTAACTGGTCACATTATATTTTTACAAGTATGAAAGGCAATGTACAGTGTCAAACAAAATTTTTAATGTATCCAAGGTTTGTGCAAGCAGTGCTAAATGAGTTTCAACTTCAACCTCATACTAATGTTTATAAAATCAGTTGCCTTAAGCCTAAAGTTTTTCAAAATTTGAACAAAGATGGCAATATGATTTTTACACCTCTCCTTCCTCAAATGCTTACTAAGATTACAACTGAACAAGACACACCCATAATTAATGTTCGAAACATTGATTATATTCCACTAGTTTCTAACACCTATGAGAGAAGGTCTAAACAGCCAACTCCTCTCATGACAACACAGCAAGTTTCTGAACCTTTTGGTCTAGGAACAAGCAGTGGTGGTTCTAGACTTTAACCTAGTCCAACTAGGGAGGAATCTGAGCCAATGCCCCATGATTCACCTCTCCCAACAGGTAACACAGTTGGAAGTGATGAGGGCAGTGGGCAACAATTGGAATTGAAGGTTTTGTGTACAAAAATAGTCAAGCAGGTTGAATCTCTACAAAAGGACTTGGCACATGTCAAGAAGCAGCATACCAAGGATGTTAAACACTTACAAGAAGAGATTTAGACCTTGAAGAATGAGTTGCAGGGGTTGAAAAAGCACAAGAAAACTGCAAAGTTGGTGATTTCATCTTCATCCTCACCTAATAATGGTGATTCAGCTGGTTTTGATCATGATTTGGGAAATTCTCCCAAACAGGGGAGGAAAACTGATTTTGAAGATGAAGGAGATTCTAGTAAAGGAGCAAAGGAAGCTAATACTCAAGGAGAGCAACTTGATGATCAAGACATTTTCTGTACTGCAACTGATTTTACCACTGATTTCATTTCCACTGCAGAGCCAAATATTGCCACTGCAAGTGAAGAATTTGATAAACTGAAGAAAGACAAAGGTAAAGCACTTATGGAAAGTGTAGAGCAAACTGGAAGAAAGATTTCAAAGAAACAACAAGCACAGATTGCTCTTGATAGAGAAGTTGCTGAAAAGAAACAGCTTGAAGAAATGGAAGTTGCAAGCTTTTTAGAGACTAAAAGATTGAATAGAATGGAAGATTTTATTAAAGATCCAATTTCCACTATTCAACCTACAATTCTTAGAGAAAAGACTCTAAAGTTTAGTTATGTTCCTACTGAAGATGATATTGAGTTCTTTATTGCTAATAATCAAATAATCAAGAAAAAGGCAATTGACCTTGTTGGGTTTATTGATTTGATGAAACAAAACAAGAAGAATGAAACATCAAGGGCTTAAAGAGAAAGAGATGAAACCTACAAAAAGATGGAAGGATTTGCTTGCAAAAGAAGATTTACTTATTAGTCCTTCGTAGTATTTTTTAAACCCTAATCCTCTAGTATATAAAGAGGAAAAGGGATGTAGGTTTTTAATATAACTCTTCCATAATGCAGTCTTGGAAAGGTGTGTGTGTTCTAGGGTGTCGTTCATTGTAAACGCCTAGAACTAGTTATCCCTAAGATCTGAGATGGCTTAGATCCCTGTTACAGTTAGGTAACACGTTATATTCTGATCAATATATAATTGGGGAAGATGTGGAAAAACCTTGTGTCAATAACAAAGTGTTCTTATGTTTATTCCGCTGTGCAATGTTAATCTGTGTTATTGTTAAACCCTAGAGGCTCAAAAACGATCACGAAACTATTGTTTACCACGTTCTTAGTTTCAACAAGTGGTATCAGAGCTTGTGATCCAGAAACTGAAACCAAGAAGAAGCTTTGTTACGTTCTGTTTAAGTAAGTTAAGATGTCTGACGAAACACACATGGTTACTGCTTCCAAGGTTCCCATGCTCAAGCATGGAGAGTATCAAATCTTGAGAATGCGAATAAGGCAATATATTCGTATGATTGATTATGCTCTCTGGGATGTTGTGGAAAAAGGTGATACTCTTCCTAAAAAGGGTGAGGATGGCCAAGATATAGCCATTGTTAGTGAGATTGACAAGGCTAAGAGAAAGATGGAGATTAAAGCTCATAGTATTCTCTCTATGGGAATACCTAATGAATATGCTTTGGACTTTGAACAATATGAGTCTGCAAAGGAGCTCATGGATGCTATTGAAACAAGGTTTGCTGGTAATGAAGCTACCAAGAAATCAAGGAAAAATATGCTCAAGCATCAGCTAGAAAACTTCACTGCTCTGAGTGGAGAAAAACTTGATGGCACCTATAACAGACTTCAAAAGCTCATTAGCCAAATAAAGTCAGTGGAATACATAGTTGCTCAAGAAGATATTAATCTAAAGTTCATCAGAAGTTTATCACCTGACTGGGCTATGCATATTGTTGTGTGGAGGAACAAGGATGACTTTGAAAAGATGACTCTGGACAATCTCTACAACAACTTGAAGGTATATGAGTCTAAGAACAACATTGTTGGTGCATCTTCAACTAGCCAAAACATTGCTTTTGTTTCCACTAATCACAAAAGTACAAAAGATGTATCCACTGCTGCCTATGGAATAACCACGGCTATTGCAAACAATACCACTGTTAGTGATAATGTCAGTGATGGTGCAATCTGTGCTTTTCTGGCTGATTTAACTACCAGTGTTACTGTTTTAAATCAAGATCTAGATAAAATTGATCCTGATGATCTTGAAGAGATAAATCTTCAATGTCAAATGGCAATGTTGACTCTCCAAGCAAGGAAGTTTCTGAGGAGGAATGGAAGACAGGTTAAGTATGATGGTCAAAGGAGAGCTGGATTCGACAAAAACAAGATGGAGTGCTTTAACTGCAAGAAGAAGGGTCACTTTGCTAGGGAATGTAGAGCACCTAAGAGGATTGAAGGCATCAAGAAGACTGCTGAAGAGCCTGCTCCTTCTTCATCATTGGTGGCTCAAGATGGTATTGGTGATTATGACTGGAGTGATGAAATTGAAGAAGGACCCAATGCAGCTTTTCTTGCTAGTGAAGCTTCAAAAGAGCATAACTTTGCTCTTATGGCCTATGCTTCATCTTCTGGTTCAGATTCTGAGGTATCTAATGATTCTAAAACTTCTACTTGTTCTTTTAAATCACGTCAAGATAACTTAGAATCTCAAAAAGCTATCAATGAGAGTTTAAGGAAAGAAGTAGAAAGACTGTCTCTAGATAACTTAGGTTATAGAGTTGGTCTAGAAAGTGTTGAAGAAAAGCTAAATTACTGTATTAAATGTAAGTTTGAGTATGTAGATAAGATTAATATACTTGGTGGTGAAATTGATCTTAAGGATAGAGAGATTAAGATGCTTAAAGAGAAACTAGAAAAGGCAGAAAGTGTAAAGGTAGAAGCCCTAAAAGAAAAAGAAAAACATGTTGTTAGGGTTGCTAAAACACAGTATGCTTCTGATCTAGTAAATAAGACAATAGGTCAAAAATTGTTCCAGGATGGTACTGGTCTTGGTTATAATAATATGCCCCCGCCATCTCTTATGAAACATGCACCACCTTCTAAAGAACTGTCATATAGCAGTGAATTTAGTTTCAATAAACCTGTAGGTGAAACTAGCAATGCATCACCTAAGATAGGTTCTGATAAGTCATCTGATGCTCCCATCATTGAAGATTGGGAATCAGATTTTGAGGAAGATAGATATGTATCAACACAGCCTGAGAGGATAGAACCTGTTAAGAAAGTTGATACTAAGCAAGCCAACCTTGTGCCTAGATTTGGAGCTCAAATTGCTAAGAAAGTAGTAGAGTACAAGGAAGTACCTAGGGAACAGATGAAAAGATACCTACCTAGGGGAAACCAGAGAAACTTCAATGGACTAATTTCAAACAGGTTAGGAGATGAGTTTCAATGTGTTAAAAAGGCTTGTTTTGCATGTAGTAGTTTTGAGCACTTACAGAGAAACTGTTATAAAACCAGACCACAAGTTTGGAATCATTGGAGGAGGGTAAATCACCAAAACTTTTCAAAGAAAACAAACCCTCATCCTAACAGAAACATGATTCCTAGAGCAGTGTTAATGAGGAATGGAAATACAAAATCAATTGTCACTGCTGCACCCAAATGGGTTACAACCACTACTAAGCAAAATGTAAACACGGCTAAGCAAACTGTAACCACTGCTAAGCATAATATCACCACTGATACAAAAGAAGTTTTAAAAATTCCAAAGGTGATAACTGACACAGTGGTTGGAAACCATTTTTATGCTATAAAGGCCTCAGCTAGTTGGCAATGGAAACCTAAGACCAAGGTTTTACATCATGTCAACTGTGCATCAATGGACCTAAAAAAATTTGATTATGTTGATGCACAGGGCAGACCCAAGTCAGTATTGGCTTGGGTCCACAAAAGGAACTAATCTGTTTAATCTCATGTGTAGGGCAATCTAAAAGATGAGCTAAAAGATAAAGGAGTTTTTTATAGTGGTTGCTCTGGGCACATGACTTGGGATGGGAGCAACCTGGAAGATTTTGAAGCTTTTGATGGAGGATATGTGGCATTTGGTAATGATCCAAAGGGAGGAAAGATACTTGGCAAAGGCACAATCAGAACAGGGAATTTAGACTTTGAAATGGTCTATCTGGTACAAGGACTTAAGTATAATTTATTCAGTGTTTCACAAATGTGTGATAAGACAAACTGGGTACTTTTTGGTGAAACTGAGTGTGTGGTGTTGTCACCTGAATTTAAGATGCCTGATGAGAAGTATATACAGCTAAGGGTACCTAGGAAGGAAAACATATATTGTTTTGATCTTAAAGATGTAATTCCTAATAGGTCCTTAACCTGTTTGTTTGCTAAAGCATCAGTAGATGAGTCTAAGTTATGGCATAGAAGACTAGGTCACCTCAATTACAAAACAATCAACAAACTGGTAAAAGGTAACTTAGTGAGAGGGTTACCTTCTAAGGTTTTTGATTGTAAGGAATTGTGTGTGGCTTGTCAAAAAGGAAAACAACATAGAGCTTCTTGTAAGACCAAAACTGTCAACACCATCACACAACCACTGTTTATGCTTCATATGGACTTATTTGGACCTACCTTTGTTAAAAGTTTGAACCAAAAGCTGTATTACCTAGTTATCACTAATGATTATAGTAGATTTTCTTCGGTATACTTTTTGGCAGCTAAGAGTGAGACTAGTGAGATCCTCAAGAGTTTCATTACTAAGATAGAAAATCTAGTAAATCATAAGGTTAAGGTAATCAGATGTGATAATGGAACTAAGTTTAAGAATGATGTGATGAATTAGTTCTGTGTAGTTAAGGGTATAGAAAGACAGTTTAGTGTTGCTAGAACACCACAACAAAATGGTGTAGCTGAAAGGAAGAATAGGACACTAATTGAGGCTGCTAGGACAATGTTGTCAGAATCTAAGTTACCTACTACCTTTTGGGCTGAAGCTGTAGGCACTGCATGTTATGTGCAGAATAGAAGTAAGGTAGTGAAGCCTCATAACAAGACCCCCTATGAATTGTTACATGATAGGAAGCCAATGATTGCATTCCTAAAACCTTTTGGGTGTCCTGTTACTATCTTGAATACCATAGACTACCTAGGCAAGTTTCAAGAAAAAGCTGATGATGGATACTTTTTAGGCTACTCTTCTAATAGTAAAGCCTTTAGAGTATGCAATAGAAGGACTAGAATTGTTGAAGAGAACTTACATGTTCAATTTAGTGAAAAGACTCCTAGTATTGAGACCAAAGGACCAGATTGGTTGTTTAACATTGATATGCTAACCAAATCTAGGAATTATGAGCCTATCATTGCAGGAACTTCCACTAATGTTGATGCAGGTACACAAAAGGATTCTGATGCAGAAGCAATTTCTAAGGAAGCTGATTCTCCACAGGAGTTCTATTTGTTTGAAAAGTGGAAAGCTAGTTCTGTCTCACCCATCATTGATAAGCAAGGTCCCACTGATGATGATGTCTTGAATACTGGAGGCAATGTTGATCATCATCAAGATAAGGATGAGTTGTTGAAAGATAACTCAGTGTCGGTAGAAGAAATTGAAAATTAGAAAAGGCACTCTGAAAGCACTGCTAAGCCAAATGAAAGCACAGATAGAAATAATGAAAGAACTGCTAAGCCAACTTCTACCACTGCCTATTGGGACAAAAAAAATAATAAATAAATAAATAAATAAATTGTGTAATCCTTCATATTTTTGTGTGATATCACTAATTTTGACACAGATTTTCTTGCTATATCTGATGGTCAACTGATTGGAGTGTAATACTGTATCCACTGATAGCTGTTTTAAAACCACGGATAGTGGTCTTCAAACCACTGATAGCATGCTGCTTATTTTTGGATACTTCATGGGCTGTTTGGTAACTTTGGTGAAAGTATATTTATCTCCCCAAATCACGGACAGATCATTTAATTAATCTTCATACCATTTCAACTTGGCGCTCTCCATAAACCCTAATCACTTTACTTTTCTTAATTCACAAATCCCACAACACTTACATCATCAATCACAATGGCGACCCAGTACTCTCACACCCATAACCTTGTTGCTAACCTGGTAAAAAACAATAGATCTGTAGGTTTTCATCAAATGATTGATTTCCTTATTCACAGTCCTATTCACTTTGCCTTAACTGTCACACCAACCATCCTTAAAGCCTACATACATCAGTTCTGGGGGAATGCTAAGCTTGAGGAGGTAGATGGAGTAGAGGTGTTTAGTTCTATTGTGGATGAGAATGAAATTTTGGTTGATGAGGAGATCATTAGAAGGGTTTTGAAGTTTGATGATGCTGATGGTGTTGATAATCTTTCAGATGTTGAGATTTTTGCTGGTTTAGAGAGGTTAGGCTATACACACAGGGGTGAAAAGGTAAAATTTTTTAAGAGTCTGTTTTCACCTCAATGGAAGTTTTTAATACACACCTTGTTGATGTGTCTGAGTAACAAGACCACTGGTTTTGATGACTTTCCTTCTAAGATTGCTACAGCTATTATTTGTTTTTCTGAGGGAAGGAAGTTTAATTGGTCTAGAATGATTTATGATGGTCTTGTGCAGAACATTAGGAAGAAAGGAAAATATTATTTATATCCTAGGTTTGTGCAATTGATTCTTGAGAGTCAAATTGAAGAACCTATTGAGCATTCTAGAGAATATGAAGTTCATTATATGCTACCTAAAGTGTTTGCACATATGAGGAATCAAAAGCCAAATGTTCAAATCATAGATGTTCCTTTGTTTCCACATATAATCTCTTTGCCTGTTGTTCCTGAGTTTCTTTGAAGGTCTTGAAGTCCAACCCTTAGTAACTGAATCCACTGATAGTGACTCTCAAACCATTGCTAGTTTACCCCAAACCACTATTAGTACACTTGCAACAACTGTTAACCCAATTGTGTGGACTAGGAGGAGGAAGGGCACTAAGCTACCTCAGGCTAGTGCTAGTGGTGTTGCTCATGAGGCTGTCACAGGTGGTCGAGGTGACATGATTGGAAGGGCTTCCGCTACTGATTCATGCTTAGATGCTGGTCAGGCTAGTGGAAACATCATTAAGACCCAACCTTTGGCAACTCCTAATGTGGAGAGTTCTTTGGAACTTAACACAGGTGGAGGAATCCCTAGCCAACTGGCTAATACAGGGTGCATAGATGTTCAGGCTCGGTCTGATGCTATGTTTTCTATATCCAAGTATTCACCTCTCGGAGCAGTTAACACAGCTCGAAGTGATGAGGATCGATTGGAACATGAACCTGAATTGACGGATCCTAATATGGTACATAATGACTTTTCCAATGAACCACCTCTCGGATCAGTTATCACAGGTCAAAGTGGGGAGGATATTCTTAAATTTTTTAATGAATTGACGGCTAAATGTGCTAAAATGGATGATACAATATCAAGTCTTCAAGAGTTGGTTGTGTTTCAGGGTAAGGAAATTCGGAGGCTGAAGCATAGGATGTTTGTTTTAGAGAAAGTAAGAAGACATGGGGTTTCTGTTTTTAGGCAACTAAGGAAGATGAAAAAGAAGGCGGACTCCTCTACAGATCTGAATGTGGAGAATGTAACCAAACAGGGGAGGAGTGAAGACATGAATTCAGGGGAGGCTAATGATGAGCATATACAGACTGATGTGGATAGTGGAGATCAAGCAGCACAATTTGTAGTCTTTGATAAAGATGGGAATGAAGCTGTTTTTGAAAGTTTGAAGACTGTGGTAGAAGATGAAGTGATGCAAGACATAACTACTAATAGTGTATCTGCAACCACGACGAGTACTTTTGAAACCACTACTACAGTTTCAGACATGGCAATTGTACCCACTGCTATCATAACTACTTCTACAATTGTTACTACCATCTCTGTATCACCACCCAAATCAAAAGAGGTTGAGAAAGAAGCTGCAAGTACACTGATCAATCTTAGTAAAACCTTATCTAATCCTACACCCATCATTGCACCTGTTTCATCTCTTAAATCTACTGCAAACAAATCCAAAAGTTTAGCTATTGGTGGGCCTTTGAAGAAGAAGGTCAACCAGTCATTGGAAAAGGTAAAGGAATTGTAGAACCAGAATTGAAGTTTAAAAGTAGAGAAGAACAGATTGCTTATGATAATGAGTTTTCAAGAAGTATACAAGCTGCAGAGGAAGAAGCTGCAATGAAACAAATGCAAGAAGAGGAGGAAGCTAGTCAGAAATGGTTAGCTAAATGGTATGAATCACAAAATTATCTTCAAGCTTCTAATCAAATACATGATGAGTATACTCCACAAGAATGGGCATTGTTAGATGATGAGGAAAGAGCTAGACTTTTGGGTGAATGGGCAAGGAGGATTAGTAAAGAAAGAAAGCAAGTTATAAGAAAGAAACCTCCTACAATTGCACAGATGAGGAATGTACTGATGAATATTATTAAGAATTCAGGCATACATATTCCTGATAATCTTAATAAATGTTCATTTGAAAGAATTCATGAGCTTTATCTTATGTGTATGAGGATTAATAATGATAGTTTCTGTCCAATGAATTCTGAAAAAAATGAAGAGTGGATTAAAGGTAATCTAAAGAGAAAATATGAGGTTTAGGATGAATCTGGTTCTAAAAGATTGAAAGATTTTGAAGATAGCAATAAAATTATCTTTTATAAGTATGAGCTTAAAGGGAGTGAAGGATGCTGGAAAATTCAAAGACTCAATAATGAAGTTTCTGAGTATAATAAATTTTCACAAATGCTTCAGTATTTTGATAGAGATGATTTGCTGAATCTTTGGGAGCCTTATAGGAATAAATATGGTGATGTGCAACCAGATGATTATCATGAGAGAATGGTTTATCATCACTTGAAGATTTTGTTTGAGCCTACTCATGATGAACCTGAATGGAAAGGACTCTGCAATGGACAAGTTATAGAATGGTTTGTATATCAAACTTGTGGAGTTCATGTTTTAACTATATCTGGAGAAGTTATTCATATGCTTGTAGAAGGTGATTATCCTCAATTGAATAAGTATCCAGAAATTATTACTCAGATGGTGAAGCCTGGTATTATCAAGATGTTGATGCCCTATGATGGTCAAGCTTACAATTTGTTGCTGAAGTATGAGAAAATTCTTAAATCTAGTAAGTGTTTGACTACATCCTCCAATTCAGATTTTTTGAGCTTAAAAGAAACTTGAGAATTCTATTGGAATGTATCAAGTTTAGGGGAGGATTGTTGGGTTTTTGGATCCTTAGATCAAGAATTATTCTAAGTGTTGGAACCGCGGACAGTGTTGATGAAACCACGGACAGAGGAATGAAACCACTGCTGAAGACAAACCGCGGCTAGTAGTTTTGTGTAACCACGGATAATGTAATATAACCACTGCTAGTCTTGTATAGTCGGTTTAGTATTCTTTATTAGATAAATATGGAAAAGATATTTATCTTGTAGGTTACGTATTGTATTATGTATAGGACTCCTTAGTCTATAAAAGGAGGTCCTAGGGTAGATTAGATATAGGTATGTTTTTTATCTAAGGTCGATACACTTCAAGGTTGTAAAACCCTAATACTGATTAGAGTATTCGTATTAATAATAATATTGAGGTGTTGAATGTTTATTGTTCTTCTTCTTAAGATTAAGTATTAAATTCCGCGAGATACTTAATAAGTTTTTGTTTAAGTCAGTTTCTATATTAGATCGTTTGCTTAACTGGGATCAACAATTGGTATCAGAGATCGGGGAGCTCGTTACCTAGGGATTCGCAAGGTTTTTCGATGAAGAAGATGAAAAAATTCGAAGCTGGTACAAAATTCGCAACTTTCTGCAGCACTGTTTTAAAAACGTGATAACTTGTTCGTTAGCCGTTGGATCATGACGAAATTTTCGGTGGACGTTCTCTATATATTCATCTAACTTTTCACTGGAGGGATCGTTGATCTGAGCTGTGAGTAAAAATTTATTCATTGTCGAAGTCTGCTGCAGAAGGAGGTTTTCAATATCGAATTTTTAGGGTTTTCTTGGATATTCAACTTCCTAAATCCGTGTTTCTTTGAATTAATTCATTATGGAAGTTGTTTATAAATTGTGTGGTGTCTTTAATTTATGGAAGAAAGTAGCTTTGATGGTGTTTTGATTCGAAACCACTGCTAGTGTTATCGAAACCACTCCTAGTGTTTTCTCGAAACCACTGCTAGTGTTTTCTCGAAACTACTGCTAGTGTTTTCTCGAAACCACTGCTAGTGTTTTTCGTAACCACTGCTAGTGTTCACTCGTTACCACTGCTACTTTGTTTGAAATCCACTGTTATGCTAGTGTGTTTCTACTATTTATATTCTCTGTTTGTTGATAACAAAAAGGGGAAGATATGAGAAGAGATAGCATGGATTAAGGGGAAGACAAGGAAGACAAGATTTGTTTCATTCATGGTGAGATTTAATTATCTCAACTTCTGCTACTTCGTCTAGGGAAGTTCGTACACGACTTTAATTGTTTTGTTATCATCAAATAGGGGAAGATTGTTGGGTTTATTGATTTGATGAAACAAAACAAGAAGAATGAAACATCAAGGGCTTAAAGAGAAAGAGATGAAACCTACAAAAAGATGGAAGGATTTGCTTGCAAAAGAAGATTTACTTATTAGTCCTTTGTAGTATTTTGTAAACCCTAATCCTCTAGTATATAAAGAGGACATGGGATGTAGGTTTTTAATATAACTCTTCCATAATGTAGTCTTGTAAAGGGGTGTGTGTGTTCTAGGGCGTCGTTCATTGTAAACGCCTAGAACTAGTTATCCCTAAGATCTGAGATGGCTTAGATCTCTGTTACAGTTAGGTAACACGTTATATTCTGATCAATATATAATTGGGGAAGATGTGGAAAAACCTTGTGTCAATAACAAAGTGTTCTTATGTTTATTCCGCTGTGCAATGTTAATCTGTGTTATTGTTAAACCCTAGAGGCTCAAAAACGATCACGAAACTATTGTTTACCACGTTCTTAGTTTCAACAGACCTTGTAGCTGATGCATCCTTAACTGAAGAACAAAGAACTGCTCAGTTGAAGGATTTCATTCAAATGAAGAACAATCAAGCACTTGAAGATGTGATTAGTACAGTCAGAAAGGGCCAAAAGAAATCAAGACAACCAACCAAAGCACAAGTTCTCTCATATATGAAGACTTATTGTTGTCATGTTGGTGGTTGGAAGAAGCATCAATTCAAAGGAATGCCTGATGAACATGTAGAAAGAGCTTACTACAGAGCAAAAAGGCAAGACAGTGATTTTGTTTCTATGCACTCTGAAGAAGAAGCAAAAAGGTTTCCTGAATTGAAGAGAAAGGCCAAAGAAAGTGATTCTCAAACTGTTAAGAAGACTAAGATTGCTGAAGAACAAGAAATTCCTACTGAGAAATTCACTGAAGAACAACTGACTGGAATGATTGTGATTGTAGAAGAAGATTTTTATCCAGAACCACTGCAAGCAAGACATCCTATCATTGATTGGGAAGTTTACACTGCTAGCAATTTTGCTCCAACATGGAAGATCACAAGGCTAGGTGGTGAAACTTCATCATTCATTCAATTTGAAGATCTTATAAAAGCTTTTGACAGAGATGACCTTGATACACTATGGAGGTTAGTTCAAGAAAGGTTTAATGCTCAAGATCTTAAAGACATAAAGGAGATGCAGTTATGGGTTAATCTTAGAAGGCTCTATGAACCAAATGTTAATGATGATTTCTAGAAATTCTCATGCACATGTCCTGGTACTAAATGGTTTTACTATGATTCATGTGAAGTTCATCATGTCTCTACAGCAAATGGAGTTGATGCATTTATGCTTGCTGAGAAAGAGTATCCACTCAGAGTTGGAACTCTCACAGTGATGTTATGTTTAACAATAAGAGTTCATGAAGACAATGAGAAGGTCAGAGCATTATTATATAGGCTTCAAGATCAATGTTCCAGAGCTATTCAGAAGTTAAGGAAGAAGTAAAGTGTTTGGTTGAATTCCCCAAATCCTTGAAGATAATGCAGATTGAAGAAACTTATTGAGTTGCAGAGAAATCAAAAGTTTAGGGGAGGATTGTTGGGAATAATCCGTTACCACGAATAGTTGTGGTTTACACTGCTAGGATTAACACTAGCAGTGGAAACGTATTACCACTGCTGGTACATTATTACCACTGCTATAGGAAAACGTGTTTAAATAAGTATAGAATAGATCTTGTGTATATTCTATAATGTTAGCTTTATACTTATCTTGTAAAGGACTCCTTGTTGTATAAAAGGAGATCCTAGGTCATTGTTTTAGGTACTTGTCAATTACCTACGTATTACTCACAAAGTCTTCAAGGTGTAACCCTAGTGATAAGCTAAGATCACTCGTATTATTCATTAATAATATTGGAGCTTAAGTTTTGTGTTTAATCTGTGTTTACATACAATACATCATACAATCCATCTTCTAAAGTATTACTAAGTAAATTCCGCGTACTTAATAATATTATACAAAATATCATTGACACAAGGTGTGTGTCTAGATCCATCAGATTTTGTAAAAAAAGGTACGATGTCAATTGGTAAAAAAGCTCTTACAGATTGGTTATCTTTACTACTTTTGTAGGTTTTTTTCCCCATTTGTCAACCTGATGTACACTGGTGCCTGGGTGAATTTACTATTAGCACTGGTGTTATAACGCTTTACGATAGCCTTGGGAGTAGGCAGGTTGAAGACCGTCCTTGGTGGATAAATATGATGCGACGTTTTCAAGCTCAACTATCGATTTATTAGGAAGAGAGTGAGGTGATGGCGAGGAAGAATATAGATCCCAATTCCTACTCCGTTTCCTTTCGGTATGCAGAAAATGTCCCTATACAAGGTGGGAGGTATGGGGATTGTGGTGTTTGGGTGATTATATTTCTATACAGGTTGGCCTATTACATTCCACTCGACTTCAAAGACACAGTTCAAGCTGCACTGGCATATCGTGAGCATCTGTCCGAATTTTTCTGGAAATACAATATTCCAGTTCCAAAATCCTAAATGAATGGCCTGCTAAGCATTTTAATTTGTGTTGCTTTCTGGTGATAAGATCTTGTATACAGTCGACTAGTAAGTCGCTCGACCACTCGACTAGTAGTTGGGCAGATGGTATATTTAATGTGATAGGGTAGATGATAATCAAATATAAATATGACCCGATAGCATAGGGAATTCTCATCCAAAATTCTCTCAAACATTTCGCTACCACCAAATGGATTCGCCACCAAATGAGGAATGGGAACAACTACTTTATATAGATGACTCTGATCTCTGACTTTCCGCTATGACTCAGAACATGGTCTCTGATCGGTGCAAAACCGTCAAGTTATCTCACACAAGCTAGCCACTTGTGAATGGCTAACCGTAAGAAACTTAAAACAGTTCAGACACCAATGCAATGAAGATCTGGAGAGTATAGTGTTTCCCCGGGTCGTTATGTCCCAGCGAGCTATGCGAAGAATCACCCAACGAATAGTGATCGAGAGATTTGAACGGAAAAGAGGTTTTGATTAATTATAACTACAGAAATAGTATAAAAATTACAATGGCTTAAATGCAAATTAAAGAAAATTAAAAAGATAAACTATATTAAATAAACGCTATCACTATTTTTAAACTAATGTTTTTGATTACAAATTTAACTTAAAATCTACGTGACGTACAGAAGAAAATGTGAAACTGAAGCAATATTAGTCCTAAAAATATGAAAATGACATTTTTACAATCCTAATGATAAAAGAAAATTTTTAGAAAATTATTTTAATAACTATTTAATTAATTATTATTAATTAAAAACTAATTTTAACTATTTAATAATAACCTAAAATACAAGAAAATATGAAATAAAGCTATAAAAATGAAATTATGACATGGAAAAATCTAAAATAACTAAAAAGAATTTTCAAAACTAATTTTATATTTTTCTGATTATTTTTCTATTTTCTATGAATTAAAAACTAATCAAAACTAATTAAATTACTAAAAATTATAAATTTAACTATGAAAAATCTGGAAAAATAATTTTTTTACTTTTTATATTTATCTAAACCTAGGAAAATTGAAAAATTATTTTTTTTGAACTTTTTCTGAATTAATTGTATTAAAAGCTATTAAAAATTGCTTAAAAACTGTTTTAAATAAAGAAAAATAGCAAACTGACTTAGAAAATCTGAAAAATTCAAGAAAAGTCTAAAATAATATTATGAATCTAGGAAAAATAGAAAAACAGTGGGTTGTGTGCAAGAAAATGAAACTGCTAAGCAAGTGCTTATAAATAAGCACTTGAAATAAGCCAAATGAAAACCACAAGCTACCCAAATGAAACAGAAGCTATAGTATGCTAAAAGAACCAAAATGCAACAAGTATCAACTGCTCTTAACCTCTATATACTCACTGCCATGATTTGGTGATTTTGAGAATAAGTGCTAAGAACAGTTTGAGGGTACTACTTTAAAGCCTAATAATAAGCTACCTAATAAGCCGACTAGAAACCAAGAGATGGAACCTAAACTAGACCTGGCTAGGTACTTCTAAACCAAAGATTAGCCCTGGACAAGCTCTCAAGAGCTGGCTGCAAGGTCTGCAAGACCCTGTGCAGACTCGTGAATATCTGAGTCAGTGCACAGGGCAT
This sequence comes from Chrysanthemum makinoi, assembly GCA_910596185.1. Taxonomy (NCBI): domain Eukaryota; kingdom Viridiplantae; phylum Streptophyta; class Magnoliopsida; order Asterales; family Asteraceae; genus Chrysanthemum; species Chrysanthemum makinoi. The sequence goes on from OU343219.1 coordinate 240,545,038, forward strand.
TTTTGCCCATGTTGCCAACCCATTTTGAAGCTTATAAAAATTTGACAAAAATCTATAAAAATGATAATAAGAAAATATACCAACTGAAGTTTTAACACCCAAAGTCTCACTTGATTTGACCCAGAAATGAGTTTATTAAAAATCATCCCATTTGGGCTCAAAACTGATTTTTCAAGTTTTTGACTTTTGAGCAGTTGAGAAAAGTTGACCAATTTGAACTTTGAATCCAATTTGTGGAATGAACTTGATGTATTATGATGAAATGAAGCTTCTGCAAACTATATCTATGAAATTTAAACACAAAACAAGATTTTGATTTTATAAAAATCCAACAGTTAGGCAAATGAAGACAGTTGAAGATGGATTTGACTTTAGAGCTAATGCATGTGCATATTATGACTGATATGAATACAAATGAGCTAAACAAACCTAAACCAACAAGTTTCTACCATTGAGCAATCCTTAAACACAGTTTAAGTAGCAAAACCAAACACACCTGTTATGAATGATATGCAATTAAAATAAAGCCAACTGCTAAACTAGCCTATGCAGACAATCAAACCGAAGTTTAACTACCTTAAATACCACTTAATAAACAGATTTGAACTGTTTATAACTACAACTAAAAGTACAAACAAAAATGCAAACCGGCTTGAAAATTGAAAATGAGATACTCACTCACAGATGTCCAGCTTATTTCTCAGGCTAAACCAGAACCATAACTAAACTACTTGAAGCTATTCCAACCCAAACCAATCTCTGCATCAACCCATATCCAATTTCTTCTCCACCTTGACCCAGTTTGACTTTTGTTGACCCTAAACCAAATTTGCTTGAAAATGAAATGTAAGCTTACTCAAAGCCATAAACAACTTAAACAAACTTATTTGAGCTTAAACATAAGCTACTAGAAGCTTGGGCATAGGAATTTGAAACTGAGATTGCAACAGTGAACTTGAAAAGATGGACTTATATAAAACCTTGATATTGATGCTTAAAAGTAAATTACAATGATAGAGTGACTTGAGTTTAATACATTAAAGCTTAAAATTACATTTTAAAACACTAATTAAGATAACTTAAAAAAAACGACATACAAAGAAAAATAAAAACTAACTACTCTCTCTTTGCATCTCTTTCTTCCTTTTTATATGCAAAAGTGCTTCCACATGTTCTCTGAGCAAGTCCCACCTTCTTTCTTGGCCATTGGATAACTTGGGAAGATTATAGCCATTTGATCACTTTTGGCGGGAAATATGGTTTCGACCTGTTGGGGTTGAGTGTTAGGGGGAGGGGTGCATTTAATGCATTTGGCATGGGGTGTGGTTGGAGGGGACAAAGCGTGGAGTAGGGTGAGCTAGAGTGGTTGAGTTGCAGAAAAAGTGGTGATGGAGAAGGTGGTATTGGAGGGAAAAGGTGGGTGGTTTTATTATAGACCGTGGGTAAAGGGATAACGGGTAAAAGGGATTGGGTAAACGGGTTGGGTTTAAATTGGACCGGGTTGTGGGTTTGGGCTTGGTTTATTTTGGGTTTGGGTAGTTATTAGGTTTAGGACTAACTATGGATCCAAGGTGTAGTTAAGGGACCAAAACTGCCAAGTCTGATTTTCTAGGGACCAATAATGTACATTCTGAAATTATAATCCAAGGGCTAAACTTGACAATCTCCAATATTCCAAGGACCAAACTTGTCATTTTTGAAACTCAAAGGACTAAACTTGTTATTTCTCAAAACTTTTGAAATCTTTCACCAAAGGACTAATTTTGACAACTTATGATTTTAAAAGGACCTTTGGTGACTTTTCTTTTGAAATAAGTGCTTCAGGGACTATTTCTGACAACTTTTGAAACTTGGGGACTGAAACTGCCAATTATGCAAACTTAGCTCATTTTTCATCTGATTTTAAACATTTTGCATCTAAAACATATAAAATGCAATTTTGAGATATTTTCAGTATTTTGATGCATTTCTGAGCATTTTAAACGTTTTGCAGTTCGAATTAACCAAAATGATGAGTATTTACACACTCATCAATCCCTCACACTAAACTATTGCTAGTCTCTAGCAATCTTTTGAGAAAAATTAATGGATTTGAATCTCTTTACCAAAAGCCATTACTTCTGGAGTAGCCAAATGTTTTAGTTCAAGTAAGAACCATGGTACACCGATAACCATGTGATTTTGAGCAAACCACCAGCTTCCAACGGATTTGATTTGTCTTTACCAGAAGCCGTTTGCTTCTGGATTAGCCAACTCTTAGATAAATTATCAATATTATCTTTGGTGAGCTGATTACCAATTATGGTTTTTCCACAGCCTTTACCACAAGCCATAAACTTGCGGGCTAGCCAACTCTTCACTAATTAAAGATATGGTGAGCTGAACATCATACAATTTTGGGCAAATTGCAAGCCGTCAACGGATTTGAGATATCTTTACCAAGAGCCGTTTGCTCCTGGATTAACCAATCCTTTTGTTTATTAGACATGGCGGACTGATAACCGTAATCTGAGTAAGTGAAAAACACTTACTCCAAAAAAATTTTGGCCAAAAACTGGGGAATTAGGCGGTATAATTACATGATAAAATTCGTGAGAATTCCCCCACACTAGAAATGAATATTGCCCTCAATATTCAAAGTACCGGCGGTTATGCCTAAACTGAGAACGTAAAAGGGAAATACTACGGCCATTATTTTGAAAGATTTTTTTTTTTTTAGATATATATATATACAACATGTGGGGCATCTCCCCCACACTAAGGTGGCACACACGGGTGAAAACCCATGTTTAACTACTGTTTTTGATTACCGAGTCGCTAGCTTGACTCGACCCCGAATTAATTTGTTCATGGGGAAGTAAGTGGAAGAGACAATCTCCATCGGACTTTCACTTGAGATGTTTGTATAAACATTTGAAGTACGTGAAGGTTCCACACCGATGAGATATAGAGAGATCCGGCTCACAAATAATAAATGAAAATGCCGGGGTCAAAGATAGTGTCTTCACTCCCGAATGAGTGAAGAAGAGAAGAAGTCACGGGATAGGTGAAGAAAAGAAAGAAAGTCATGATGAAAATCATGACTAACTCATCTTCATCCATAGGAGAATCCATAATTTCAGTATGATGAATCTCATCATTTAAGCTCACGTGATCAAGACAAATCCCGGGTGTGTCATGATCAAAGTGGAAGTTATCATACTCCGGCGGAGATATGATATGAGTGAGTTCACCGAAGAACTCCTCGTGAAGAGAATCAATCACAAGATGTAAATCTGTGAATTCTTGTTCCACTGTAGACTCATCACTATCCTCAATCTGAGTATCAAAGAGTGGATTCTCAGAAATTAAAGTGAATTCAGAGTCGAATTCAAATAGAAGATTGGTGAAAGTAGCTTTGAATGTTTCAGGAACAAAGTGATCAACATTCTCTATTGGACTGTTAGGGTGAGAAGTGAGTGAACGATCATTATAAGGGAGACTTTCAATCTCTCCCAGATCGTCTTCGAAATCAAAGAGACCATCATCACTTCCCGATGAAAGTGGATTGATGTGAGTGAGTTCATCGGTGAACTCCTCAAGAAGATGATCAGCATCAGATTGTGGAAGCGATGCCTCAACATACTCGATGTTTCCATAAGAAGCACAATCGTCGCTAAAATCGGAGAAAGTTTCAAAATGATCTTTTGAACACTCAAGAGGAGAAAGAGAATCACACATATGATCGGTTCCCTGTGACTTTCTTGGGATTGGGACAAGGTTCTCAACACTAGACTTTATGAATTCGTCCGATTCCTTTTCAGAACAGCTTTCAAGATGCTCGTCCCCCATGTTTAGAGAGTGAGTGGGAATATCGGGTGTGATAGCAGTTGTTTGAGAATGAATCTCAACTGCTGGGATATCAACTGATGAACTTGATGAATTTTATAGAATTGAAGGATATCAAGTGTGTCCTCATCATCACTGTCATCAGGAATAAAACGAAAATGAGAGCTAGATCTGGCTGCTTTTTCTTTTGCAATTGATTCCCTAATAGATTTTTCAAACGCAATTAGGGAATTTATTTTAGCGAAAATTTCTGCTCTTCAGCTAACAATTCTTCCATGGATTTTGGATTATCTTGGGAATGTTTACATTCCTTCAAATCTTTCACTAAATCCAAAAGATCAAGGAGAAGATTTTGAGGAAGTGGCTCAGTCTGAGGTGGTGCCTGATTCATTTGGTACTGTAGAGGTTGGTCATGATACGAAGAGTCGTAATTGTTACAAGGAAATGGATTCCTTGTTTGACAATCGGAGCTAAAGTGTGGACCTCCACAATACTCACAACATTAAAACTGATGTGGCTGTGAGTCATATGTGTGGTAGTCATAATCGTTACTAGGAACCTGCTCATAGACAAGCGTGTTTCCGATTGACAATCGAACTGAGTGTGAACCACCACAGACTCACAATGATAAAAATGCTGAGTCTCACATATGGTAGCCGATGGAATAAATCAGGTTGTGTTATGGTAAGAATAGGGATCTTGGTTATGGACGGACCCGTTTCCCGACTCCACCATGCTATAACTAGGGCAATTGCCACCATTATAAGGACCACCACACCATTGACAACCAAGAGGGTGAGGATAAGACATAGAAAGAATCAAATGTTTTCAGAGGGGTAGGGATGAAGAATCAAAGATGTGAGAGGGTAAAGATGGATATTTTTGGATTTTTGGATAAACATTTTGTAAAAATAGGAAAGAAAATCTTTTGGGTTTTGATTTTATATATATGTAGAAACAAAAGAAAAATATTTTTGTGTTTGTTGAAAACTGATTTTAAAATGTTTTTGGATTTTTGGATTTTTATAAGAAAATATAAACATATATAGATGGTATGAACAAGGAGTGAATATTCAAATCACTAATCGCTAAGCGTAGGATAATTAGCACACCTCCAGCGTGTAAAATTTGATCGGTGGTGAACCGTCAAGTTATCTCACACAAGCTAGCCACTTGTGAATGGCTAACCGTAAGAAACTTAAAACAGTTCAGACACCAATGCAATGAAGATCTGGAGAGTATAGTGTTTCCCCGGGTCGTTATGTCCCAGCGAGCTATGCGAAGAATCACCCAACGAATAGTGATCGAGAGATTTGAACGGAAAAGAGGTTTTGATTAATTATAACTACAGAAATAGTATAAAAATTACAAGGGCTTAAATGCAAATTAAAGAAAATTAAAAAGATAAACTATATTAAATAAATGCTATCACTATTTTTAAACTAATGTTTTTGATTACAAATTTAAATTAAAATCTACGTGACGTACAGAAGAAAATGTGAAACTGAAGCAATATTAGTCCTAAAAATATGAAAATGACATTTTTACAATCCTAATGATAAAAGAAAATTTTTAGAAAAAGAAAATTATTTTTATAACTATTTAATTAATTATTATTAATTAAAAACTAATTTTAACTATTTAATAATAACCTAAAATACAAGAAAATATGAAATAAAGCTATAAAAATGAAATTATGACATGGAAAAAACTAAAATAACTAAAAAGAATTTTCAAAACTAATTTTATATTTTTCTGATTATTTTTCTATTTTCTATGAATTAAAAACTAATCAAAACTAATTAAATTACTAAAAATTACAAATTTAACTATGAAAAATCTGGAAAAATAATTTTTTTACTTTTTATATTTATCTAAACCTAGGAAAATTGAAAAATTATTTTTTTTTTGAACTTTTTCTGAATTAATTGTATTAAAAGCTATTAAAAATTGCTTAAAAACTGTTTTAAATAAAGAAAAATAGCAAACTAACTTAGAAAATCTAAAAAATTCAAGAAAAGTCTAAAATAATATTATGAATCTAGGAAAAATAGAAAAACAGTGGGTTGTGTGCAAGAAAATGAAACTGCTAAGCAAGTGCTTATAAATAAGCACTCGAAATAAGCCAAATGAAAACCACAAGCTACCCAAATGAAACAGAAGCTATATTATGCTAAAAGAACCAAAATGCAACAAGTATCAACTGCTCTTAACCTCTATATACTCACTGCCATGATTTGGTGATTTTGAGAATAAGTGCTAAGAACAGTTTGAGGGTACTACTTTAAAGCCTAATAATAAGCTACCTAATAAGCTGGGACTAGAAACCAAGAGATGGAACCTAAACTAGACCTGGATAGGTACTTCTAAACCAAAGATTAGCCCTGGACAAGCTCTCAAGAGCTGGCTGCAAGGTCTGCAAGACCCTGTGCAGACTCAGTGAATACTGAGTCAATGCACATGGCATTTTTGCCCATGTTGCCAACCCATTTTGAAGCTTATAAAAATTTGACAAAAATCTATAAAAATGATAATAAGAAAATATACCAACTGAAGTTTTAACACCCAAAGTCTCACTTGATTTGACCCAGAAATGAGTTTATTAAAAATCATCCCATTTGGGCTCAAAACTGATTTTTCAAGTTTTTGACTTTTGAGCAGTTGAGAAAAGTTGACCAATTTGAACTTTGAATCCAATTTGTGGAATGAACTTGATGTATTATGATGAAATGAAGCTTCTGCAAACTATATCTATGAAATTTAAACACAAAACAAGATTTTGATTTTATAAAAATCCAACAGTTAGGCAAATGAAGACAGTTGAAGATGGATTTGACTTTAGAGCTAATGCAGGTGCATATTATGACTGATATGAATACAAATGAGCTAAACAAACCTAAACCAACAAGTTTCTACCACTGAGCAATCCTTAAACACAGTTTAAGTAGCAAAACCAAACACACCTGTTATGAATGATATGCAATTAAAATAAAGCCAACTGCTAAACTAGCCTATGCAGACAATCAAACTGAGTTTAACTACCTTAAATACCACTTAATAAACAGATTTGAACTGTTTATAACTACAACTAAAAGTACAAACAAAAAATGCAAACTGGCTTGAAAATTGAAAATGAGATACTCACTCACAGATGTCCAGCTTATTTCTCAGGCTAAACCAGAACCATAACTAAACTACTTGAAGCTATTCCAACCCAAACCAATCTCTGCATCAACCCATATCCAATTTCTTCTCCACCTTGACCCAGTTTGACTTTTGTTGACCATAAACCAAATTTGCTTGAAAATGAAATGTAAGCTTACTCAAAGCCATAAACAACTTAAACAAACTTATTTGAGCTTAAACATAAGCTACTAGAAGCTTGGGCATAGGAATTTGAAACTGAGATTGCAACAGTGAACTTGAAAACATGGACTTATATAAAACCTTGATATTGATGCTTAAAAGTAAATTACAATGATAGAGTGACTTGAGTTTAATACATTAAAGCTTAAAATTACATTTTAAAACACTAATTAAGATAACTTAAAAAAAACGACATACAAAGAAAAATAAAAACTAACTACTCTCTCTTTGCATCTCTTTCTTCCTTTTTATATACAAAAGTGCTTCCACATGTTCTCTGAGCAAGTCCCACCTTCTTTCTTGGCCATTGGATAACTTGGGAAGATTATAGCCATTTGATCACTTTTGGCGGGAAATATGGTCTCGACCTGTTGGGGTTGAGTGTTAAGGGGAGGGGTGCATTTAATGCATTTGGCATGGGGTGTGGTTGGAGGGGACAAAGCGTGGAGTAGGGTGAGCTAGAGTGGTTGAGTTGCAGAAAAAGTGGTGATGGAGAAGGTGGTATTGGAGGGAAAAGGTGGGTGGTTTTATTATAGACCGTGGGTAAAGGGATAACGGGTAAAAGGGATTGGGTAAACGGGTTGGGTTTAAATTGGACCGGGTTGTGGGTTTGGGCTTGGTTTATTTTGGGTTTGGGTAGTTATTAGGTTTAGGACTAACTATGGATCCAAGGTGTAGTTAAGGGACCAAAACTGCCAAGTCTGATTTTCTAGGGACCAATAATGTACATTCTGAAATTATAATCCAAGGGCTAAACTTGACAATCTCCAATATTCCAAGGACCAAACTTGTCATTTTTGAAACTCAAAGGACTAAACTTGTTATTTCTCAAAACTTTTGAAATTTTTCACCAAAGGACTAATTTTGACAACTTATGATTTTAAAAGGACCTTTGGTGACTTTTCTTTTGAAATAAGTGCTTCAGGGACTATCTCTGACAACTTTTGAAACTTGGGGGACTGAAACTGCCAATTATGCAAACTTAGCTCATTTTTCATCGAATTTTAAACATTTTGCATCTAAAACATATAAAATGCAATTTTGAGATATTTTCAGTATTTTGATGCATTTCTGAGCATTTTTAAACGTTTTGCAGTTCAGAATTAACCAAAAATGATGAGTATTTACACACTCATCAGTCTCATATGGAAGCCCTAATGTTGATAAGTTTGTTAGGAAAATACCTGGTCCTGCAAGTAAAATTGCGGATATTCGGGGGGTGTGGATGATGGTTTGATGATGACACAGGAGTATATTAGGAAAGTTGTTTATGATGAGGGCGAGGATTATGATTTTAAAAGTGGGCCATGGGTTCGTGCGGTTGAGTTTATGCAAGTTGATGGTGGGATATTGGTTGGTTGTTTTCTGATATCAAAAATTTTGCAAGAAAGGGAAAGTTGAGAAGGTTGTTGGGATAATTAAGTCATGTACTCCGAATGTGTTGGGTGATCTAACAGTAACATTGAAAGACATTTCGAGTTTAATCTCGGGTTCATTCATCACAAAGTCTTTACTGATGAGAAGCTTGTTTACTTGTTGGTTACATTTTGATACTAAAAATGTTTCAAAGATTTTCTCCCATTGAATATAGCCATTATCTTAACATTACAATAAAAAATTTGGTCAAGGTTTTCCCCAAAGATACACTTCTTGAAGATAGCAGTGGTGCTGGTGTTAGTGGAAGTTTATCTTTTGTTTAAACAGTGGTGTTAGTGCTTTATTTATTTCAATTTTACTGTACTTGTTTTAATGTTCTATCTTTTATCGATTTCCTAATGTAATTCGTACGATTTAATGTTTTAATGTTTATCCATCATTGAAATTAAGTTTGCATCTTTAGTGTTTTTTAAATGTGAATTAATGTTGTATATTAAATTTTAACTAAACACACCTAACTACATTTACTCCTAATTAAATACTCTAACTACCATTTCATAATTATTAATCTACCTTATTAAACACACCTAATTATTTTCTTTTCCAAAGCAAAAGGATAACGGTGGTCGAACAGCCCCCAGTTGAGCGCCGTCAGTCGAGCGTTGAATTTTTAAAAGTGAATTAATATAGGGTAGGTAGTATTAATGGTGTATGCTTAATGTGATGTACTCCTAATTAAATACTCCTAACTACCATTTCACATTTATTAAACACACCTAATTATTTTCTTTTCCAATGCAAAAGGTACCGATGGTCGAGCAGCCCCCAGTCGAGCGCCGTCGGTCGAGCATTGACTTTTTAAATATGAATTAACATAGGGTAGATGGTTTTTAATGTGGTGCATTCATTAAACACACCTAAATAAATATTAAATTATATTTTTCCCGCCAAAAACATTCCCGCCAAATTTTTCCCACCAATTTTTTCCCGCCAAATATTTCCCACATATTTTTTCCCGCCAAATATTTCCCCCCAATTTTTTCCTGCCAAAATAATATACTATATATACTTACACATGTATTTCTCCATTCTATTATATAAAAATATATACAACGAAATTCAATAGAACAAACATACAAACTGTTATCATGAAGATGGCTGAATATGAAGCTTTTCCGTGTCCTTGTGGAGAAGGAAATGTAGTTTTGCGACAATCACATCGACGTCACAGCCTTGGCCAACTATACTATGCATGTCCTTTATCGAAGGTGAACAATTATAAGTGTTTGTTATTTATGTAATATATTAAGTATATGGTCGTAAAAATAATTTTCTCTATTATTTAACATCCTGGGTTAGAAGATCATGGATGTAAATTTTTTTTATGGAAAGAGGAACGTATCCGTCTACTTATCGGTTCTCCAGTAGTTTCATCGCCTTCAACTTATATGACATGATCCTCCGCCACCAAGATATTCTGCAAGAACCTCAAAACCAAATTCGAAATGCTTTTTGCTCAAATTGCAAGTTGTTGACTAATAAGATAAAAGTATTGGAGGCAACAATAGAAATGATGAATGATCCAGTGAATAACCACACATATTATCAATCGCACTACTTCACGAGCTTTATAATGATTTGGGAAAATTACAGATCGAGTAGTTTGTAGGGTTTAATATAGTAATATTATGTTTTATCGCTTTGTAATATTATGTTTTATCGTTTTGTAATATTATGTTTTATCGCTTTGTAATATAATTTGTACGCTTTTAATTTCTTATCGCTTTGTAAGTATTTTATCTTTTGAAATGTTAATTGCTGCGTAAAAAATAACCAAGATAATAATGTAAAAAAAGTAAATAAATAAAACAAAAAAATAAATAAATAAATAAAACGAAAAAAAAACGCATTCCAAATTTATTAAAGACATTTATTAAAAACACCTATATATATTAAATCTTAAGTAAATAAAGTTTCTAACTACCCTATTTAATGTGATCTACTTCAAATTGAATACTCTGTTGGGAATTATGTGAAGTAGGACTCTGCCATTACTTAGAAGGTTTCTCTGAAGAAGAAGCTGTTTTAAGAAGTGATTCTCCTGAAGAAGTACAAGCGTTGCCATGTTACTGCTGAAGAGTGAAAGCTGACTAGGATCAGCATGCTCCTTATGAATTAAATGCTAAACTCATTATTATCTTTTAACTGCCCAAGGTCAGAATGGGTATTATTGTACTGCTCTATAGTTGTTTTAATGTATTAGACATTAAATGCATGCAAAGATGTTTAGTCGTTTGGGTAGTAAGATATTAGGGTTCCTTGTATATAAAATGAACCATATAGTTTGTAATAAATTAGAAAAAATCCGAAACATAGAGTTTCAGTGAATAAAAGGATCCATAGAGGATCTAAGTGTTCTTAGTGATAACAGCTTGTGTTTACATTCCGCTTTAGAACACGAGTTGTAGAGATTTTCTATTAGTTTGCTTATGATTACATAGGCAACACTAACGATCCACGAGTGCTAGATCTTTCAAGGTCCGAGTGTACAACGTCGTAAAACGTTTAACAAGTGGTATCAGAGCCTGGGAGAGTCTCTACGATACTCTAGAACCTTATTTTCCTCACCCACATACAACCAAAAACTTATTCATGCCGGGCTGATGATGAATCGATGTCACAAACACCAACAACAACAACATCATCAAAAACACCACCTCTATGCAAAGAACTTAGTCTCTCCAACAAGTGGCAACTTTCCTTATCTGAAGAAGGAAGAATATGATCTGTGGACAATGAAGATGCAGATGGATCTCCATATTGATTGGAATCTATGGGAGATAGTAAAAAATGGCAACAGCCTAAAGAAGACCATCCTAGATCTTGATGGTAAGTTCACCATTGCTCCTCCCAAAACTGCTGAAGAGGTTTTGGGTGCAAAAGAGCACAGGTAAGAACCATCTCCTTCAATCAATTCACGAAGATCACTTAGGTAATTTTCACTACATGGTTGATGCAAAGGACATCACGGATGGCTCTTAAAGATAGGTTTGGTGGTAATGAAGAGTCCAGAAGAATGAGGAAGTCCATGCTTAGACAACAATTCCAAGAGTTCAATATTTCTGAAGAAGAAGTATCCACAAGGATACGGCAGGTTTCACAAGATTCTGAGTCAGCTAAACCAGTGAATGCAAAGCGACAATGATGATAGCAATTCTAAGTTCCTTCGATCTTTGCCTCCATCTTGGTTGCATGTGAGTATAGCCCAGAAAGCTAAAGGTGGGCTGGACATGCTCACTTTTGACGAGCTATACAACAAACTCAGATCTCTTGAACCCGATGTCAGATCTCCCTACCGTGCAACCTCCTCACGGTCATTCACCTTTGTTGGGACATCCCAATCGAATATGATGATGCATGCTTCAAGTCCATCCTATTTACCATCATCATCCTATCGTCCCTCCTTCACATCCTCGCTAAGCTGGAAGTATATTGGAGGATGTCCTTCACTCTTTTATTGCGATTATGACACTCAGCGATCAGTATATGAAGACTTTGACCAAGTGGACCCCGAGATGGAGAAATGAAGCTGAAATGGCAAGTGGCCATGCTTTCAGTGGATATCAAGAGGTTGAAGAGAAGGAGGAAGGAAGTTTGGGTTCAAGGGAAAGGATCCAGCTCGATTTGACAGGAGAAAGGTCAAGTGTTTCTCTTGCCACCAGATGGGTCATTTCTCAAGGGAATGCAAAGACAGGAAGAGTGGAGAGAGTACCAGCTACAATACCTATCAGCAGAATCGGAAGGGAGCTAACACCCAGCTCTAGTCACCTTGGATGAACAGGTCAACTGGTGTGCTCATGAACCTGTGAATGAGGAAGCTGCTGTCTGAGAGAGAAGCTGTCTGGCAAGGTGCACTTCAGAAGATAGGCATGATCAGTTGCCTTCATGGGTCTTTCTCGGTACACAACGTATATTTGGTTGTAGTGAAAGATACAATGAACTAAAAGAAGCTTATGATACTATGAAACCTAGATACAATGCATGCTATGTTGATAATGAAGCTTATAAACTTTCGTTAAAACATTAGAAAGACAAAAGGTTTGGTTTCAAAAGAATCAAGTTGCTTATGAAGAAAAGATTAAGGTGCTTCAATTTGATCTAGATATTGCAAACATTAACTTGAAACACACTAAAAAGGAAAAAGGCGATACTATTCGAGAATCTAGAGCTTAAAGAGAAACTTGCTAAGGAAATAGCTAGACATAAACAATGGTTGATATCAGGTGACAATCTAGCTAAAGAACTCTATAGTAGTCGGTCATGAACTCGGAATAGGTTTAGGTTTTCAAAAGTATGTAGGTTTGGAAACTAGGAATGATGGGCGTAAATCTACACCTGCAGACTTAGAACATTTTAGAAAGGAAGGTGATTTGCATGCTGTCCCTGGACCTATTAGAGGTGAATTCATGCCCACTGCACTTGTCTATTACTGTTGACTTTGATGGATCACACCATCGTATGGCAAAAGTCAAAAGACTTTCCGACATGATGCTTCATCTTATGATTTTGTCTCTTTCTGCGGTGACAATTCATCATATCAAGGATCTACTACATTTGGATCCAAGTGATAAGTCAGGACCTTCCCAAGCCCTCCTTGAGCCTACACCCAAGCTGCACCCAAGACTATCTACAAGCCCTCTAGGATAGGCTGAGGGAATCAACTTCCAAGCCTGTTTCCACTGAAGACTTGTCTTTTACATCTAAACAATTCCTTTAATGTTTCTGGTTTAAATACTTCTACATGTAATCGAACATCTTCTTTGTTGAATCCATCTTCCAAAAAGAAGACTTGTTTTGTTTTATGATAAATTTCATTTAATTAAGGATTGTGACTTTCATGAGCAAAGATCGGTGCATGTGCTCTTGTGAAACCCAGACCAGTGTGGACCAATGTTAAAATTATTCCACCATATGCTCACAAGCTAGAACTGACCCTTCTTGGAGGAAATCTCCTAATAGACCTTATGTGCGACCCACTAGTCCATACTTTAAACATGGTTATTGGCTTGCATATGTTGACTCTATGAAAAATGGGAAAGGATGGTGGGATTTCTTTGTCAAGTCTCAGAGGTTGTTCTTGGAATAATAAAAGACCTAACTACCAATGGAAACCCAAGAACAATGGTGGATCTTACTATTTTGCTAAACCTAAATCTAATGATCCACAAGGCAGGTTCAAGTCAACAATGACTTGAGCCTCCTCAGTATACTAACATTCCTTTGTAAATATGTTTGTTTTATAGGATCATCCCCTTAAACATAAAGATATTGGTATTGTTGATAGTGGTTGTTCAAGAAGTATGTCCGGTAATAGAGATATGATGCACAATTTTGTTCCTATTGAAGAAGGAGGGAATGTGACCTTTGGTGGAAGTGATGGTAGAATTACTGGAAAAAGGCACAATCAAGACACCTCTTAGAACTTTGAGAATGTGTACTATGTTAGGGAGCTTGAACTTCAACTTGTTCTGCCTCCAAATTTGTGACACCAATAACAAGGTACTCTTCTCTGAAAATGAATGTCTTGTGCTTTCTAAAGAGTTCAAGCTTCCAGAAGATACCTCAATCTGAGAGTCCCCGAACTCACAATCTATACACATTCAACCTCAATGAAGTTCACCCTGATGGTGACCTCACCTTTTTGCTGGCTAAAGCATCATTGGATGAGTCCAATAAATGGCATAGGAGAATGGCTCATGTGAATTTCAAAACTATAAACACTCTCTCCAAAAGGGGTCTTGTCGAAGGTCTTCCCACCAAAGTGTTCTCCAATGATCATAATTGTGTTGCATGCAACAAAGGGAAACAACACAGAGCATCCTACAAACATCCTTTGGGTGAGCATCATCTCTGAACCTCTTTAGTGTACATATGGATCTATTTGGTCCAACTCAAGTCAGAAGCATTGATCACAAATTCTATTGTTTGGTCATCATGGATGGTTATAGCAGATTTTGCTGGGTGTTCTTTCTAAGAACTAAAGATGAAACAACTCCATCTTTGAAAGACTTCATCACTCTCGTTGAAAATCAGTTGAACAAGAAGGTTAAGGGAATTCGTTGTGATAATGGGACAGAGTTCAAGAATGCCATTATTATAGAACTTTGTAGGTCTAAAGGGATAAAGAGGGACTATAGCAATCCAAGAACCCTGCAACAAAATGGGGTGGTCGAAAAGAAAGAATAGGACCTTGATTGAGGCTGCAAGATCTATGCTTGCCAAACTCAGCTACTGTATGTTTTGGAATGAAGCATTGGCACAACTTGCTATGTGTTAGCTTAAGGGGTCTCCATTACTAGACCTCACCTCAAGACACCATATGAACTTCTCTTTGGGAAGGTTCTTGTCATTCATTACCTCAAACCTTTTGGTTGTCAAGTGACCATTCTAAACACCAGATCCATTGGGAAGTTTGATGAGAAGGCGATGATGGCTATATTGTGGGTTATTCAGACTAATAGCAAGGCTTATAGAGTGTACAACTTATCGCCAAGAAGATTGAGGAGACGTTGAACACAGATACACGGAGGATAAGCCCAACGTTTAAGGACGAGGGTCATGTGTGGTCTTTTGAGCTACCTAACGATTATCTAGGTATACTAGACATATGACTAACCAAAGTGCAGGCTCTCAAGAATATCCCACTAACAATGCAGGTACCTTGGATCTGACTGGAAGTGAATTTGAAGATGATGAACATCCCATACTTGTGCCTTCTTTCTCCCTTAACAATGTTGCAGTAACTCTTCAGAGATACTACTGTGGCGTGAATGAATCACATATCTTGAGGGACCTTTCTAGGCTTCAGACTCAAATTTGAGCTAAGCTTGAAGCTAAAAAGGTGACTGGGGAGCTTGCAAATGAGGCTATCGTTGGAAACCATTTTCTGCTGTGATGCGATCTCCCATCGTCATCAAATCTCTGAAAGCTCGTGCAGTACTACTCCTACTCCTTTTAGAGTGTCCACAGACTTTGGGGAACCGTATACTCGCTTTCCAAGTCCTTCAGATCTTGGAAATCATCAACAAATCGGCATTTTCTCCTACCTTCCTATGACACAACTTTTGTACCAAGCGAATCTTGAACCTACCATTGAAGTCAACCCCACTGCTACTAAAAGAATCAACCTTACTCACCCTCAATCCAATATCATTGGTGACATTCTAGCTCATTAGAACTCGAAAGGCTATTTCTAGCCCTAAATTTGGACAAGTTGCTTTTCTTTCCTATGTCTCAAATCAGCAAAGAGACAATCACACAGGACTACAAGCATTTCTGTTTGCATGTTTTCTTTTCCCAGTAGAACCAACAGTGTCTCTCAAGCTCTTGAAGACTCAAGTGGATTGAGGCAATGCAAGACAAGAAATGCAGGTTTAGAACCAACAAGTTTGGATCTTGATACCTTTACTAGATGGGAAATATGCTATTGGAACTAAATGGATTCTGAAAAACAAAAGAGATGAACGGGGTGTGGTGATTAAGAACAAAGCAAGATTAGTAGCTCAAGGTTACGAGGCAAGAGGAAGGATTGACTATGATGAAGTGTTTACTGTTGCAAGAGTAGAGGCCATTCAAATTTTCTTGGCATATGCCTCTTACATGGGCTTCATGTTATATCAGATGGATGTTTAAGGTGCCTTTCTGTATGGAGATATTGAAGAGGAAGTTTATGTCACACAACCCAAGGATTTGAAGACGGATCATCCTAATCATGTTTACAAAGTCGTTAAAGCTCTCTATGGTCTTCATCAGGCACCAAGGGCCTGGTATGCTAGGCTTTCATCATTTCTGCTGAAGCATGGTGATGAGTGTCTAAATACTCATCATTTTTGTACCATCTAGACTGCAAAAACATCTGAAAACACTCAGAAATGCTTCAAAATGATAAAAATATCACAAACAAGTGTTTTATATGTTTTAAATGCAAAAACATCAAAATCGATGAAAAGCGTATCAAGTTTGCATAATTGGCAGTTTTAGTCCCCCAAGTTACAAAAGTTGTCAAAATTAGTCCTAGTAATTCAAAAGCTTGTAAAATGTCATTTAAGGTCCTTGAGATTCAAAAATTTCAAAATAAACCCTTTAAAGTTCAAAAATCACAATTGACAACTTTAGTCCCTCAACTTTACAAAAATGTCAAAAATAGTCCCTGGGTGTTCAAAAATAGAAATTATTCAAACAACACCCTTGTATTATTAATAAATGACAAAATTGGTCCTTTATGATAAGTTTATAGAGAAATTACAAGATTGGTCCCTGGAGTTTGAAAAATATCATAATTAGTCCTTGAATTTATAAAGAATGACATTTTATGCATAATGGTCCTTGTTCTATTCTTATATGGCAGGAATGGTCCTTATGATAGCCTTGGAAAAGCTACAGTTTCAACCCTTCATGTTTGGTGGTATTACACATTTGGTCCTTGGGCTTTATTACACTAATAACCAAACGGACCCTATTATTAGTTAAAACCAAATCCAATCCACTAAACCCAGCCAGGCCCAACCTACCCAAGCCCAAACCCATACAGTTTAAAAAGAAAACCGCTCACTTTTGTCTCCCCACCTCCTTTGAAACCCAAAACCAGAGGTGGTTTTCTCACCACCTCCTTTCCACCTCACCTCACTTTCCACCTTTCCGGCTCATTCCCCCTCCCACATCTTAGCCCACAGTTAATGCTTCCCCACCATGAACACTGTAGCACTCATAAACCTTTTTGCTTTTCAAGTCATCCTAAACCCATACCTACTTCACATATTGTCCCCTTCACCTCTACAATACTCCAAAGTTCTTTAATTGAACTAAAATTGCCTCAAGCAACCTTATTCACTTTTGGCACCAAATCCAATTTGATGGCTAGGATACGTTTGACTGAATCAAAGGCTGAGATTGTTGATGGGATATGATCAGAGACATGTGGGGAGTTCAAAAAGGCTATAAAGAAAGAGGTAGAGTCATTGGAGAACATATCTAGTGTAATAAAAAAATTTCATGTCGTTTTTAGCTTAAGTTTAATTTTCAGTGTATATTTCAATTTCCAAGCTTTGTATTTCATTTTTTCAAGGTGAAATAAAACTTTTGTAGCAACAATTTCATATCAAGTAATATTTCTGTTTATGCAAAAATTTACCTTTGATCAAAAATCTCAATATGGTAAAATGTTGTTAGCAGTTGTTATTCTGGACTCATAAGCCCACATAAGCTCCATATATAGCTTATTAAAGCTATTAGATACTCTAAAAAGCAGTTTAGTAGCCAAAACTAGAAATTCACAAAAATACCAAATAAATAGTTTAAAATAAAAGCCATGGTTAAAGGTACAAGAAGGTGGAGCGGGATTGATATTGGATGGCCTTGGGATTAGTGCTTCTTGGGAAGCTATAGGGTGTGTTTGTATGCCTTGGTTCTCGGTTTTAGTTGGAAGCCACTTGTAAGCAGTTTGATCCATTTTGGCATTTCAATATTAGAATTGTTTATTAGTTTAAATTTCTGTTTGTTAATGTTTATTAATCCTACTTAAGTATAATTAACTAATAAAAATAGTTACTTGTTCTTTTAAATTTGTATTTAGCATAATTCTCATCTTAATAGTTAAAATTGGATAATGGCCATTTCTAAGTTTTATGTTGTTATTGTTGTTGTTTAAAGCTTATTTAGTCTTATTTAGTGATAATATCAGGTCTGCAATCAATTTCATGGTCTAAATTTGTGTTTAGCTTTGAAATTCATCAAAACAGTTTCTTAAAGTATTGTTTGGTTTTCTTGTATTTCTTGTGTTAAAGGCGGTTGTGTTGTTGCTTGCTGTTGTTCCATGTTTCATTAGGTCTAAATAATTCATCTCAACATATAAAACCAGTGATCTTTTGTAAAAAAAGTCAAAATCACTTTTGATTGCTTCTTGATCATTCACTGTTGAATTTTCATGATGCATGATCATGATTCCATGTTCATAAGTTGTTACCATTACTCAAATCAGTTTTAGTTCACTTTAAAACATCATAATCAGTGTTTAAGATCAAACCAAAGTTCATTAAAGTCAACTTGTTTTAATTTCTTAAAAAGTCAAAGAGTGCTCGTTACACGTTGAGGTACCCCATTTCACAAGCCTTGAGAAGCTTATCAGTTAGCTTAATCTTGTGTAAATTAGCTTTTTGAGAAGCTAACCTAGCTATCTCTTTAATCCAGTACTAGTTTTTCCATTTTCAGCTTATTAAATAAGCCTACTATAGCTTTTTAGTTTTGTCCATTTCCTGTGTTCACCAACAAGTCAGAGTTTTCCAGTTCTTCATAAGCTTCTCATAAGCTATTTAGTATAAGCCAAACTGAGTAATTTAGTTTTTTAAAAAGCTTAACTGGTCATCTAGATTATCCAAGCATTTGTTTTCATTTTCTAGCTTATTACATAGCTTAAAATTAAGCTAATAGGTGCCTGGTGATACCAACAGTATCCAGTAAACAGGCATCCTTGTGCTTATTTGAGCTTATTCAGAGCTTATTTGTCAATCCTTTAGCTTAAATCAGTTTTCATATTAGCTTGTTACCATTATTTAGCTTATTTCCAATTCTCATTTTGCTTGTTTAGTAGCTTATAAGCCATTTGGCTTGACTCTTTAGCTTATTTCCATTTTCTTGAAACTGTTAAGAAAATAAGCTCTCACAGCTTATTCTTGGTTTTCATAAAAGTCACAGTTACAAAAAGTGCTTATTTTCTTGTGCTTAACAACTTTGTAAAAGAAAAAAAAATCAAAAATAAAATGTTTAGCAAAGGGGTAGGCTCGAACACAGAGACCTCCCCTTTGGAGAGTGTTAGTGGTGTACACGTAAGCCATTCGCCTTGGGACTTGTCTTGGTTTTACTTTGCAAAATCTAATACATAACCACTCTTTGTCCAAATAAGCTTAAACAAGCTTATTCACTTATTTCTAGCTTATTTAGTGTAGCTTTTTCAGTTTTTGTATTTTTTATATAATTTTATTAGTATTAAGTATTTTATAAAAAGTTTGATTTTCTCATTAGTTTTAGTATTTTTAAACAATTAATTAGTGTAAAATCTTATTTAATTCATAATAAAAAATATAAAAGTCAAAAAAATATAAATCTTTTTTCTAAAATTTTCTTTTGTCATATAGTACGTAAGAAAATTAGTTTTACACTCGTAGGACTTTTATTTCATAAAATTACGTTTTTGCTTGCGCACTCGCGTAATTTTTAGGCTTAACGTACGTTTTCATTTTAAATCTAGTTTTTAGATAATTTGAGTTTACGTTTTAGTTTAAATAGTTTATTTAAGTTATTTTATTTTATAAAATCACAAAAACATCATTGTAAAATAGTGATAGCGTTTATTTAATATATTTTAACTTTTTAATTTTCTTAATTTGCATTTAAGTCGCTGTAATTTGTAGATCTTTTCTTTAGGTAATTATTCATCCAAAACCTTACTGATCACTATCCTTAGTGATCATTCTATCATCTGAAGTTGTTTAAACACCAATTCATCCTCCGGTGGGAACACTTGTGGGAATCCTATATTCCTCGATCTTAAATTGTATTTGTGTTTTAAGCAGTTTTAAGTCTATTACGGTTAGCCATTCACAAGTGGCTAGCTTGTATTAGACTTGACGGTTTAGCACAGATCAAAATTTTTTGCGGGGCGGCAAAGCGTGTTCTAGCATTTTAGGACCATACTTGCACATATACCACAGTTTGTGAAAAGTTTTCTGTAAAGTTAATATAAATCAAAAAGTTCATTAGCACTTTTCCTAAAGTGTTAAAAACACCAAAAATAATATAAAACAACAAAACAATCGTAACGTTTTCTAGCTTGTGTTTCTTTTAAGGTGATTCTTAAAGAAATACGATTTGGTTAAACGAGACGATACCAAAAATATTGTCCAAAGCTTTTAAACCATCTGCACAAATCATACCTACGTCTTTTCAGTGGTACTTAATTTATATACATAAAAATCAACCACCGCAAATCAAGGCAGTGCACTACCTAACTGGGGGTGCGACCATAATAAGTTCCCGAACCACAGATTTAAAACTTGCTTTTGTGTCACTTGTGATTTGGTGTACCTTTTTCAAAGAAGCCATTTCATTTGTGATTATTGGTTAAGTTCACTTGTCGTTTTGCCTCGCATTTGTTTTGGCGATTAAACTTAGTGCATGCGCTTCGTTCTTCAACTCTACAAGTCCACTTTCTGAGCTTGGCAAGATTCCTCGTGAGCGTAGAGGGCGTTCACGCTCCTTCAGCGTGGCTGAGGCGTCTACCACCACCCACCACCTGGTAATGGCGAGACAAGCCGATGAATGAGCTTCTCAAAGCACCCATCGAGGGTTACGGAGATGCCATTGTTGTCCCACCATGCGTGGCGATACTTTTGAGCTCAAAACCGGTTGCTTAATTTGCAACCCAAAGCCAATTCTATGGTTTTGAGCGTGATGATCCTCATGCACACATTCGATGGTTTAACAAGATTGCATCTACCATCAAATACAAGAATGTCCCACATGAAGCCATCGCTTCTTCTCGCTCCCATTTTCTAGAGGGACAAGCCCTGAATTGGCTTGAGAAACAACCCCTCGCTCCATTGAGACACGTGGAAGATCTAGTCACAAAGTTTGTGAACAATTCTATCCTCCATCCCAACTACAAGTCTTAAGAATGAGATAATGAAATTCTCTCGGAGATTTGAGGAATCATTCTGGGAGGCATGGAATCGCTATAAAAGACTTGCCGCAAGTGTCCGCATCATGGTTTTACCGAGTTAATGCAAATGGATACTTTCTACAATGGTGTGCACCAAGGTGACCAAGACTCTTTAAATGCCTCCGCTGAGGTAATTTCTTGAGCAAGACCACAAAAGAAGCCTTGCAAATAATTGAAAACAAGTCCAGTCCATCCTTTCCAAGACAAAGACATATCGCACTCCGCCTAATTTGGACCTTCTACTTCATCTCCAGTGAGTACATCTAGCACCGATGCTAAGATTGACAAACTCATGGATATTGTTCAGGCTTTGGTTCTTGCTAACCAAAAGAAAGTCACTTTCACACAAGCACCATCATATGGTGAAGTGAAGAAAGTTGAAGTTTGTGTTACTGTGGGTGGTCCTCATGCATACTACAACTGCATCGCAACCATGGTAGTCCGTTTGAAGCTAATGCTATAGCCGGTACTTCACATCAGGGAGGTAATCAATACCGCCCTCAAAATGAACCAAACTACCGTGCTAACACTTATCGTGCACCACCGTTTCAACCGAATCCTAATCGAATCGTAACCAACCAAGAATGAACCAAGGTTATCAAAACCAAGGTAATTTCTATTCCAGACCCAATCAAGGTTTCCAACATCAAGGAAATCTTAATCAAAACACTTACAATCGAGGGAATCAATTTCAGGGAAATATGAATCCTAATCAAGGGAATTCCGCTATAAAGAACATACCTACCAAATTATCCCTCCACCTCCTCTCCCAGTCAACATCCGATGAGTTTTAAGGCAATTCATGAAGACTCAAGAGGAGACAAATAGAGTGTTGGTCACCGATCTTCATCTAAAGAAGTCTTTAAATGATCGCCCTGGCTCGTGTACTTTACCTAGCAACACGATCGCTAATCCGAGAGGGCTATGCAAAGGCGATCACAACCGTAAGTGGTGTTTCATATGATGGACCCGCTATTCCTACTACCTCTTCTTCTTCTCTTCCCGTAGGTAGTGGAAAGTGAACCCGAGGATAAAGGACAAGGAACTTCCTACTAATAACGAAGTACCAAAGATCGTCCATCCTCGTCCGTAAAACCCAAATCCAAACCGAGTTGTTTTTGAACCTCCTGAGCTCCGCTGAAAACCACAAATCCAAATCTTCTATTCCTTACCCATCACGTTTGAATGAGCAAAGCTCCGCCAAAAGCCGGTCATCAAATGGAAAAATTCTTCCAAATTTTCCAAGAACTTCATTTTGACATAAGCTATGATGCTATCATGTTGATGCCCAAGTTTGCATCAACTCTCAAACATATGTTAAGCAACAAGGAAAAGCTGTTTGAAATGGCTAAAAACTCCTCAACGAGAACGCTAGCTATCTTGAAGAAGCTTCCCGAGAAGCTTGGAGATCCCGAAAGTTCCTCTTACATTGTGTATTTCCAGGAATGGTTGAATGCTTTGCCTTAGCCGATCTTGGTGCAAGCATAAACTGATGCCTCACTCGATATGGAAGAAACTTTCTCTTCCGGATCTTACTCCTACATGCATGACTCTCGAGCTTGCGATCGTATATCCCGGCCTCTTGGAAATGCAGGGACGTATTTGTGAAAGTAGGAAAGTTCCATTTTCCAGCTGACTTTCTAGTTGTTGATTTCGATGTTGATCCACGGGTTCCTCTCATTGTTGGACGAGGATTCCTGAGAACGGGCCGTGCTCTCATCGATGTATTTGAGCAAGAAATCACATTACGTGTTGGTAATGAAGTTTTCACCTTTAACCTTGATCAAACTTCGAGGTACTCCGCAAACTATGATTCGAGCGGTTAACCTAATCGATATCATTGATGTTGCTTCTCAAGAGTACTCTCAAGAAGTTCTTGGTTATTCTCATAATTCTGTGAGTGGGGATCCCACCACATCTTCTCAACCTATCATAGCCAATTCTACTCCTTCTCTCACTCCGTTTGAGGGAGGTGACTTCATCTTGGAAGAGATTGAAGCATACTTGGCTAGTGATTCTGTTCCATGGGAAATTGATCACTCTCCAATTGACATCGAGGGGGACATACTTCTCATTGAGAAAATGCTTAAAGATGATCACTCATCAACCCCTCACACTAGTGATGCAATTCTTGAAGAGATTAATCACCATGAGATTAATCCGGAGGGAGATATTCTTATTCTTGAGAAGTTGTTAAATCAGACACTTCTCCTCACTCCCGCTCCCGTTGAACTTCATAACAAGGAAGTCAAGTCAGCTTGAGAAAAATCAAGAATTTCCTGAAGTCAACTTAAGGACTTCTACCGCCTCATCTCGAATATGCATTTCTTGAGGGTGATGATAAATTACCCGTCATTATTGCTCGAGATTTGAGTAAAGATGAAAAGATTTCTCTCATAAAGGTCTTGAAGTCACACAAGCAAGCAATTGCTTGGAAACTCTCGATATTAAGAGTATCAACCCCGAGTTCTCGTACTCACAAAATCTTAATGGAGGATGACTTCAAGCCAGCTTCAACATCGAGAAGGGTGAATCCAAAAATCCATGATGTTATCAAACAAGAGGTTATCAAACTTCTTGATGCGGGATTGATTTACCCGATCTCAGATAGTCCTTGGGTTAGCCCAATTCATCGTGTTCCAAAAAGGGTGGCATTATCTGTTGTCACAAATGAAGATAACGAAGTTAATTCCAACTCGGCCGGTTACGGATGGCGTGGTTTGCATTGACTATCGTAAGTTGAATGACGCTTACCGTAAAGACCATTTTCCTCTACCCTTCATGGACCGGATGCTTGAGAGATTAGCGTGGAATGAATACTATTGTTTCCTTGATGGTTTCTCAGGGTACTTTCAGATCCCCATTGATCCAAAGGATCAAGATAAAACCACATTCACTGCCCATACGAACATTTGCTTATAGACGTATGCCTTTTGGCTTATGTAATGCTCCCGCACGCCCAACGATGTATGATGGCCATTTTCCACGACATGATCGGGAAACAATGGAGGTGTTTATGGATGACTTCTCGGTCATTGGGGATTCGTTTCAAACATGTCTCTCCCATCTAGATAAAATGCTCAAACGGTGTGAAGACACAAATCTTTGTCTAAACTGGGAGAAAAGCCACTTTATGGTCAAAGAAGGCATTGTCCTTGGCCATAAGATTTCAAAAAATGGGATTGAGGTAGATAGAGCAAAAGTCGATGTTATTGCTAAATTGCCTCATCCTACTACCGTTAAAGGTATTAGGAGTTTTTCGTCATGCCGGTTTCTATCGTAGATTCATACAAGATTTTTCCAAAATCGCCGGCCTATGACCCATCTTCTTGAAAAGGATGCTCCTTTATCTTCTCACCGAGTGCATCAAAGCATTTGAAACATTGAAGAAAAGCTATCTGAAGCACCCATTCTCGCTGTTCTCGACCGACTTGCCTTTTGAGCTCATGTGCGATGCAAGTGATTTTGCTATCGGCAGCCGGCAACGTGAGAGCTAAGCATTTTCAACCCTATTCACTACGCAAGTAAGACTATGATCAAGCTCAAACCCATTACACCACTCACGAAAAAGAACTATTAGCCGTGGTGTATGCGTTTGAAAAGTTTCAGCCATACCTTATCTTGACCAAATGCGTGGTGTATACGGATCACTCGGCTCTCAAATATCTCTTTGCAAAACAAGATGCAAAGGAGATTGTTCCGCTGGGTTCTCCTCCTCCAAGAATTTGATATCATCATGCGTGATAAAAAAGGAGCCGAGAACCGGTCTGCCGATCATCTGTCAGTTAGAAAACCCTCACCAAGATGTTTTCGAGAAAAAGTAAATAAATGAAAAATTTCCTCTCGAGACACTCAATGCGTTTCTTTTCGCGGGAAACTCTTCTACCCCATGGTTTGCTGACTTCGCAAATTACCATGCAGGTAACTTCATTGTGAAAGGGATGTCGACCCAGCAGAAGAACAAGTTCTTCAAAGATGTTAAACATTATTTCGACGCGACCCTTTCTTATTCAGAATCTGTGCGGATCAAGTCATCCGACGGTGTGTTTATGGACAAGAAGCTCTTGACATTCTCAAAGCTTGCCATGCCGACCCACCGGGGCCATCATAGTCCAAACTACACCGCCAAAAAGGTGTTTGATTCCGGTTTTATTGGCCCACAATCTATAAGGATGCCCACGATTTTAAAACCTGACGCTTGTCACGTCATGGAAATATCTCTCGAAGAAATGAAATGCCACAAAATGCCATTCAAGTTTGTGAGATATTTGACATATGGGGTATTGATTTTATGGGGCCATTTCCATCTTCTCGTGGTAACAAGTACATACTCGCTTGTGACTATTTGTCAAAATGGGTTGAAGCAAAAGCTTTACCTACCAATGAAGTAGTTGTGAAATTTTGAAATCTCTTTTGACAGGTTTGGAACTCCTCGTGCTATAATCATGATCGTGGTACACATTTTGTAATGACCAATTTGAAAGAGTCATGCAAAGTATGGTGTTACCCACCGTCTCTCATCGCATATCACCCCAAACAAGTGGGCAGGTGGAAGTTTCAAACCGTGGTATTAAAAGAATCCTTGAAAGGACAAGAAGGCTTAAACCGCATCCCGGTCGGATAAACTGGATGACGCACTCCGGCCTTTCGCATACAGCTTACAAAACATCAATTGGGTGTACTCCATACAAGCTAGTGTACGGAAAGGCATGTCATCTTCCGATTGAGCTAGAGCACAAGGCTTACTGGGCCTTAAAACATGCAAACTTCGATATACTGAGACAGAATCAGTGATCAAAAGTTCAAATGAATGAACTAAATGAACTTCGTGATCAAGCTTACGAAAACTCTTTGATCTATAAACAAAAGACAAAGAAGATTCATGACTCTAAAATCAAGAACCGCGTTTTCCAACGGGTGATCGAGTCCTTCTTTTCAATTCTAAATTGAAGATTTTCTCGAAAGCTCAAGTCCCGCGGTCCGTCCATTTACTATCACTAAGGTTTATCCTTATGGTACCATTGAGTTATCTCACTGATGGTCCTAATTTTAAAGTGAATGGTCATCGATTAAAGCATTACTTTGGAGAGGACATTCCCCCTGTGATTGTCCCGGATCTACAAACATTCCCCATGAACCAATGAATTCCGGGTCGAGTCAAGCTAGTGACTTGGTTATAAAAAAACAAGCCATACAATATGGGTTTTCACCCATATTTCTGTCTTTTTCCCCTTTCTACCACCCTAGTGTGGGGGAGATGCCCATGTATATATATATATATATAAATATATATATATATATATATATATATATATATATATATATATATCTTAAAAAAAAATCCTTTCAAATAATGGCCGTAGTATTTCCCTTTTACGTTCTCGGGCGGCATAACCGCCGGTACTTTGAATATTGAGGGCAATATTCATTTCTAAGTGTGGGGAATTCTCACGAATTTTATTATGTAATTATACCGCCCAATTCCCCCGTTTTTGGCCAAAATTTTTTTTTGGAGTAAGTGTTTTCACTTACCAAAAATGGTAATCAGTCCACCATGTCTAACCCATATAAGGATTGGCTAATCCAGGAGCAAACGGCTCTTGGTAAAGATATCTCAAATCCGCTTATGGCTTGCAATTTGCCCAAAATTGTATGGTGTTCAGCTCACCATATCTTTAAACTAGTGAAAAGTTGGCTAGCCCGCAAGTTTATGGCTTGTGGTAAAGGCGGTTGGAAATCCATAATTGGTAATCGACTCACCAAAGATAATATTGATAATTTATCTAAGAGTCTAGTCCGAAGCAAACGCTTCTGGTAAAGACAAAATCAAATCCGTTGAAAGCTGGTGGTTTGCTCAAAATCACTTGGTTATCGGTGTACCAAGGTTCTTACTTGAACTGAAACAATTGGCTACTCCAGAAGTGATGGCTTTTGGTAAAGAGTTTTTAAAATCCATTAAATTTTCTCAAATCATTGCTAGGGACTAGCAATAGCTTAGTGTGAGGGATTGATGAGTGTCTAAATACTCATCATTTTTGTACCATCTAGACTGCAAAAACATCCTAAAACACTCGAAATGCTTCAAAATGATAACAATATCACAAACAAGTGTTTTATATGTTTTAAATGCAAAAACATCAAAATCGGATGAAAAACGTATCAAGTTTGCATAATTGGCAGTTTTAGTCCCTCAAGTTACAAAAGTTGTCAAAATTAGTCCCTGGTAATTCAAAAGCTTGTAAAATGTCATTTAAGGTCCTTGAGATTCAAAAGTTGTCAAAATAAACCCTTTAAAGTTCAAAAATCACAATTGACAACTTTAGTCCCTCAACTTTACAAAAATGTCAAAAATAGTCCCTGGGTGTTCAAAAATAGAAATTATTCAAACAACACCCTTGTATTATTAATAAATGACAAAATTGGTCCTTTATGATAAGTTTATAGAGAAATTACAAGATTGGTCCCTGGAGTTTGAAAAATGTCATAATTAGTCCTTGAATTTATAAAGAATGACATTTTATGCATAATGGTCCTTGTTCTATTCTTATATGGCAGGAATGGTCCTTATGATAGCCTTGGAAAAGCTACAGTTTCAACCCTTCATGTTTGGTGGTATTACACATTTGGTCCTTGGGCTTTATTACACTAATAACCAAACGGACCCTATTATTAGTTAAAACCAAATCCAATCCACTAAACCCAGCCAGGCCCAACCTACCCAAGCCCAAACCCAATACCAGTTTTAAAAAGAAAACCGCGCTCACTGTTTGTCTCCCTCACCTCGCCTGAAACCCAAAACCAGAGGTGGTTTTCTCACCACCTCCTTTCCACCTCACCTCACTTTCCACCTCACCTCACTACCCACCTTTCCAGCTCATTCCCCCTCCTCACATCTTAGCCCACAAGCAGTTAATGCTTCCCCACCATGAACCTTTACTGTAGCACTCACATAAACCTGTTTTTGCTTTTCAAGTCATCCTAAACCCATACCTACTTCACATATTGTCCCTCCACTCTACAATACTCCAAAATTCTTTAATTGAACTAAAATTGCCTCAAGCAACCTTATTCACTTTTGGCACCAAATCCAATTTGATGGCTAGGATACGTTTGACTGAATCAAAGGCTGAGATTGTTGATGGGATATGATCAGAGACATGTGGGGAGTTCAAAAAGGCTATAAAGAAAGAGGTAGAGTCATTGGAGAACATATCTAGTGTAATAAAAAAATTTCATGTCATTTTTAGCTTAAGTTTAATTTTCAGTGTATATTTCAATTTCCAAGCTTTGTATTTCATGTTTTCAAGGTGAAATAAAACTTTTGTAAGCAACAATTTCAGTATCAAGTAATATTTCTGTTTATGCAAAAATTTACCTTTGATCAAAAATCTCAATATGGTAAAATGTTGTTAGCAGTTGTTATTCTGGACTCATAAGCCCACATAAGCTCCATATATAGCTTATTAAAGCTATTAGATACTCTAAAAAGCAGTTTAGTAGCCAAAACCAGAAATTCACAAAAATACCAAATAAATAGTTTAAAAATAAAAAGCCATGGTTAAAAAAGTTAATAGGCTGGAGCAGGTTGATATTGGATGGCCTTGGGATTAGTGCTTCTTGGGAAGCTATAGGGTGTGTTTGTATGCCTTGGTTCTCGTTTTATTGGAAGCCACTTGTAAGCAGTTTGATCCATTTTGGCATTTCAATATTAGAATTGTTTATTAGTTTAAATTTCTGTTTGTTAATGTTTATTAATCCTACTTAAGTATAATTAACTAATAAAAATAGTTACTTGTTCTTTTAAATTTGTATTTAGCATAATTCTCATCTTAACAGTTAAAATTGGATAATGGCCATTTCTAAGTTTTATGTTGTTATTGTTGTTGTTTAAAGCTTATTTAGTCTTATTTAGTGATAATATCAGGTCTGCAATCAATTTCATGGTCTAAATTTGTGTTTAGCTTTGAAATTCATCAAAACAGTTTCTTAAAGTATTGTTTGGTTTTACTGTATTTACTGTGTTAAAGGCCAGTTGTGTTGTTGCTTGCTGTTGTTCCATGTTTCATTAGGTCTAAATAACTCATCTCAACATATAAAACCAGTGGTCTTTTGTGAAAAAAGTCAAAATCACTTTTGATTGCTTCTGATCATTCATGTTGAATTTTCATGATGCATGATCATGATTCCATGTTCATAAGTTGTTACCATTACTCAAATCAGTTTTAGTTCACTTTAAAACATCATAATCGTTGTTTAAGATCAAACCAAAGTTCATTAAAGTCAACTTGTTTTAATTTCTTAAAAGTCAAAGAGTGCTCAGTACGTTGAGGTACCCCATTTCACAAGCCTTCGAGAAGCTTATCATTAGCTTAATCTTGTGTAAATTAGCTTTTGAGAAGCTCACCTAGCTATCTCTTTAATCCAATACTAGTTTTTCCATTTTCAGCTTATTAAATAAGCCTGCTATAGCTTTTTAGTTTTGTCCATTTCCCTGTTCACCAACAAGTCAGAGTTTTCCAGTTCTTCATAAGCTTCTCATAAGCTATTTAGTATAAGTCAAACTGAGTAATTTAGTTTTTTAGAAAGCTTAACTGGTCATCTAGATTATCCAAGCATTTGTTTTCATTTTCTAGCTTATTACATAGCTTAAAATTAAGCTAACAGGTGCCTGGTGATACCAACAGTACCTGTGTAAAACAGCATCCTTGTGCTTATTTGAGCTTATTCAGAGCTTATTTGTCAATCCTTCCAAATTAAATCAGTTTTCATATTAGCTTGTTACCATTATTTAGCTTATTTCCAATTCTCATTTTGCTTGTTTAGTAGCTTATAAGCCATTTGGCTTGACTCTTTAGCTTATTTCCATTTTCTTGAAATCGTTAAGAAAATAAGCTCTCACAGAGCTTATTACATGGTTTTCATAAAAAGTCACGATTACAAAAGTGTTTATTTTCTTGTGCTTAACAACTTTGTAAAAGAAAAAAATCAAAAATAAAATGTTTAGCAAAAGGGGGAAAGGTGCTCGAACCTGAGACCTCCCCCTTTGGAGAGTAGTGGTGTACCTGTAGTTTTTCTACTGGGACTTGTCTTGGTTTTACTTTGCAAAATCTAATACATAACCACTCTTTGTCCAAATAAGCTTAAACGAGCTTATTCACTTATTTCTAGCTTATTTAGTGTAGCTTTTTCAGTTTTTGTATTTTTTATATAATTGTATTAGTATTAAGTATTTTATAAAAAAGTTTTAGATTTTTCTCATTAGTTTTAGTATTTTTAAACAATTAATTAGTGTAAAATCTTATTTAATTCATAATAAAAAATATAAAAGTCAAAAAAATATAAATCTTTTTTCTAAAATTTTATTTTGTCATATAGTACGTAAGAAAATTAGTTTTACACTCGTAGGACCTTTATTTCATAAAATTACGTTTTGCTTATGACTCGTAATTTTTAGGCTTAACGTACGTTTTCATTTTAAATCTAGTTTTTAGATAATTTGAGTTTACGTTTTAGTTAATATAGTTTATTTAAGTTATTTTATTTTATAAAATCACAAAAACATCATTGTAAAAATAGTGATAGCGTTTATTTAATATATTTTAACTTTTTAATTTTCTTAATTTGCATTTAAGTCGCTGTAATTTGTAGATCTTTTCTTTAGGTAATCATTCATCCAAAACCTTACTGATCACTATCCTTAGTGATCATTCTATCATCTGAAGTTGTTTAAACACCAATT
>OU343219.1:240576219-240606512 GCA_910596185.1 Chrysanthemum makinoi
AAATGGGAATTAGGCAAAGTTTACGATGTCCACACTTTTCCCAAAACACAATTTTTTCCTAATCACTGTAATGCAACGAAAATATATTTGGGACGTTTTCTCGCTCCGAAATTGAGAGATAAGAGTCGAATCTACACTCCAAAGGACATACAAGAAGATATTGCTCAAGAATTCAAAATAGACATTTCGTATAAAAAGCATGGGGTGGAAAAAACCGAGCATTGGAGATGCTCAGTGGTGATCCTACTGAATCGTTTCACCAATTGCCGTATTATTGTCATAATCTAAAGTTGGCAAATGACGTTAAGGTGACTCATATTGACACCAATAATGAAGGACACTTTAAGATGTGTTTTATCGCCTTTGGTGTTGCGGTAAGTATGTGTATATTGTTTATGCGTTAAAGCACATTTTTTATAAATATTTGTGGTATTCTATTAATGTACAACTAATATTTTGTAAAATCAAACAGATTCAAAGTTTCTTAAACCACTTGCGACCATTCCTAATAATTGATGGAGCACATCTTAAAGGGAAGTACCTTGGAATAAATTTGCTTGCCGTTGGAATGGATGGTAATAATCAAATTGTACCAATTGCTATGGGTGTTTCTCAAGGTGAGGCGAACGTGGTCATGGTTTTTTTCGAACTTGAAAGAATGCATAGGGGAAGTTCCAGATTTGGCTATCATATCTGATAGACATTATGCAATTGGACTTGCGTGTAAAATAGTCTTCCCAAATTCATTTCATGGGTATTGTTGTAGGCATCTACTGATGAATTACGGTTTAAACAATAGTAGAAAGCTCAGGAGTTTGTATTGGAAGACATGCAAAGCTTACACTAAGGAGGATTTTCATGCGGCACTTTCTGCTATTGATGCATTTAGACCAGGTGTTGAGAAGAAACTTCGTGAAGCTGGCTTCGAGAGATGGTCTAGGGCATACTGTCCTGCTAGGCGGTACAACTATATGACGTCCAACAGTGCAGAGTCGGTAAATTCACTTACAAGAGATGTCAGAAAAGTACCGATTACAATGCTAATGGAGTGGTATCGAGAGCTTTTACAAAAGTGGTATTGTGATAAACGAGAAAAATATGAAGGTAAAGATTATTTTTAGTAAGTATTTATATTTTTAGTAAGATTATTTTTAGTAAGTATTTATATTTTTTTTAAATATGAAGGTAAAGATTATTTGGTCTACTGCAAAAGTAAAAGATAGAATGTTAAAAAGCGCAACTTGGATTGTAAGAGGCATTGAAGCAGCAAAACTTTATCAGGTGGAGGATGGTCGAAGACAACATATAGTCAATCTAACCAATGGGACATGTAGTTGTTGTAAATGGCAATTTTCAGGTTTACCGTGTGGTCATGCGTTAGTGGTTGCTAGATTTCTTAAATTGTCGGATTGTAATCATTTGGCTTGGGATTGGTTTAAGTAAACCACGCTAAAAGCTACATACCAAGGGTTGGTTTATCCCATAAGGGAACCCTCAAGTTGGGAGAAACCTCATGGCCTGCAAAAAGTGAAGCCACCTAGAGAGAGTTAAGAACCAATCGGGAAGACCAAAAAACAAAGATCGTATAAAATCTCAAGGAGGGGAAGCAAGCCCTGTAAGATGCGGAAGGTGCCACATTCTTGGACACACGCGACGATCATGCATGGAACCATTACCAAAGAAAAAGGTCATATATTGAATAATATTTGCATTCAAATGTGTAATCTAGTTAACTATCCAAATCTATAATCTTGTTAACTTTGAATTAAATTTACAGGAATGCGTAGGAAGCTCAAGTAGCGGACAACCGTCAAAGGCGTTTCAATATCATCTGGATTTGTCTGATAACGAAACCGAACATAATTTTTCTGATAACGATGGTACAGCTGATGACGATGAAATGGATTGGAGCATGGAACCATACAACTTGGATGAACCATAATTGATGAAAAGTAGTGACAATACTATGTATGTTTTGAATCCGGACTGCTACCTTGCTACTGAATGAAATGTTTTGTTGTAATAAACTATGTACGAGAAACATTCAGGATAGCTACTTTGCAAGTGAAATTAAATGTTATGATTCGGACTTTTATTAGTAAAAAGCATGGCAAGAAAGAAAACTATGAACCTGAATTCACTAGAAATAAAAGTGGGTATACAAAAACCCAAAAGTTATCCATGAGGAAATACAAAATGTTTGGGTATACATAACCCGCAACTACATGCTACTGAACAGACAATTCCATCCCCCATTAGTGGTTACAAAGTGGGTATACATAAACCCAAAGTTATCCGGGAGGAAATACAAAAATGTTGGGTAAACATAACCCGCTACTGAAGCTGTTTTCCAGGTGATTCCATCGCCCGTTACTGTTTACAAATTGTTTTCCAAGATCACATACAAATGTTTACTTTATCCAGACAATCAACCAAATGTTTAGACAACGAATTGTTTCGTGGAACACGCCTTACAAGATTCAAGCAACATGTATCTTATGCTTGAAATAAAACTTGATCATCCTCTCGTGATATGCTAAGGCAGTTTGAATGGGATTTTCAACATCCAACAGCTTACGATGTCCTAACCTGTAAACGTACAAAAAGTTAACAAAGGAAAACTATATAACAAAAAATCAAATAATTTTACAGCAATGAAAAGACACAAAAAGCCTATACAACAACCCATCTACCATACAATCAAACAAATTAAGACTAATTTTTTGCACATAATAGTGAGGCTCAGTATTCTAATGGTTCAATAGTTTCAAAAACATCAATATATAACCGCCATGGCTGCAATACTATAAAATATAGAATTGCCATGCCAAGACACGGAAAATCACGTCATTTGATTGATATCATCACAGCCTCGATCAAAGTAAGACACTTATGTTATAAGCAAGCAAGTGGAGACAGCTTAGTACTTTCAGCGTCCGCTCTAAATCCCATTGCCATGTCTACGAAATGGCTGCAAAGATTTGCACCAAACCTATTGCTATGACAGTTACATAGGAATGGGTTTTCCAGGGGAAGCTCAAAGTACCAAGGTGTGCCAAATAAATAATTATCGATTCTACAAATAGTTAACAAAGGAAAACTATGTAACAAAAAATCAAATAATTTTACAACGATGAAAAGACAAAAATCCTATATACAGGCAACCCATCTACCATACAGTCAAACAAATTTTGACTAATTTTTTGCACATAATAATGAGGCTCAGATCTGTATAAATCAATAGTTTCAAAAACATTAGGATATAACCGGCATGGCTGCAATAGTATTAAATATAGAATTGCCACGCCAAGACATGGAAAATCACATCATTTGATTGATTTATTAAGATATATCATCACAACCTCTATTAAAGTAAGACACTTATGAACAAAATACAGTTTATACATGTAAAGGAGATGGTCAAAAAAGTTAGATGTCAATATGTTATAAGCAAGCAAGTGGAGACATTACTTTGTACTTTGAGCGTCCACTCGAAATCCCATTGCCATGTCTACAAAATGGCTGCAAAGATTTGCACCAAACCTATTGCTATGACAGTGACATAGGAATGGGTTTTCGAGGGGAAGCTCAAAGTACCAAGGTGTGCCGAATAAATAATTATCGATTCTACAAAAGTGTATGTGTTGAATGGGATAATGAAGGAGTGTGGCCTGCCATGAACAATACACACTATATCATTATCGCAATGAACACACCTCAATTATCATGGCGCATCTTTCTAACAATGTATATGGGTTCCATTTCTTAGTCACACCGAGATCCCTAAAACCATTGGTGTGCTTGATATTGATCACATTTTTCGTTAGAAAGATCAAACATACAAACGGTGTTAGGGAACTCGGTCAAACTAAGCAACGGAACCCATCTACATCGTTAGAAAGATGAGCCTTGATAATTGAGGTTTTCAAGGTGAAGTTCAATGTAGCAAGCAGTGTATGGACACATTACTTTGTAGATGGGTGGTTTAAGTTCGTAAAAAAAGTTTTTTAATCAAAAAGAAACATAGTTAACCCTTTCTAAGATCCCCTACTTATCCTTTTGTCGTTTCAACTCCCTTTGTGCAATTACCTGCACCAGGCAAATTGCTAGATTGTTGAAAAAACAAAAGGAACAGTATGGGATCTCAGAAGGGTTAATTATGTTTTTTAAGATCATAAAAAAAGTTTTTTCCTAAAAAAAGAAGCATAGTTAACCCTTCTAAGTCCCCCTACAGTGCCTTTTGTCGTTTCAACTCCCTTTGAGCAAAGGCCTGCACCAGGCGATTTGCTAGATTGTTGAAAAAACAAAGACACTGCATGGGAACTCAAAAGGGTTAACTATGTTGAAATTCCACACTCATCCACAATGTAATGTGTGCACCTTGTTACATCCAACTTCTAATTGAAACACTTTTATAGATTCCACACGTATAACATATTGATCCTTAACTTTCTTAACTAACTCCTTAACATATATAAACAATAGTATAATACTCACATAGATGATACAAATCTTCGAGCCAATCATGGTTCATTGGGACAGGCATCTGCTAGGGAGAAATGATTATATACTCTCACATAAAATATATATTCATGTGTTGCCATAGGATGCCAACCACGATGAAACATGATTGACCCAAAGATGTTAATCATCTATGTGAGTATACAAATCAGGGGTGTATTGTTACATGCATTAGAAAGGCTCAGATCTGTAAAAAGTTTGATAAACACAAAAACATCAGGATATAACCGCCGTGGCTGCAAAATAATGTAATTAAATTGCCATGCCAGCTGAAGGCTAATCACATCAATTGCTTGATAAAATAAGATAATCATCATCACAGCCTCTTGCGTGTACCAAATACACCTTTTAAAGTACACACAGCCTAAGCAAAAGATTGTGTGTCCTTTCCCAAGCTTCTTTTTACATTTCCCATGCAAAAAGTACTGACTAAGTTGCGCAGCCGCAGGTCGAGCGGTGTACAGCGCCTGAGATTTGGTTCAGATTTGGTGGGCCATTGTACTTTTCTAAAATGGTAAAGAGTTGAGTAGTTGAGCAGTCGAGCATGAGCAAAATGGGAAAAGGCAAAAAATAATGACAACACATAAAAGTGACCATGTAAAGGACCATGTTTCAGTTTTTTCCCCATTAAGGGAATTTTCTCAGATCTGTAAACGACCATGGGTTCGCGCGGTAAGTATTGTGATATGCACTAGCAAGGCTCAGATCTGTAAAACAACATCAGGATGTAACCACACATGGCTGCAAAATCATGCTATAAAATTGCCATGCCAAGATATGGTAAATCACATCATTTGTGTCATCAAATAAGATAGTTCGTCATCACAGCCTCTTACATATCACAGCACTGTTGCCAGTCAAAAGTATTTTTTTAGTCTATTTAAAATGATAACATCTAAAAATTAGGTATTGTAGATCAGGAATAATTTGTCATTCAGCAATTGTTTGCATGTGATTTTCAGATTTTCAAATGTCAGTTTTGCCAATAATATAGGTGAGGAATCAAATGTCAGATTTTCAAGTGTCATATAGTGCCAAACAGTATTGATATAGTGCCAAACAGTTTTGCCAATAATACTAGTGTTTTTGTAATATTTGTCGGTAGTCTATCTCAGCGTTTATGTTATAAAAAGACTCAAATGTAAATAATATAAACATCACTAAAATAAAATGAGATGTCAATAGCCACACATGTTTAATGACTAAATGAGATGGGATGTGTTTATCTACTACAGAGGGTACACAATGTGGACTGTTAGCATGTGACTGCCTTTTCTAGGTGTGGTTTTTCCTATTTAAGAGTGGACACACTTAATTCAGCATTAACCTACTTCACTTTATTCTAAATATGTCAAATGCTAAAAAAGTTACATTCAAGCATAATGTTGATGATAGGGAATGGTCAATCAAGGCATTAAGAGAGGTCATATTTCCTGAGATTGAAGAGAGATATGGCCCAACTGCTGAACCAAGGGACCAATTACCCGCTAAAATTCTAGAAGAACTAAGACAACAAGTTTACAGCACTGAACAAGTAGAAGGTAGTAAACCACGTGGTAGTGTTAACACCAGGTTACCACATTGCAAGAAAGGCAAGTTAGCCAATAATGATGTAGCAAACCAACAAGGATCTGTTTCTAAGGGGCCGTAATTGTTTAGGATCTTGCCCAATATAGGTTTGTGTCGTTAGTTGTGCTAACGTGACTGTTCTCTAAAAGATAGTTATTTGTATAATATCCTACTTAAGTAACGCTTCAAATAAAGGTTGGAGAAAATTCACTAAATAGGCCAAAAACTAAACCATGGTCCTTTACATGGTGGTGACTTTCATGTGCCCTTTCCCATAAGAGTGTATCCAACAACCAAATGACACAGTCAAACACATTTTGACTAATTATTTGTACATAATAGTGAGGCTCAGACCTGTATAAATCAATAGTTTCAAAAACATCAGGATATAATCGCCATAGCTGCAATAGTATAAAGTATATAATTGCCACGCCAAGACACGAAATATCACATCATTAGCATGATTTATTAAGATACTTATCATCACAGCCTCTTGAACACAAATGTCGCGTAATATATTATATCAAAATAGTTCTACTAAAATAAGACACTTGTGAACAAAATAGAGTTTATACATATCAAAATAAGCAAGTTACCAAAGGAAAACTATAGACATGTGATGTAGGTCAGTAATCAAGTTTCATTCAAAACAACTAGCATGTGAGATATTTTGGGGTAATACTTTTAGTATTTAATAGAGGGGTAATGCTATACTATTTTCACATTTTTAGTTCATAATATAAAAAAAATCAAAAACAAAACAAAACAAACAAACATAATGGCGAGACATCTTAGGTGTGCTGAGCTGCAAAAATCTTCAAATACCGTTGAGTGGGATGAAATGATGATTTTCTATTGCCGACGGAAATCACTAGAGTATTTTAAGCTATCGAGAGAGATCAATGGGTTCTGCATGAAACTGTCTACTGCGGTTCATGAGATGGGTTCTTTCAGTGAAGAGTTTGACACTGTGGTTGGGAAGACTGTGCCTCAGAAGACAGCAGAGTTTCTTAAGGAGCTTCAAGAAAAGGATAACATGAAAATGAGGGAGTTGGAGGTTTTGGCAAAGGAGATAGAGTATAGGTGTACTGAGATTGATGAGTTTATCAACAAGCTAAAGGGTAAGGTGCCGTTTTGAGACTAACATTGGAACGGGCTATGCTTAAGTTGATTGGGATGTGCAAGTGTCAGGTGGCCGATGCATATAGTAACTGTAACCTTGTACAGACACGATCGGCAAAGATCACTGGTGACACTTGCACATCCAAATCACTTTAAAGATAGTGTTTGTGTTTGTGTTTGTCCAGTTAACTAAGTATTCGCCTAGCATAAGTTTGTGTTTGTCCACTTGTAATGTAAAGATGGTGTTTGTTGTAATAAATGGTTATCCTACATACGAACAAATTGATATATTTTAAGCTATTAATTGGCAATGTTAAATGACTAACCTGAATAAGAAGATGCATAGCCACACACCACAATCATCGAACAAACCACCCTGCTTGGGAACATTTTCAGCGTTCTTAAACGTAATCCTGTAGGACTTAGGATCGATTCCCTTCTGCTCAAAGACCCCTACTTCTTTTAGGACTTCGGGCAGCCTTGTCTCTAAAGCATTCCTCATATCCAGATAAAAAGGAAGCGATTCATTAGCAAACACAACGCCACTATCATAGAATGTGACGTTACCAGACTGGATGTGAAACACAGCAAGAGACCAATGAACCTCAGGTTCATTTATTGGGATAAAAACACGATCAACATCAGCCCAACCAAGAGGGTATTTTTCTTTGTTGGCGTAGAACACAGGCAATGATCCTCCTCGCATCAATAGTGGCAAAAAAGCAACGAACCATTAACCAATCCATATCATCTGGTCTAGTATGCCACATGTAACTGATCCATAGATCAATGTGTTGTAAGAACAATAAAAAAAACAAAAACAAAAAAATAAACAAAATACAAATAAAATCAGTAATTTATATAAAATTGAGATTTTCATTTACTCTACCTACAAATCGATTTCAAGTGTGTTTTATACAAGACATATAGAGTTTATATAATCGTGTTGAATGGGATAACGTAGTATGGCCTGTCGTGAACAATACACACTATATCATTATCGCAAACAACACGTCTCAATTAGCATAGCAGATATATATAAGGATCTAGATGGGTTTTATCACAAACAACATGTCCCTACAACCATCTATGTGCTTGATCTTTATCAAAAGTTTTGGCTCTTACAAGAACGGAAGATGGTTGTCGAGTTTATATAATATTTTCTAGATAACGAGCTTCCGTTATTGAAAGAGCCAAAACTTGTGATAAAGATCAAGCACACAAATTGTACTAGGGACGGGGTTCAAATTATGCAATGGAACCCATCTAGATAATTAGATACACCCTGCCATGATAATTGAGAAAGTATGCAGTGTTTCTATTTAACAATATGCAGTTTTTCTAGTATAAAATTTACTTGATATCGATTATCAGCTAAAGACAATGAAAACCAAAATATTATATAATTCTGAGTAAAGTAAATAAAAGATATATTTACTTTACCTCATCAAGCAGCCATCCTTTGCACTTATCGTCAAGGCCAATTATAGCATCCCAAAAATAACGATCCACAGTTATTTCACCACACCAAGGAAACTTACAATTCCGCCACCCATCCATACACAAAAACCGCTCAATTTCGTATCCAAGGAAAATTCTATCGGTGTTTTGATATGGTCGATCAAGATCTTATAGACAAAACAAAATAAACATAAGTGACCATTATAAAATGATTACAATTATATAAAAAAAACCTGACAGATTTAAAAACATTGTACCTCGATCCAAGGTTTGACTAATTTTAACCTTTCAACCATAATAGGATCAAAAAGATTCCTTCGATTTCTCAATTCATCAACACTAGGAATTGTTCTAGTTTTTAGGGCTTGCACAAAAGGTGACCTAATAACATCTTCAAACCTCCTCTTCTTTGTTCCACAACGCTCCAGAGCAATTTTCATGTGAGATTGGGACATTCTCAACCTCTTTTCCCTAGGCTCTTCCATAGGATGAAAAACACCATCATTCTGTGGTGATTTGTCAAAATCTTCCTGTGATGATGGAAGATTAAGCAATTGGGAATCAAACAACTTCATAAAATCATTAACTTCACTGCAATACTCGTCAGCAAGATCAAGTCCCTGTCAATGAAATGCCACAATTACATTATGGATTGGAGCAAGAAACCTATAATGTTTCGACTGAAAAGTTGACACATTATCAAGAATACATATAATCTACAATCAAATTTACCTTTTCAACACCGGATCGGATAACTTTGTCTTGTTGTTCGGGTTTATAAGTATAAAACTGCACACAAAAGAATTTACCACGTATTAGTAGACAGTACTAAAAGATATACACAAAGAATATACCACATATTATAGCATCGAAAATGCAAATTTACAATTATAATACTGATTTAATTACCTTTTCATAAGTCTGGCTGATGACTTTCTCCTCCTGTTCTCTTTTACAAGTGTAAAACTGCATACCAAATTTGTTTACCAAATATTATTATACAAAAATTAATTAAATTACAAGTACATTTATAAAATGAATAACTAACCTTCTCATAGGTATCTTTGTTGACTTGGTGATGCAGGTTTTACTGACCAGGTCTAAATATTTATAGTGTCTCGCTATACCTATGGTCTACCCTAATGCACTAACGGGCAGTGTACCCGGTCGTGTGTAGTGTAGTAAATGGTAAAGCCGAGGTCCTCCCAAGAGCTATGTGTGTCGGATAATTACTAAGTCTAATTGTCACAGAATATAAATGGTTTGATAGGGTTTTAATTAATTAAACTACTAATGCAGAATATGAAAGCAAATAAATGGTAGAAGGGAAATCAATAGAGGAATAGTGGTGCTAACCTAGTTAATCCTCCTAACTAGTAATGTTTACGTCTACCTACTTCCAATTACTTCAGGTGGGGTCAAATTCGAGAGGACAACATTTGGTCAATTCGCCCTAACCTATCAGCAAAGATGCCACCACAGGGGAAATCAGGCGCACCGTCATAAGTCCTGTTGTTCCTGGTCCCTAAGCCAAGTCATTAAGTACCGCTACATGCTAGATTCTAAATAGTGAGTGCCTGGGCCGTTAGGAACTTAGACACTACACCCCTAATTCTTAAGTTCATCCAAACGATAGGTGATCAGTTGGTCAAATCGCACAAGTAAAAGGGTCGTCAGTTGGTCATATTACCCTTCCCGTCTCAGTCCGCTCACCTAGGGTCAGTTGGTCATATCTCCTAGGCAATTGGCCTCTACCGCCATTCAAAACTATCGAACCAGGGGTGACTACCAAAGAACTATGCATGCATACACTTAGAAATAATAGTACGGAAGTAAAGGTAAACGCAAACAAAACAATTAAGGAATCATAACTAGGCTAGCACCAAAGGGTGCTTAGCCGCTCATATTAATCATGCACATCAATTCAATATTCAAAGGTACGAAATACATGAATCGAAAGTAAAAGAAATAATAAACGCTAAAGCTTATCGTAATGGTGTGACTTCTCCTTGGAAACAGCTCCGTATGCTTCCCTAGACCTCCCTTGAGCTTTTTCCCATGTTCTCAGAATGTTGTGTGTGGAATGGGATGATTAGAAATGCTGGAATTCGTGGGGTATTTATAGGCCAGGTTTGGGTTACTGCGTAACCAAAAGATGAGTTACGCCGTAACCTTCTATTTCTCCGTAAATGCACTAGATCTGCTAGTTACGGCGTAACCTTATAAGTGGTTACGCCGTAGTCTTCAATAAACATGGTTACGTCGTAAGTGATGCAGTAGTTACGGCGTAAGTATCAGCGGCGTGGAACCTCTTTTGACCTAATGGAGTTACGTCGTAATCTTTGGAAGGAGTTACGCCGTGACCTCTTGATGAGTTGGACGTCAGGGTCACGCAATAGTTACGGCGTAATGTGAGAGACGAGTTACGCCGTAACCTCTTCAAAATAAGCATACTGTGATAAATCCTTAGTAACGTTTCCATTTCCGCGTCTCTTTAGCTCCAATGCTCGCAATTTACCTGAAAGTGTAAAACAATGGAAAACAAGCGTAAATCCATATAAATGATATAACTAACGAGCATTAACGGGGGAAATTGACACTTAATATTCAGGACTATTTGATGTTATCAAATATCCCCCCACTTGAACTCTACTTGCCCTCAAGTAGACCTTATTAGATAGATTCCTAAAAAGATATCTTCCAAAACCTGAAAAATATGAGTTTACAAATCCCTTATGCTAGAATAAAACAAAGCCGAACACCAAGCGAAAGGGGAACAAACACTCAAATCTCTTAACTATTCTAAGTGTCAATTTCGTGGTGATCACTCAATCGCACAGTCATAGCATGTATTCTATCATAAGCTTGGCGGTTACACAAATCTCCACCACTGGAGTTAAGGGCTAAGCAATTCTCGAAGGCAATATGGGTAGACATGACAAAGGTTAAGGGGTGACTTGTCATTACTAACATGTCACGGCGAAGTGGACAAAATCAATGATACAGGACCAAATCCATGGCCAAGACACCAAATATTGCTCGCTGCATCACCTAGACATGCTTCATGACTAAAGGGTAGGATAAGACATGGGATGTATAATTGGTGTAAAATGAAAAACAAGCAGGTAATCTATATCTATAACTAAGTCATCACCACTTACCGTCCGTCCAAAGTTCAAGCTTAGAAGTCTAGAGACCGGATCATGAAATGCAAGGTAGATGTGTCATTAGAGGACGTCGTGATGGGCACACTACCTTTTCTTCTTCAGTTGGTATAACTCCAACTCCAATCTTCAAATGTGACCGAGGTGGCCTCCTCGATACTAAACAATAAAGCTCATACTATAGTGCTTATAACATCGCACTTTACAAAATCATACTCAATCAACTTTTTTTTATCTTTTTTTTTTTTTTTTTTGAACAAAACATGATAACATAACATCCCCCCACTTGAGATGAACAATGGGAATTCGGGGGTTCTTCAATGATCTTCATAATTGTTGTCGATGAAAGCGTGATTTCCAAACCTTTCCACTTGAACCTTGAACTTAGGCAAATGATGACTTCCCAATTACCAATAAAGACTACATGGTAGGCTAAGGCGTAAGGGTGTAACGAAACAATATATTGGGGTGACAAAATGAAAGGAATGGCTCAGAAGGGTGTATCTAGGGGTATCTTGCACTAAAGGGGAGTGCAACAAAAGGGTTTCACATGGGGGTCAAAAAGTCGAGGTGACTAATCGATAGAATCACAATGGTAGGCTGTTTGGGTGATAATCCTATAATACTGCCTTCTAAAACAGAAAAGTCCAAATACATCGAGCTAACTCAACATACCTCGTCTATGGTCTCGAAATGATGCAAAGGCCAAGTTCTAAAGTTTAACCGGCACACTCATAATTTGGTGAATTTGGAGTAAAATATTGGAAACGGATAAGGCTAATCTCACCATGTAATATCAAGGGTTGTATGTGCTCGGCTAAGGTCTAATCTAGTTAGGTCGAAAAAACATGTCAAAAAATAAAAAATGGCATAATTTTTCAAAATAAACTAGAAAAATGAGGGCGAAATAATGTTCAAGAGATAATTCTACTCCCGTCCCCCTACTTGAATTGTACAAAGTCCCTTTTGTACTAGGAATTAAAATAAAGGTGAAGAGAAAGGTAGAATTAGAGCGGGAACTTCCCTGAAATTTGCTCCAAAAAGAAAAAGGCCCACGAGAAAGGATCGTGCCTTCGTTAAAGCGTCATGAAGAAACTTCAATCCCTGAAATCACAATACCGACAAGCATAATTCTAAAAAGAAAAAATAAAATAAAAAATAAACCTAACTCACTTTCATAGGAATCACGGTTGCATTTAGCGAATGCAACAAGCGTTTTAAACCACTTGGTGTCCCAAGTGGACGAGTGGAGTCTCGTGAGGGTTTACAGGGAACACACCCACAAAGTTTATTTAAAAACTAACACAAGGTTACTGTGTTTTAAAATGAAAGAATTAAAGTAGAGGAGAATTACGTTGTAACTCCAATAAGAGAGTTACGCCGTAACTTGCAAAACCTGGTATGAGCTGAGAAGCGAATAGTTACGGCGTAACCACTGGGATGGTATTACGCCGTAATTGGTAATGCGTCAAGAATTCTGCTGCTAAAATGTTGGTTACGGCGTAATCACCAAGATGAGTTACGCCGTAACTCTGTTCAGATCAGCAACTGCAGCAGTAATTACTTCATTGTCTCTTGCAAAATGGTTAGAAAACACAAAACCCAATGCAAAAGAAATAAAAAACAAAAGAAATGGATAATTCGGGTTGTCTCCCGAAAGAGCACTTTTCTTTATTAACGAGTCTTTAAGTTAGACTCAGAGCTGCGGGGCTCCTATGGGGGCCTTTGAGCTTGCCCCACTTCATCCACGTCTTTCATTAAGTTACGCCTAACCCATCCGACATTTGTTGCAGTGCGCATGTATTCAGGCCCCAAATGG
The DNA here is from genome assembly GCA_910596185.1 of Chrysanthemum makinoi. Lineage (NCBI taxonomy): Eukaryota > Viridiplantae > Streptophyta > Magnoliopsida > Asterales > Asteraceae > Chrysanthemum > Chrysanthemum makinoi. The sequence continues at coordinate 240,589,876 of OU343219.1, forward strand.
TATCGCGTAAACTTAAATTTTTCAGCTATAATATGAGGTGGCCTTTTAAATGGGATGCCAAGAAGCTTGCATCTTCGTTTCTCATGTATCTCATCATCTGGGTCGATGAAACCGTCTTCGCCTTGCAACTCGAGATAATCGAAATCATTATCGGAATCGGTATCTTCAAGTTGGTTGAGAATATGTCTGCATTTTTCATTGTTTACAGAGTCTTTGGTGTCATCAACTGGTTCTTTATCAGGAACTTCGTTGTTTGGTTGATTTTTACTCATACAACCTTCCCAGATTTTCTTTTTGGTAAACGTGTCAATTTTTCCGTATTTGATTTTGATCCAATCATCGAATCCGAGATCATCTGGCCAAGGCAGTTCTGTTCTTTCAGAATCATTAGTCGAATTCCAAAGGAATTCGTCTTCCCCAGCTCTCTCGATGCTGCTTCCTCCATCACATTCATACTCAAAAGGGTTGCAGGAGGCCCAAACTATTCCGTTGCTGGTTTTAATTTGTTCGCACCAATGATTCCTAACTCCTTTGTCATAGTCATCTTCAGAAGGAATATCATCGAGGGGTTTAATGGTTTTTCCTCGAAGAAAGTGTTTCTCATATTTCAGTTCCAGGTTCCTGAACAGAGTTGAATTAATTATCGCGTCCTCGAACCTAATGGAGTACCAATCACTGAATGATAGATTTCCAAAATCAACGTCGTGTCTCCCAAACTCGTTTGGGCATATCCATACTTCGTTCTTCACATTCCCTCCTCCGTTGCAATAATCACGAAAAGGATTGCACGTAGGCCAAGCGTTAGTGATCTCATCTTCAATGATGAGTAAGGGTTTGCAGTAATGCTTGATGGGTGGCCCTTCCACTTCGTTAATTGAGAACTTGGCTACCCTTTCTTCGTCATTCAGAGTAGTCCATCTGTATCTGTCATCTTCTATTATTTTCTTATCAACACCACCATCGCAGGTTTTCTAGCATTCTCCGTCATCAATTGCAATACTTTTACACCAATGATTCCTTTTTGGGGGTTGTTGTTTGTGTCTTTGCTAGAATTTGGGTTACGCCGTAATTCTAGAGTGCGATTACGGCGTAACTCACTTTCGCCATCGGTATCCGACTCATTAGAGCACTTGTTGTTGTCAGAGAACACAGCCTTACATATAGTAGAGTTGCACTTTTGTTCTTCGTTCCTTCTTTGAACCTCGTCGCCAAGCTTTCCAATTAGAGTTTCCAAGTTCTTAAGTGATGTTTCGTGGGACGCTGAGGTTTTGTATGTGTTATCTTGGAAATTCTTAAGCCATTATTCTTGCTCCTTTTGCCTCTTGGTAGTGTCTACAAGGTACTTGTTGATAATCCCTTCCAGGTTAGCTCTTCTCTCATTACGCTCATAATACGGTCGGGGTCCTCCACGAAACCCATTACAATTATCCCCGTAGAAGGGCCTATTTTCCCCGTATTTAGCTTCCTCGATCGTATCTTTTTTGTCGTCTTTAGGACAGTTTTTAGTCAAATGTCCCCTACCACAGTTTTCGCAGCCGACTTGGATGGCATGAACAGTTTCTTTGATTTTTAGCATATCTCTATCGAGATTTTCAAGTTTACTAGCAATCGCTGCAATTCCATCGAAACTTTCGCCTAGGTTTCTTTTACTTCCACATTCGTGCCATTTTTGAGAATGGTCCGCCATTTTTTGAATGGCTTCTATTGCAGTAGTAGGAGTCATATTCGGGATAGGTCCTTGATAATCCAGCATCTGTCTCGTAGTTACATTTATTCCTTTGTAAAAAATATTGACCTTTTACTGGTTATTAAGATCATTGGTAGGACACTTATAAAGAAGATCTTTGTATCTATCCCAAGCTTGATACAGAGTTTCGTCGTCTTCTTGTTTGAAATTGTGGATCTCCAAGAGTTGATTAGAAATCTATGATGGTGGGCAATATCTTTGGATAAAGTGTTTCTTAAGTAGCGCCCAAGTATTAACTCCCCCGGCGGGCAATCTTTCGATCCATCTTCTGGCTGCTCCAGTTAGAGTCATAGGGAAGACCCTGAGCATAACAGCATCATGAGACACGCCCGGAATGTTGAAAAGGCTAGCGATGTATAGGACATGTTCAACGTGCTCATATGCGTCTTCGTCCCTGTTTCCTGAAAAAGGGTTAGCGCGAAGCTCCCTCATAAATTGGTCTTTAATCTCGAAACAAACATCCGCTCCGATTGCCGGTCTTACGAGACCCGGCCCTTGATCTGCTCTAGTCAATGCCAAGTATTCCTCAAGAGTGAGGTCATCGATGTTAACAACTTCCATGGTGATAAGGTTTTAAAAGGTACCTTTTTGAGGGGTCGTTTAAGCCCGTATTTGATCACTTTTGTATCCGTTATTACTTAATATCGTTCCTTTTCACTTTTTAGGTCTCGTGAAGGCAAATTGCTGTAATGGCACTTATTTGGACGAAAAGGCGCGGATATACGAAGAAAATGGCCAAAGTCAAGAATCGAGACACTCCAGCTGCTGAAAACATAAGGTGACGGCGTCACTGCTTATCTGCGACGCCGTCGGAGGATTTTGTGACGGGACAGAAGCCAAAACTCTTATTTTCAAGTGACGACGTCAAGTTATAAAAGAGAAGGCCGTCGCAACTCAGACGGCCTAGATTCAATCCAGACGGCGTCAGAAGCTGAAGAGGACGGCGTCACAAGCACAAGGTGACGCCGTCGCAAGTCTAACGTGGCCAAGACGAAACCCTAATGACGGCGACACGATGGAATCACAAAACATAAGGTGACGCCGTCGCATGTGTAATCTTATATATAGAATCTGAATTTTTCAGTATTTGTGTGTAGTCTTTTGGAGTAAAAACCTAAACCAAACCAAGGTTGTCTTGTACAGTATTTTAGGGTTCCAAACCCTATCTTACACCAAGATAAGTGTTTTACTTCATTAATTCAATTATGTCTTTGATTATTTGTGTGTATGCTTGCATGTTTTCCATGTCCGGCTAATTTACTTGTGTGTTTGCTTAGGGAATATGAAACTTAATTATTGAATATTGATTGGTTGTCTCTTATCTTAGTTGATTAATGATCTAGTAATGCGATAGATCATTCGTTGTGTACTTAATGCTTGATTAAATCTTTGTGAACCTTAGAATATAGCTCCTTAGGTAGTTGTAAGCTAAACCATCCAAGGAGTGCCTTAGAGTAAGAGTTTATTATCCCTAGTGGGTTTTGTAGACGAGACCCTTTGGTAAGTTCAAAGAGTTAGGGAACATACGCATACCCTACGACATTAGACACACAACGCAACTAAGAATAAGGACGTGACAATTCAACCACCAATAGGAGATAATTAAGGAGTAGTAAAACCTAAGTAAACACATCTTTAAACTATCATACGAGCACACAATAATTATATATAGACTACATACACCTTAGACTAGATAATTAGATAAGTAGAGTAATCGGTAGCAATACCAACCCCCAAATCCAAACCCCGAGATTCGTACCTTTCAATTTCCTAAAAAACATAAAAAGATAAAAAAATAATCTTCCTCAACCCCAACCTTAGCGTAGTAACTTCTTACTAGCATTCCTATTCCCCTAGAGAACGATATTAATACCCGTGGCTTACCCTAATTACTACACTACAGCAATTAGGTTCACTGCCTAGGGTGTTGAGAAACTTGCTCAAAGAAAAGGAAGTTCCTTTGACCCCGAACGACACGTGTAGCGTTATCAAGTTTTGGCGCGCTGCGGGGAATAGAATAGTAGTTAGTAGTCCACCTCGTTTAGGTTTCTTTGCTTGATTCCTATCAAGTAAATTTTTTCTCATTTTTAGCTTTCTCGTAGTCTATCCCCCCTTCTTCGTGACCTTTGTTCGTAAAAACCATCACTCACCATGATACGTATCTTCCACCGAATATTCTTCACCCTACCCGTTCCCAATCCCGAAATTGAGAACGCAATCCCACAAAACCCCTCACCCGTTCACCATTTTGGAAATCACCTAGGGCATAATGAGATAAATTGGCAACAACAAAGTCCTTTCTATGACTCAGATTCCGATGAGGAATTTGAGTATGGTGAAGCACTTGATAGTGGGGAGGTCATCAATGAAGTTAGTTCTGAAATAGAGGAAGACCCATCCCAATGTTTTGACCCTAGGTGTAGAATTGAGAAGGATGGGCTCTTTAACATTCAATTCCCTTGCAAGATAGGATTAGAAGGGTTCAATGCTTACTTGAATTCATTCTTGCCATTAAACTTAATCTCAAGGGACCTACACAATAAAATCAAGATCAATGAGTTATCTTATCAAGGGAACAATGTTGTTGAAGCGGTCACTCATTTGCATGTGTTTGTTGGAAGTTTTGCTTATTTGGTAGAGTTCATGGTCTTAGAAGACTTAGGAGAATTTATTGATAAGGACCTCACTCAAGTAATTTTTGGAAAACCTTTCAAAAAATTGACTAGGTTGAATGAACGGATGATTGATGGTCTAATTACATTCTCTGATGAAGTTGAAGATTTTATATACCAAATGCCACGAAGACTCTAAAAATTGACTAGGTTGAAGATTTTGTAAGGTAATCTTTAGTGTTAAGAATAAAACATTTACTACCAAAGACTCTAAAATGATTTAAAGTAGGCTTTTTGCCTCGAAGTAACTCATATGGAGTTTTTCCTAAGATTGATCTAATCAAGACTCGATTGAGTATATACGTTGAAGTATCAACGGCATTACACCAAAATTTTTGAGGTATGGATTGTTCATTAAGCATGGTTCGACTCATTTCTTGTAGAGTTCTATTCTTTCTTTCTACTACCCCATTCGATTGTGGAGTGCGTGGAGCCGAGAAGTTGTGAGTAATACCATTAGCGTCACAAAAAGCTCCGAATTGCACTTCATTATCGAATTCCCTACCATGATCCGTCCTAATAGACACTATGGGACTTCCTAGTTGTCTTTGGATCTTTTTGCTTAATATTTCAAAATAGTTAAAGGTTTCCGTTTTGTTCTTTAAAAATTTTGTCCATGTATACCTAGAGTAGTCATCCACTATTACCAAAGTGTAGTAGTTGCCTCCATAACTTTGGATAGCGGATGGACCAAATAAATCCATATGTAGTAATTCTAGACACGTAGTTGTGGACACCATTTTTTTAGCTTTATGACTCGAATGAGCTTGTTTTCCTATATTACACGCATCACAAAAATGATGTTCATATTTTAACTTAGGTAGATCTCTTACTAGATCTTTGGATGATAGCGATTGAAGAAGTCGCATGTTGCGTGACCCAATCTTCGATGCCATAAGGTTGAAGTATAATCCATAGAGGTAAGACATAATTTGTCTTTAGGTTCATTACCGATTTTAATGACATAGACTCCATGTTTCCTAATTCCTCTTCCTATGGTTATGCCATTTTAAGTATCTTACTACCGGTTTCGGTAAAAAGTACATTGCACTTTTTATCACATATTTGTCGTATACTTTAGAGATTAAAGTTTAGGTTTTCTACGTGACACACATCGTTAATGGTTAGAGATTTGTTAGAAATCGTACCTTTACCGATGATTCTATTTTTTCTATTTCCAAACACCACATTACCTCCATTAGTGGATTCATATGTGGAGAATAGATCCCTATTCCCGGTCATGTGCCTTGTGCACCCGCTATCCTTGACCCATTCATCGGGGTCTAGGTCGACCTTAAGCACACCTAAAACAATAATAAACTCAAAAGTTTGGTCCCCATTTGTTCATGGGTCCATTAGTGTTAAACATTCCATTCATGTTAGACATGTATGGATAAGATGAGTATGCATTCCATGGAGCAAAGTTTTGAAAAGGAAAACCGTTTTGCATGTTTTGATTCCATCCCATTTGATGGTTACTTTTGGGTAAACGCTATTAGGTCTCCTAAATGAGTTTGGTTTTGAAAAAGATGGAGCTTTGTTTCTTGCAAAAGTAGGATTATATTTTGGAGGTGGTTGTCTAGTGGTGACATGATTTGGTTTCTTCCTATTAACTATGACAAACTCAGTTCTAGATGAAGAAGCTACATTATTGCTAATGTTTGCTATAGCAGATCCACGGATCCCTTTATCTACACTAGCCGGTTCCCTTTTTAGGGGATCCGTGGGATCCGCCACAACAGTGGCTGGTTTTTCTAGTTCTTTAACAAATTTTGTTTCTTTACTTTCACTAGTTGATGGATCAAGTTGTTGACTACCTAGACCCTTTTGATTGTTACCAGTTTTAACGCTATCGAGTATTGTATCTAAACTGTTCGTGCTCATTCTAGAAATTTTAGAATCTAAGTGATCCACTAGTGTTTGAAGTTGAACGCAAAGTTCACATTCACCACTTGCTATTTTACCTTCTCTAAACGTTTTAGTTTTGCTTTTAATTCTATGACTTCTTTATCTAAACGTTTATTTTGACTCTTTAAAAGCTTGTTTTGTTAACTAGTTTTAAGCTAATATTGCATAGTTTATCATATTCATTATGCAATGAGTCGTCATCAAGTGATGAGCTACTATAGTATTCAGGACATACCTCGTCATTTGCCATAAGACAAATTTCTTCATCCTCCTCGTCGCTCATTCCCCACGTGCCGCTCACGAACGCCTTTTGATCATCCCGTTTGGGACACTTACTAATAAAGTGGTTTGGGTCCCCACACTTAAAACAAGTACGATCATCCTTTGGCTTCTCGTCCTCTTTGCTTTTCCGAAAGCCTTTCTTATCATCGTACGGTTGTTTGACGTACCTACCCTTTCTTCTAAAGAACTTTTTAAAGTCCCTTACCGCCATAGCGTACTCTTCGTCGTCACTACTCGAAGATGAGTTCTCCTCATCGCCGAAGCTTTTTGGCTTTAAGGGCAAGAGATTTGTGTTTCTCTTTCACCTTTGAGGCTTCGGAATCTTTAGCAATGACAAGCTCGTAGACTTTTAGGTTGCCTATGAGTTCATCGAGGGTGAGGATTGTCAAATCTTTTGACTCTTCGATTGCCGTTACCTTGGATCTCCACTTCGATGGAAGTGCCCTTAGATATCTCCTAACATGGTTACGGCTATAAAAAGATTCATCAAGTGCTTGTAAAGATGTAATAATAGTATTAAAGTTAGCAAATGAATGATCTATAGTTTCCTCATCCGATATTGAAAATTGTTCATATTGTTGAACAAATAAATCAATTTTATTATTTTTAACTTGTTGGTTGCCTTGATGAGTTACAACTAAAGAATTCCAAATTTCTTTAGAAGTTTTAAGCATAGAAATTCTTTCGAATTCCTTTTTCAGTAAAGCATTATATAAAACCATTTTTGCTTCACTATTTTTAGAAATCTTTTTCTTCATTTCATCATTTAGTTTATCATGAGGTATGTGAACTAAATTTCCTTTATCATCATTTGAGGTAGCCTCAAAATCACCTTCAACAATAATGTACCAAAGATCAATATCTTTAGACTTCACATATGTTTCGAATCTATTTTTCCAATATATAAAACCATTAGTTTCAAGTAGTGGTGGTCGTTGCATAGATTGCCCTTCCTTATAATTTTCAGAACCCATAGTGATCGAAAAGTTTTTAAAATAGAATTTTATTTTAAAACTTTTATAAACTTAGCTCTTGATGCCAATTGTAGAAAACTAGAAGGGGGGGTTGAATAGTTTTGCCGATTTTAAGTTGATTTCAAAAACTTTTAGATTCGATATTATGTGAAATCGTATGGATGTTGAGAACGTATAGATCTAATGATAATGCAAGCAAATAGATAAAGTTAAGGGATAGAAATGACACAACCGATTTATAGTGGTTCGGCTACAAGGTCACCTTCCTTGCCCTACTCCACTCCCCGAGTCACCTACTCGAGAGTTCAAGCACTATGTCAACAAACTCCTTCACTTGGCGGAGAAGCCTTCACAACGTTGCTTACACTTTTTCCGGTACAAAGCTAGATACCGAGTCCGTAGCACGGTGGATCAAACCAACACAACTATTACACAACAAATATGTGAAATATCAAATACAAGATCTTCGCTACAGAAATCTTGCGGAGTGACAAATCAATCAAGGACCCCTTGCTTGGATGACTTGTAGAATGCTCATGATCTCGCCTAAGAGAAGGACCTATATGAGGATCACAAATAGAAAGAAAGAAGAATAACTCTCTAGATCAAGTGATCTATATGTTAGAAGAGAATGAGAGTGTATGAGAGATTTAGTAAGAAGAGGGGTGAGTTAGAATGAAGAAATGGCTCTCTATTTATAGGCAATTTCTCCTCTGTTCCACGGATCCCACGGATCCCTTCCACTTGGGATCCGGCTAGTGTAATCCTAGGGATCCGTGGTACGCTCCTCTTTGCCCATGGGTTTTTTGGTTATGGGTCATGGGTTATGGGTTGATCCATGGGTTTTCTCTAGATTCAATGTATCTAAGTATACATTGTATCAAGTCTTAATTGGTATGGGTTTAAGATCCATGGGTTATGGTTTTTACCCATCCTAATAAACTATTACAACAAATGCTTAATTATTACATTTTTGTATTTAAAAGGCTATATGTAAATGCTTTACAAAAATAACATGTATCCTTATAATTTGACTTAAGATAACATTACATTTGTTATCAACAAAACACAAAGAGATCGCAAAATATTAATAAACATTTTTACGGTTTATTTGTATTAACAGGAATAACTAAATGATAAGAGGCATTAGGATAACCCTTGTTTGATACCCGTAATATAATTACTTCTTCCAAATCGGTTGAGTAATTCCCCCGCACCTTTTGCGTTGTACTCACCTTTAGTACACGATACCCCTAGTTAACCCCTCAGAGCCTATCCTTTTCGCGGTTCTCGTGATGTTTCGGTTTTTTCCGGAATATCAATGAAGAGCATTGTTTACACCCCACCCCCAAATATACACCCAAATCTCCTTAGCCTACCCTGTATGCACTCACTTTTAGTGCATTATTGTTATCACCCTAAACCCTTAGTTTAATTATCTGGTTGCTTGCATGAGTTGTTAAGTCGAGTCATATCCCTTGTACACAGTTTTGGGACGATTGGGATTCATGGGAAAAGTTAAAGTTTATGAAATGACGGGAAGGGAACGTTAAATTCAAATTCCCTTTGTTTGCGTAATAATGTACCCCAAGTGTTTTGATCTTTTCAATTCGGGTCAAATTAGTGTTAGAGTAATAAAAACTCAAGTGTAGGGATGTGCCTATAAATCCCTATCATTTTGATGTTACCGTAGAGGATGGTAGAGTAAAAGTGTATGAAAAAAAAAACAAAAAAAAAAAAAAAAAAAAAAAAAAATAAGAGCAACCATCCTACATCTATCCTTTAATTTTATGTTTGTTTGTTTCAGTTAGCTAAAGTCTATAGTGTCGAGTCTTGGCTTAGCAACGTCATTCTTCGTATGCATTTAACATAGAGATTTTTGACTTGCCACCACTAAAAAGCCTATCCCACCAAACCCTTTGTTTCCCTACCGTAAGCCTAACGTTACAACCCTTTAAAGACCTCTTTGATAGTATTTTCTAGGTGCTTACGCCAAAGCGATGAAGGTTTGATCTATTCTCAATCCTATGGTAATCTATGTACTAGGACCGGTTAATGAGTGTTTATCTTCCATTTCCAACTTGTTATATTTCATATACACCCGAGAGATGTGAGTATCCAAACACCCCATGTGAGGTGCTAGTATGTAATTTCCGTGCTTGTTATGACTTTTGCGGGGCTTATATAGGTTGTGGACTATTTTAAACCAATGATTCATGACCCCTAACTTATAAATTAATTGGCTAAAAGCACATTTGCTTGAGGACAAGCAAATACCAAGTGTAGGGATATTTGATAAGGTTTTAAAAGGTACCTTTTTGAGGGGTCGTTTAAGCCCTTATTTGATCACTTTTGTATCCGTTATTACTTAATATCGTTCCTTTTCACTTTTTAGGTCTCGTGAAGGCAAATTGCTGTAATGGCACTTATTTGGACGAAAAAGCGCGAATATACGAAGAAAATGGCCAAAGTCAAGAATCGAGACACTCCAGCTGCTGAAAACATAAGGTGACGGCATCACTGCTTATCTGCGACGCCGTCGGAGGATTTTGTGATGGGACAGAAGCCAAAACTCTTATTTTCAAGTGACGACGTCAAGTTATAAAAGAGAAGGCCGTCGCAACTCAGACGGCCTAGATTCAATCCAGACGGCATCAGAAGCTGAAGAGGACGGCGTCACAAGCACAAGGTGACGCCGTCGCAAGTCTAACGTGGCCAAGACGAAACCCTAATGACGGCGTCACAAAACATAAGGTGACGCCGTCGCATGTGTTATCTTATATATAGAATACGAATTTTTCAGTATTTGTGTGTAGTCTTTTGGAGTAAAAACCTAAACCGAACCAAGGCTGTCTTGTACAGTATTTTAGGGTTCCAAACCCTATCTTACACCAAGATAAGTGTTTTACTTCATTAATTCAATTATGTCTTTGATTATTTGTGTGTATGCTTGCATGTTCTCCATGTCCGGCTAATTTACTTGTGTGTTTGCTTAGGGAATATGAAACTTAATTATTGAATATTGATTGGTTGTCTCTTATCTTAGTTTATTAATGATCTAGTAATGCGATAGGTCATTCGTTGTGTACTTAATGCTTGATTAAATCTTTGTGAACCTTAGAATATAGCTCCTTGAGTAGTTGTAAGCTAAACCATCCAAAGAGTGCCTTAGAGTAAGAGTTTATTATCCCTAGTGGGTTTTGTAGACGAGACCCTTTGGTAAGTTCAAAGAGTTAGGGAACAACGCATACCTACGACTTTAGACATACAACGCAACTAAGAATAAGGACGTGACAATTCAACCACCAATAGGAGATAATTAAGGAGTAGTAAAACCTAAGTAAACACATCTTTAAACTATCACACGAGCACACAATAATTAGACATAGACTACATACACCTTAGACTAGATAATTAGATAAGTAGAGTAATCGGTAGCCATACCAACCCCCAAATCCAAACCCCGAGATTCGTACCTTTCAATTTCCTAAAAACATAAAAAGATAAAAAAAATAATCTTCCTCAACCCCAACCTTAGTGTAGTAACTTCTTACTAGCATTCCTATTCCCATAGAGAACGATATTAATACCCGTGGCTTACCCTAATTACTACACTACAACGATTAGGTTCACTGCCTAGGGTGTTGAAAACTTGCTCGATGAAAAGGAAGTTCCTTTGACACAGAACGACGCGTGTAGCGTTATCACATGGTATCTGAAAACTTGAAATATGATGTGTGAGAAATGTTTAAAATGAAATGAAAGACTTAATATTAATCCAATAGTCTCCCACGGCGCGCCAAAAAGTTGATGCAGGTTTTACTGACCATGTCTTAATATTTATAATGTCTCGCTATACCTATGGTCTACCCTAATGCACTAACGGCAGTGTACCCGGTCGTGTGTAGTGTAGTAAATGGTAAAGCCGAGGTCGTCCCAAGAGCTATGTGTGTCGGATAATTACTAAGTCTAATTGTCACATAATATAATATAAATGGTTTGATAGGGTTTTAATTAATTAAACTACTAATGCAGAATATGAAAGCAAATAAATGGTAGAAGGAAATCAATAGAGGAATAGTGGTGCTAACCTAGTTAATCCTCCTAACTAGTAATGTTTACGTCTACCTACTTCCAATTACTTCAGGTGGGTCAAATTCGAGATGACAGCATTTGGTCAATTCACCCTAACCTATCAGCAAAGATGCCACCACAGGAGAAATCAGGCGCACCGTCATAAGTCCTGTTGTTCCTGGTCCCCTAAGTCGAGTCATTAAGTACTGCTACATGCTAGATTCTAAATAGTTAGTGCCCGGCCGTTAGGAACTTAGACACTACACCCCCCAATTCTTAAGTTCATCCAAACGATAGGTGATCAGTTGGTCAAATCGCACAAGTAGAAATGGTCGTCAGTTGGTCATATCTTACCCTTCCCGTCTCAGTCCGCTCACCTAGGGTCAGTTGGTCATATCTCCTAGGCAATTGGCCTCTACCGTCATTCAAAACTACCGAACCAGGGGTGACTACCAAAGAACTATGCATGCATACACTTAGAAATAATTGTACGGAAGTAAAGGTAAACGCAAACAAAACAATTAAGGAATCATAACTAGGCTAGCACCAAAGGGTGCTTAGCCGCTCATATTAATATGCACATCAATTCAATATTCAAAGGTACGAAATACATGAATTGAAAGTAAAAGAAATAATAAACGCTAAAGCTTATCGTAATGGTGTGACTTCTCCGTTGGAAACAGCTCCGTATGCTTCCCTAGACCTTCCTTGAGCTTTTTCCCACGTTCTCAGAATGTTGTGTGTGGAATGGGATGATTAGAAATGCTGGAATTCGTGGGGTATTTATAGGCCAGGTTTGGGTTACGGCGTAACCAAAAGATGAGTTACGCCGTAGCCTTCTATTTCTCCGTAAATGCACTAGATCTGCTAGTTACGGTGTAACCTTATAAGTGGTTACGCCGTAGTCTTCAATAAACATGGTTACGTCGTAAGTGATGCAGTAGTTACGGCGTAAGTATCAGCGGCGTGGAACCTCTTTTGACCTAATGGAGTTACGTCGTAATCTTTGGAAGGAGTTACGCCGTAACCTCTTGATGAGTTGGACTTCAGGGTCACGCAATAGTTACGGCGTAATGTGAGAGACGAGTTACGCCGTAACCTCTTCAAAATAAGCATACTGTGATAAATCCTTAGTAACGTTTCCATTTCCGCGTCTCTTTAGCTCCAATGCTCGCAATTTACCTGAAAGTGTAAAACTATGGAAAACAAGCGTAAATCCATATAAATGATATAAATAACGAGCATTAACAGGGGAAATTAACACTTAATATTCAGGACTATTTGATGTTATCACTTGGTCTCTCCTTTTTGAAATGATCTGCAAATGAAAGTAATTTGGAACAAAACATGCCTATTAGTGTATACCGTGATAACTGTTTAAAAAATATATATATTGGACAAAAATCACAAAGGTAAAACATTAACCTCAACTATACTCTCAAGTTTCGATGTGCGAGCATCCAAAGACTTAAGAACAGCCTGAAGAGCAACAACATCTACCTCTACACGAGTACCCTCCACTTCACAATTCTCTAGACTGGTTATTTTCTTAGGCGTGCGTGCAGCAGCAGCCTTTGCTTTCTGAAAATACTCTTCATAAAGTCCCCCCTTACAACAGGCGGCGCTCTAGGGGTATACCACCTAAAAAATTCTTCATTTGTTGTATACCATCGCGACTCCGCCTCAACTCTAGTTGGGAAGACAGTGTAGTTTGGTGTAGAGCCCTAACAAATAATATAGGTATTAGTTTTTACCAGGACCAGAGATATAATAAATAAACACTTGAACATTAGTTTTTACCTTAGCAAAAAGCTGGTCGAAATTATCAGATTTACCAAATGATTTGTGTTTAGACCATGCAAGTGCTCTTGGGATAACCCCTGGATCCTTGTTCCACCACTGATTACTTTTATCCGAAAGCTCTAAAATCCATGTCTTGAAAACAGAAAAACGAAATCCTTATAAGTTACAAGGTCCAGGAATATAATAAATAAGCATTTAAATAAACATCAGGAAATTGTGTTAGTACTAACCTTGAAAGCACAAATGAATCCTGACAAGCAGAAGGTAGGAACATCCTTGGATTTTTTACAAGCAAATGTTTGACTGTAACTCGGTCGATGCTCATAAGCGTCATTTCTGATTGACGCATACAACTGTCTCCAAACTTTCTCTCCCCATGGAAATGCATTGAATTCATCTAGATCCTCAACCATCCTAAGCAACATATCATCAATGACAGCAGACAACTCTTTACCCATGAAAATAACCTCTAATGTTAGCAGCAGACAAAACGTTGTAAAGCGTCTTCATCCGACAGATTTAAGAAAATATCTTCATCCTCAATAACCGATAGAAGATCAATGTTTTTAACATACTGCCCTATCTTATCTGGAAAAACACGATCACGGAAAGGGATATCACCACTTCTCCATTTCCTAAAGCTTAGAATACCAAATGTGAACCCAGTTACCAGACAGAATTCACGCCGACCAAAGGCAAAAGTATGTCCATTCACACAGTAAACCAATGGAAGATCATAGCTATCATCATATTGGCGGAGTTGTTTCTGAAGCATACAACGCACCAGCTCTTCCTCATTATCTAGATAAGTCAGATCCAGCCAAGGTCCGAAACATGAGGCCTTGAACATTGTAAGACGCGGTTGGTCTAATCTATCTTTCAGAAGTAACAAATAATTCAGTTTACTTCTTACAATAACTTTCGCATCATAGTCCAACAAAAAAGAAGTAATAAGAGAATGAAAAAAATTAACAATTGATCCGACTTGTGAACCATATAACATTTAGACTTAAGATCACACACCAACATTTCTTACACACTTATATTTATTACTTATAAATAGGCATATAAGCAGTAACACCCATAATAATCACTTAACAATAACAAGTAACTAATTAAATGGTAGATCGAGAAACATAAAATACCCTTGAAAACCCTAAATCGCAATTACATAATCCATAGTAACACAAAAAAAAGCCTAAAAACAAAATAAACTAAAGAAACCTAATGAAAATTCAAACAAAACATACACGCACTTATTTTGATTAGAAACCATCAAAACCCCTATAAATTAACGTACAAATACCCTTGAAAACCCTAAATCGCAATTACATAATCCATAGTAACACAAAAAAAACCCTAAAAACAGTTAAATAAATTCAAGAAACCTAATGAACATACAAACAAAACATACACGCACATATTTTGATTAGAAACCATGAAAACCCCTATAAATTCACGTACAAATACCCTTGAAAACCCTAAATCGCAATTAAACTAAAGCCTAAAAAAATTAAACTAAAGAAACCTAATGAACATACAAATAAGCTGAAAAACCCTAAAACCAAAATATAGACGCACTTATTTTGATTAAAAACTGAGAAACCATGAAAACCCCTATAAATTAACATACTAAAGATAACAAAAAATAACTTACATATTCAGTTAAGCACTTAAGAATTAACAACTTACTTACATAAAATACCCAGTTAAGCACTGAATAACCACTCACCATATCTGAGAACTGGGGAAGCGATGATCAAGAAGTTATCAACACTCGGCAGTGGCAGAACAAGCGACGATCATGAAGAACACACAATCAAGGAGGCGATCATCTATGTGTGTTAGTGTGTGTTTGTGTGTGTTTTTATTTTATTTTTTTGAAATAACAAAAGTAGAAAATAATTTAAAATTAAGGTACACACAATCTAAGCAAAAGATTGTGTGTACTTTCCCATGCTCCGTTTTACATTTCCAACGCAAATAGTACTGACGAAGTCGAGCAGCCGCAAGTCGAGCGCCGTCAGTCGAGCACTGACTTTTGTTAAAAGACAAAAAGGGTGTACAGTAACTAAGATATGGTGCAGATTTGGCGGGCCACGATATTTATAAAAAGGTACAAGTAGGTGGACACGTGGCAGAAATCTAATGGGGTTGAGCGGCGAGCATGACAAAATGGGAAAGAGGACATGAAAGTGACCACAAAAGGGACCATGGTTGACTTTTTGGCCTAGTTTGGGAATTTGCTATATTATATATATATATATATATATATATATATATATATATATATATATATATTATATATATATTTATATATATAGTAGTTTATTGTTTATTGTAAAAAAGTGCATTTATAAGCATTATGATGGAGCTCATCAAAGATTTAGCATCGGGGGAGCCAACTCGTTCAAATTGAAGAATGAGTTGGTAATTTGGCGCCAACAGTGAGAACAAGTAATGGCCCATCATGACGTCGCTAACACACATCTACTTGATTGATCAGATAAGTTTCTTAACCTTTAAAGCTTGAACTTGGAAACGGTAGGCGTTGATAACTTGGTTATTAGGTTAAGAGAGTGCTTTGTTATTTTAATTTTACTCATTATTCCATTTTACCTACCCTTTGTAATGAAGCGTTGTCTAGGTGATGAAGCGAGAGCATGGTGTCTTGGCCATGGATTGGTCATCTATCATTGGTTTTGTCCATTATCCGTACATAGTTAGTAATGATATACATATAATATATGTTGTGTTACCCATATTGCCTTCAAGAATTGTTTAGTATTTAACTCTAGTGGTGAAGATCTGTGTAACGCCAAGCTTATGATAGAATACATGCTATGGGACTGTGCTTTGAGTGATAGACCGAAATTGACACTTGGACTAGTTAAGAGAATTTGAGTGTTTGGTCCATTTCATGCGGTGCTCGGCTTTGATTATTGGAAAAATTTCAACTAAGGTCTGTGAGGGCAAGTAGAGTCAATGGGGGCGATATTGGATAACATCAAATAGTCCTAAATTTGAAAGTGTCAATCCCCCGCTAATGCTGTATTTTATATCATTTATATGGATTTTACACTTGTATTCTTTTATATTCCACTTTTGGTAATTACGAGCATTTGAGCTTCCGATATTACGAATTTGGAGATTTTATTAAAGCTTTATGAAGTATGA
>OU343219.1:240606612-240699160 GCA_910596185.1 Chrysanthemum makinoi
AATTCTAGAAGAACTAAGACAACAAGTTTACAGCACTGAACAAGTAGAAGGTAGTAAACCACGTGGTAGTGTTAGCACCAGGGTACCACATTGCAAGAAAGGCAAGTTAGCCAATAATGATGTAGCAAACCAACAAGGATCTGTTTCTAAGGGGCCATAATTGTTTAGGATCTTGCCCAATATAGGTTTGTGTCGTTAGTTGTGCTAACGTGACTGTTCTCTAAAAGATAGTTATTTGTATAATATCCTACTTAAGTAACGCTTCAAATAAAGGTTGGAGAAAATTCACTAAATAGGCCAAAAACTAAACCATGGTCCTTTACATGGTGATGACTTTCATGTGCCCTTTCCCATAAGAGTGTATCCAACAACCAAATGACACAGTCAAACACATTTTGACTAATTATTTGTACATAATAGTGAGGCTCAGATCTGTATAAATCAATAGTTTCAAAAACATCAGGATATAATCGCCATAGCTGCAATAGTATAAAGTATATAATTGCCACGCCAAGACACGAAATATCACATCATTAGCATGATTTATTAAGATACTTATCATCACAGCCTCTTGAACACAAATGTCGCATAATATATTATATCAAAATAGTTCTACTAAAATAAGACACTTGTGAACAAAATAGAGTTTATACATATCAAAATAAGCAAGTTACCAAAGGAAAACTATAGACATGTGATGTAGGTCAGAATCAAGTGTCATTCAAAACCACTAGCATGTGAGATATTTTGGGGTAATACTTTTAGTATTTAATAGAGGGGTAATGCTATACTATTTTCACATTTTTAGTTCATAATATAAAAAAATCAAAAACAAAACAAAACAAACAAACATAATGGCGAGACGTCTTAGGTGTTCTGAGCTGCAACAATCTTCAAATACCGTTGAGTGGGATGAAATGATGATTTTCTATTTCCGACGGAAATCACTAGAGTATTTTAAGCTATCGAGAGATCAATGGGTTACTGCATGAAACTGTCTCACTGCGTTCATGAGATGGGTTCTTTCGATGAAGAGTTTGACACTGTGGTTGGGAAGACTGTGCCTCAGAAGACAGCAGAGTTTCTCAAGGAGCTTCAAGAAAAGGATAACATGAAAATGAGGGAGTTGGAGGTTTTGGCAAAGGAGATAGAGTATAGGTGTACTGAGATTGATGAGTTTATCAACAAGCTAAAGGGTAAGGTGCCGTTTTGAGACTAACCTTGGAACGGGCTATGCTTAAGTTGATTGGGATGTGCAAGTGTCACGGGTGGCCGATTGCATATAGTAACTGTAACCGTTGTACAGACACGATCGGCAACCGATCACTGGTGACACTTGCACATCCAAATCACTTTAAAGATAGTGTTTGTGTTTGTGTTTGTCCAGTTAACTAAGTATTCGCCTAGCATAAGTTTGTGTTTGTCCACTTGTAATGTAAAGATGGTGTTTGTTGTAATAAATGGTTATCCTACATACGAACAAATTGATATATTTTAAGCTATTAATTGGCAATGTTAAATGACTAACCTGAATAAGAAGATGCATAGCCACACACCACAATCATCGAACAAACCACCCTGCTTGGGAACATTTTCAGCGTTCTTAAACGTAATCCTGTAGGACTTAGGATCGATTCCCTTCTCGCCAAAGACCCCTACTTCTTTTAGGACTTCGGGCAGCCTTGTCTTTAAAGTATTCCTCATATCCAGATAAAAAGGAAGCGATTCATTAGCAAACACAACGCCACTATCATAGAATGTGACGTTACCAGACTGGATGTGAAACACAGCAAGAGACCAATGAACCTCAGGTTCATTTATTGGGATAAAAACACGATCAACATCAGCCCAACCAAGAGGGTATTTTTCTTTGTTGGCGTAGAACACAGGCAATGATCCTCCTCGCATCAATAGTGGCAAAAAAGCAACGAACCATTAACCAATCCATATCATCTGGTCTAGTATGCCACATGTAACTGATCCACAGATCAATGTGCTGTAAGAACAATAAACAAAAAAACAAAAACAAAAAAAAAACAAAATACAAATATAATCAGTAATTTATATAAAATTGAGATTTTCATTTACTCTACCTACAAATCGATTTCAAGTGTGTTTTATACAAGACATATAGAGTTTATATAATCGTGTTGAATGGGATAACGTAGTATGGCCTGTCGTGAACAATACACACTATATCATTATCGCAAACAACACGTCTCAATTAGCATAGCAGATATATATAAGGATCTAGATGGGTTTTATCACAAACAACATGTCCCTACAACCATCTATGTGCTTGATCTTTATCAAAAGTTTTGGCTCTTACAAGAACGGAAGATGGTTGTCGAGTTTATATAATATTTTCTAGATAACGAGCTTCCGTTATTGAAAGAGCCAAAACTTGTGATAAAGATCAAGCACACAAATTGTACTAGGGACGGGGTTCAAATTATGCAATGGAACCCATCTAGATAATTAGATACACCCTGCCATGATAATTGAGAAAGTATGCAGTGTTTCTATTTAACAATATGCAGTTTTTCTAGTATAAAATTTACTTGATATCGATTATCAGCTAAAGACAATGAAAACCAAAATATTATATAATTCTGAGTAAAGTAAATAAAAGATATATTTACTTTACCTCATCAAGCAGCCATCCTTTGCACTTATCGTCAAGGCCAATTATAGCATCCCAAAAATAACGATCCACAGTTATTTCACCACACCAAGGAAACTTACAATTCCGCCACCCATCCATACACAAAAACCGCTCAATTTCGTATCCAAGGAAAATTATATCGGTGTTTTGATATGGTCGATCAAGATCTTATAGACAAAACAAAATAAACATAAGTGACCATTATAAAATGATTACAATTATATAAAAACCACAGATTTAAAAACATTGTACCTCGATCCAAGGTTTGACTAATTTTAACCTTTCAACCATAATAGGATCAAAAAGATTCCTTCGATTTCTCAATTCATCAACACTAGGAATTGTTCTAGTTTTTAGGGCTTGCACAAAAGGTGACCTAATAACATCTTCAAACCTCCTCTTCTTTGTTCCACAACGCTCCAGAGCAATTTTCATGTGAGATTGGGACATTCTCAACCTCTTTTCCCTAGGCTCTTCCATAGGATGAAAAACACCATCATTCTGTGGTGATTTGTCAAAATCTTCCTGTGATGATGGAAGATTAAGCAATTGGGAATCAAACAACTTCATAAAATCATTAACTTCACTGCAATACTCGTCAGCAAGATCAAGTCCCTGTCAATGAAATGCCACAATTACATTATGGATTGGAGCAAGAAACCTATAATGTTTCGACTGAAAAGTTGACACATTATCAAGAATACATATAATCTACAATCAAATTTACCTTTTCAACACCGGATCGGATAACTTTGTCTTGTTGTTCGGGTTTATAAGTATAAAACTGCACACAAAAGAATTTACCACGTATTAGTAGACAGAACTAAAAGATATACACAAAGAATATACCACATATTATAGCATCGAAAATGCAAATTTACAATTATAATACTGATTTAATTACCTTTTCATAAGTCTGGCTGATGACTTTCTCCTCCTGTTCTCTTTTACAAGTGTAAAACTGCATACCAAATTTGTTTACCAAATATTATTATACAAAAATTAATTAAATTACAAGTACATTTATAAAATGAATAACTAACCTTCTCATAGGTATCTTTGTTGACTTGGTGATGCAGGTTTTACTGACCAGGTCTTAATATTTATAGTGTCTCGCTATACCTATGGTCTACCCTAATGCACTAACGGGCAGTGTACCCGGTCGTGTGTAGTGTAGTAAATGGTAAAGCCGAGGTCCTCCCAAGAGCTATGTGTGTCGGATAATTACTAAGTCTAATTGTCACAGAATATAAATGGTTTGATAGGGTTTTAATTAATTAAACTACTAATGCAGAATATGAAAGCAAATAAATGGTAGAAGGGAAATCAATAGAGGAATAGTGGTGCTAACCTAGTTAATCCTCCTAACTAGTAATGTTTACGTCTACCTACTTCCAATTACTTCAGTTGGGGTCAAATTCGAGAGGACAACATTTGGTCAATTCGCCCTAACCTATCAGCAAAGATGCCACCACAGGAGAAATCAGGCGAACCGTCATAAGTCCTGTTGTTCCTGGTCCCCTAAGCCAAGTCATTAAGTACCGCTACATGCTAGATTCTAAATAGTGAGTGCCCGGCCGTTAGGAACTTAGACACTACACCCCCAATTCTTAAGTTCATACAAACGATAGGTGATCAGTTGGTCAAATCGCACAAGTAAAAAGGGTCGTCAATTGGTCATATCTTACCCTTCCCGTCTCAGTCCGCTCACCTAGGGTCAGTTGGTCATATCTCCTAGGCAATTGGCCTCTACCGCCATTCAAAACTACCGAACCAGGGGTGACTACCAAAGAACTATGCATGCATACACTTAGAAATAATAGTACGGAAGTAAAGGTAAACGCAAACAAAACAATTAAGGAATCATAACTAGGCTAGCACCAAAGGGTGCTTAGCCGCTCATATTAATCATGCACATCAATTCAATATTCAAAGGTACGAAATACATGAATCGAAAGTAAAAGAAATAATAAACGCTAAAGCTTATCGTAATGGTGTGACTTCTCCCTTGGAAACAGCTCCGTATGCTTCCCTAGACCTTCCTTGAGCTTTTTCCCACGTTCTCAGAATGTTGTGTGTGGAATGGGATGATTAGAAATGCTGGAATTCGTGGGGTATTTATAGGCCAGGTTTGGGTTACTGCGTAACCAAAAGATGAGTTACGCCGTAACCTTCTATTTCTCTTTAAATGCACTAGATCTGCTAGTTATGGCGTAACCTTATAAGTGGTTACGCCGTAGTCTTCAATCAACATGGTTACGTCGTAAGTGATGCAGTAGTTACGGCGTAAGTATCAGCGGCGTGGAACCTCTTTTGACCTAATGGAGTTACGTCGTAATCTTTGGAAGGAGTTACGCCGTGACCTCTTGATGAGTTGGACTTCAGGGTCACGCAATAGTTACGGCGTAATGTGAGAGACGAGTTACGCCGTAACCTCTTCAAAATAAGCATACTGTGATAAATCCTTAGTAACGTTTCCATTTCCGCGTCTCTTTAGCTCCAATGCTCGCAATTTACCTGAAAGTGTAAAACAATGGAAAACAAGCGTAAAACCATATAAATGATATAAATAACGAGCATTAACGGGGGAAATTGACACTTAATATTCAGGACTATTTGATGTTATCAAATATCCCCCCACTTGAACTCTACTTGCCCTCAAGTAGACCTTATTAGATAGATTCCTAAAAAGATATCTTCCAAAACCTGAAAAATATGAGTTTACAAATCCCTTATGCTAGAATAAAACAAAGCCGAACACCAAGCGAAAGGGGAACAAACACTCAAATCTCTTAACTATTCTAAGTGTCAATTTCGGGGTGATCACTCAATCGCACAGTCATAGCATGTATTCTATCATAAGCTTGGCGGTTACACAAATCTCCACCACTGGAGTTAAGAGCTAAACAATTCTCGAAGGCAATATGGGTAGACATGACAAAGGTTAAGGGGTGACTTGTCATTACTAACATGTCACGGCGAAGTGGACAAAATCAATGATACAGGACCAAATCCATGGCCAAGACACCAAATATTGCTCGCTGCATCACCTAGACATGCTTCATGACTAAAGGGTAGGATAAGACATGGGATGTATAATTGGTGTAAAATGAAAAACAAGCAGGTAATCTATATCTATAACTAAGTCATCACCACTTACCGTCCGTCCAAAGTTCAAGCTTAGAAGTCTAGAGACCGGATCATGAAATGCAAGGTAGATGTGTCATTAGAGGACGTCGTGATGGGCACACTACCTTTTCTTCTTCAGTTGGTATAACTCCAACTCCAATCTTCAAATGTGCCCGAGGTGGCCTCCTCGATACTAAACAATAAAGCTCATACTATAGTGCTTATAACATCGCACTTTACAAAATCATACTCAATCAACTTTTTTTTATCTTTTTTTTTTTTTTTTTTTGAACAAAACATGATAACATAACATCCCCCCACTTGAGATGAACAATGGGAATTCGGGGGTTCTTCAATGATCTTCATAATTGTTTTCGATGAAAGCGTGATTTCCAAACCTTTCCACTCGAACCTTGAACTTAGGCAAATGATGACTTCCCAATTACCAATAAAGACTACATGGTAGGCTAAGGCGTAAGGGTGTAACGAAACAATATATTGGGGTGACAAAATGAAAGGAATGGCTCAGAAGGGTGTATCTGGGGGTATCTTGCACTAAAGGGGAGTGCAACAAAAGGGTTTCACATGGGGGTCAAAAGTCGAGGTGACTAATCGATAGACTCACAATGGTAGGCTGTTTGGGTGATAATCCTATAATACTGCCTTCTAAAACTGAAAAGTCCAAATACATCGAGCTAACTCAACATACCTCGTCTATGGTCTCGAAATGATGCAAAGGCCAAGTTCTAAAGTTTACAAGCTACCGGCACACTCATAATTTGGTGGATTTGGGGTAAAATATAGGAAACGGATAAGGCTAATCTCACCATGTAATATCAAGGGTTGTATGTGCTCGGCTAAGGTCTAATCTAGTTAGGTTCGAAAAACATGTCAAAATATAAAAATGGCATAATTTTTCAAAATAAACTAGAAAAATGAGGGCGAAATAATGTTCAAGAGATAATTCTACTCCCGTCCCCTACTTGAATTGTACAAAGTCCCTTTTGTACTAGGCATTAAAATAAAGGTGAAGAGAAAGGTAGAATTAGAGCGGGAACTTCCCTGAAATTTGCTCCAAAAAGAAAAAGGCCCACGAGAAAGGATCGTGCCTTCGTTAAAGCGTCATGAAGAAACTTCAATCCCTGAAATCACAATACCGACAAGCATAATTCTAAAAAGAAAAAATAAAATAAAAAATAAACCTAACTCACTTTCATAGGAATCACGGTTGCATTTAGCGAATGCAACAAGCGTTTTAAACCACTTGGTGTCCCAAGTGGACGAGTGGAGTCTCGTGAGGGTTTACAGGGAACACACCCACAAAGTTTATTTAAAAACTAACACAAGGTTACTGTGTTTTAAAATGAAAGAATTAAAGTAGAGGAGAATTACGTTGTAACTCCAATAAGAGAGTTACGCCGTAACTTGCAAAACCTGGTATGAGCTGAGAAGCGAATAGTTACGGCGTAACCACTGGGATGGTATTACGCCGTAATTGGTAATGCGTCAAGAATTATGCTGCTAAAATGTTGGTTACGGCGTAATCACCAAGATGAGTTACTGCCGTAACTCGTTGAGATCAACAAGCTGCATAATTACTTCATTGTCTCTTGCAAAATGGTTAGAAAACACAAAACCCAATGCAAAAGAAATAAAAAACAAAAGAAATGGATAATTCGGGTTGTCTCCCGAAAGAGCACTTTTCTTTATTAACGAGTCTTTAAGTTAGACTCAGAGCTGCGGGGCTCCTATGGGGGCCTTTGAGCTTGCCCCACTTCATCCACGTGTTTCATTAAGTTACGCCTAACCCATCCGACATTTGTTGCAGTGCGCATGTATTCAGGCCCCAAATGGTATCGCGTAAACTTAAATTTTCAGCTATAATAGAGGTGGCCTTTTAAATGGGATGCCAAAAGCTTGCATCTTCGTTTCTCATGTATCTCATCATCCGGTCGATGAAACCGTCTTCGCCTTGCAACTCGAGATAATCGAAATCAGAATCGGTATCTTCAAGTTGGTTGAGAATATGTCTGCATTTTTCATTGTCTACAGAGTCTTTGGTGTCATCAACTGGTTCTTTATCAGGAACTTCGTTGTTTGGTTGATTTTTACTCATACAACCTTCCCAGATTTTCTTTTTGGTAAACGTGTCAATTTTTCCGTAGTTGATTTTGATCCAATCATCGAATCCGAGATCATCTGGCCAAGGCAGTTCTGTTCTTTCAGAATCATTAGTCGAATTCCAAAGGAATTCGTCTTCCCACTCTCTCGATGTTGCTTCCTCCATCACATTCATACTCAAAAGGGTTGCAGGAGGCCCAAACTATTCCGTTGCTGGTTTTAATTTGTTTGCACCAATGATTCCTAACTCCTTTGTCATAGTCATCTTCAGAAGGAATATCATCGAGGGGTTTAATGGTTTTTCCTCGAAGAAAGTGTTTCTCATATTTCAGTTCCAGGTTCCTGAACAGAGTTGAATTAATTATCGCGTCCTCGAACCTAATGGAGTACCAATCACTGAATGATAGATTTCCAAAATCAACGTCGTGTCTCCCAAACTCGTTTGGGCATATCCATACTTTGTTCTTCACATTCCCTCCTCCATTGCAATAATCACGAAAAGGATTGCACGTAGGCCAAGCGTTAGTGATCTCATCTTCAATGATGAGTAAGGGTTTGCAGTAATGCTTGATGGGTGGCCCTTCCACTTCGTTAATTGAGAACTTGGCTACCCTTTCTTCGTCATTCAGAGTAGTCCATCTGTATCTGTCATCTTCTATTATTTTCTTATCAACACCACCATCGCAGGTTTTCTAGCATTCTCCGTCATCAATTGCAATACTTTTACACCAATGATTCCTTCTTTTGGGGTTGTTGTTTGTGTCTTTGCTAGAATTTGGGTTACGCCGTAATTCTAGAGTGCGATTACGGCGTAACTCACTTTCGCCATCGGTATCCGACTCATTAGAGCACTTGTTGTTGTCAGAGAACACAGCCTTACATATAGTAGAGTTGCACTTTTGTTCTTCGTTCCTTCTTTGAACCTCGTCGCCAAGCTTTCCAATTAGAGTTTCCAAGTTCTTAAGTGATGTTTCGTGGGACGTGAGGTTTTTGTATGTGTTATCTTGGAAATTCTTAAGCCATTATTCTTGCTCCTTTTGCCTCTTGGTAGTGTCTACAAGGTACTTGTTGATAATCCCTTCCAGGTTAGCTCTTCTCTCATTACGCTCATAATACGGTCGGGGTCCTCCACGAAACCCATTACAATTATCCCCGTAGAAGGGCCTATTTTCCCCGTATTTAGCTTCCTCGATCGTATCTTTTTTGTCGTCTTTAGGACAGTTTTTAGTCAAATGTCCCCTACCACGCTTTTCGCACCGACTTGGATGGCATGAACAGTTTCTTTGATTTTTAGCATATCTCTATCGAGATTTTCAAGTTTACTAGCAATCGCTGCAATTCCATCGAAACTTTCGCCTAGGTTTCTTTTACTTCCACATTCGTGCCATTTTTGAGAATGGTCCGCCATTTTTTGAATGGCTTCTATTGCAGTAGTAGGAGTCATATTCGGGATAGGTCCTTGATAATCCAGCATCTGTCTCGTAGTTACATTTATTCCTTTGTAAAAAATATTGACCTTTTACTGGTTATTAAGATCATTGGTAGGACACTTATAAAGAAGATCTTTGTATCTATCCCAAGCTTGATACAGAGTTTCGTCGTCTTCTTGTTTGAAATTGTGGATCTCCAAGAGTTGATTAGAAATCTATGATGGTGGGCAATATCTTTGGATAAAGTGTTTCTTAAGTAGCGCCCAAGTATTAACTCCCCGGCGGCAATCTTTCGATCCATCTTCGGCTGCTCCAGTTAGAGTTATAGGAAGACCCCGAGCATAACAGCATCATGAGACACGCCCGGAATGTTGAAAAGGCTAGCGATGTATAGGACATTTTACAACGTGCTCATATGCGTCTTCGTCCCTGTTTCCGAAAAAAGGGTTAGCGCGAAGCTCCCTCATAAATTGGTCTTTAATCTCGAAACGAACATCCGCTCCGATTGCCGGTCTTACGAGACCCGGCCCTTGATCTGCTCTAGTCAATGCCAAGTATTCCTCAAGAGTGAGGTCATCGATGTTAACAACTTCCATGGTGATAAGGTTTTAAAAGGTACCTTTTTGAGGGGTCGTTTAAGCCCTTATTTAATCACTTTTGTATCCGTTATTACTTAATATCGTTCCTTTTCACTTTTAAGGTCTCGTGAAGGCAAATTGCTGTAATGGCACTTATTTGGACGAAAAGGCGCGGATATACGAAGAAAATGGCCAAAGTCAAGAATCGAGACACTCCACTGCTGAAAACATAAGGTGACGGCGTCAATGCTTATCTGCGACGCCGTCGGAGGATTTTGTGACGGGACAGAAGCCAAAACTCTTATTTTCAAGTGACGACGTCAAGTTATAAAAGAGAAGGCCGTCGCAACTCAGACGGCCTAGATTCAATCGCACGGCGCCGAAAGTCGAAGAGGACGGCGTCAAAATCACAAGGTGACGCCGTCGCAAGTCTAACGTGGCCAAGACGAAACCCTAATGACGGCGACACGATGGAATCACAAAACATAAGGTGACGCCGTCGCATGTGTAATCTTATATATAGAATCTGAATTTTTCAGTATTTGTGTGTAGTCTTTTGGAGTAAAAACCTAAACCAAACCAAGGTTGTCTTGTACAGTATTTTAGGGTTCCAAACCCTATCTTACACCAAGATAAGTGTTTTACTTCATTAATTCAATTATGTCTTTGATTATTTGTGTGTATGCTTGCATGTTTTCCATGTCCGGCTAATTTACTTGTGTGTTTGCTTAGGGAATATGAAACTTAATTATTGAATATTGATTGGTTGTCTCTTATCTTAGTTGATTAATGATCTAGTAATGCGATAGATCATTCGTTGTGTACTTAATGCTTGATTAAATCTTTGTGAACCTTAGAATATAGCTCCTTAGGTAGTTGTAAGCTAAACCATCCAAGGAGTGCCTTAGAGTAAGAGTTTATTATCCCTAGTGGGTTTTGTAGACGAGACCCTTTGGTAAGTTCAAAGAGTTAGGGAACATACGCATACCCTACGACATTAGACACACAACGCAACTAAGAATAAGGACGTGACAATTCAACCACCAATAGGAGATAATTAAGGAGTAGTAAAACCTAAGTAAACACATCTTTAAACTATCATACGAGCACACAATAATTAGATATAGACTACATACACCTTAGACTAGATAATTAGATAAGTAGAGTAATCGGTAGCAATACCAACCCCCAAATCCAAACCCCGAGATTCGTACCTTTCAATTTCCTAAAAAAACATAAAAAGATAAAAAATAATCTTCCTCAACCCCAACCTTAGCGTAGTAACTTCTTACTAGCATTCCTATTCCCCTAGAGAACGATATTAATACCCATGGCTTACCCTAATTACTACACTACAACAATTAGGTTCACTGCCTAGGGTGTTGAAAAACTTGCTCGACGAAAAGGAAGTTCCTTTGACCCCGAACGACGCGTGTAGCGTTATCAAGTTTTTGGCGCCGGGAATAGAATAGCTAGTTAGTAGTCCACCTCGTTTAGGTTTCTTTGCTGATTCCTATCAAGTAAAATTTTCTCATTCTTAGCTTTCTCGTAGTCTATCCCCCTTCTTCGTGACCTTTGTTCGTAAAAACCATCACTCACCATGATACGTATCTTCCACCGAAGATTCTTCACCCTACCCGTTCCCAATCCCGAAATTGAGAACGCAATCCCACAAAACCCCTCACCCGTTCACCATTTTGGAAATCACCTAGGGCATAATGAGATAAATTGGCAACAACAAAGTCCTTTCTATGACTCAGATTCCGATGAGGAATTTGAGTATGGTGAAGCACTTGATAGTGGGGAGGTCATCAATGAAGTTAGTTCTGAAATAGAGGAAGACCCATCCCAATGTTTTGACCCTAGGTGTAGAATTGAGAAGGATGGGCTCTTTAACATTCAATTCCCTTGCAAGATAGGATTAGAAGGGTTCAATGCTTACTTGAATTCATTCTTGCCATTAAACTTAATCTCAAGGGACCTACACAATAAAATCAAGATCAATGAGTTATCTTATCAAGGGAACAATGTTGTTGAAGCGGTCACTCATTTGCATGTGTTTGTTGGAAGTTTTGCTTATTTGGTAGAGTTCATGGTCTTAGAAGACTTAGGAGAATTTATTGATAAGGACCTCACTCAAGTAATTTTTGGAAAACCTTTCAAAAAATTGACTAGGTTGAATGAACGGATGATTGATGGTCTAATTACATTCTCTGATGAAGTTGAAGATTTTATCTACCAAATGCCACGAAGACTCTAAAAATTTACTAGGTTGAAGATTTTGTAAGGTAATCTTTAGTGTTAAGAATAAAACATTTACTACCAAAGACTCTAAAATGATTTAAAGTAGGCTTTTTGCCTCGAAGTAACTCATATGGAGTTTTTCCTAAGATTGATCTAATCAAGACTCGATTGAGTATATACGTTGAAGTATCAACGGCATTACACCAAAATTTTTGAGGTATGGATTGTTCATTAAGCATGGTTCGACTCATTTCTTGTAGAGTTCTATTCTTTCTTTCTACTACCCCATTCGATTGTGGAGTGCGTGGAGCCGAGAAGTTGTGAGTAATACCATTAGCGTCACAAAAGCTCCGAATTGCACTTCATTATCGAATTCCCTACCATGATCCGTCCTAATAGACACTATGGGACTTCCTAGTTGTCTTTGGATCTTTTTGCTTAATATTTCAAAATAGTTAAAGGTTTCCGTTTTGTTCTTTAAAAATTTTGTCCATGTATACCTAGAGTAGTCATCCACTATTACCAAAGTGTAGTAGTTGCCTCCATAACTTTGGATAGCGGATGGACCAAATAAATCCATATGTAGTAATTCTAGACACCTAGTTGTGGACACCATTTTTTAGCTTTATGACTCGAATGAGCTTGTTTTCCTATATTACACGCATCACAGAAATGATGTTCATATTTTAACTTAGGTAGATCTCTTACTAGATCTTTGGATGATAGCGATTGAAGAAGTCGCATGTTGGCGTGACCCAATCTTCGATGCCATAAGGTTGAAGTATAATCCATAGAGGTAAGACATAATTTGTCTTTAGGTTCATTACCGATTTTAATGACATAGACTCCATGTTTCCTAATTCCTCTTCCTATGGTTATGCCATTTTAAGTATCTTACTACCGGTTTCGGTAAAAGTACATTGCACTTTTTATCACATATTTGTCCTATACTTAAGAGATTAAAGTTTAGGTTTTCTACGTGACACACATCGTTAATGGTTAGAGATTTGTTAGAAATCGTACCTTTACCGATGATTCTACTTTTCCTATTTCCAAACACCACATTACCTCCATTAATGGATTCATATGTGGAGAATAGATCCCTATTCCGGTCATGTGCCTTGTGCACCCGCTATCCTTGACCCATTCATCGGGTCTAGGTCGACCTTTAAGCACACCTAAAACAATAATAAACTCAAAAGTTTGGTCCCCATTTGTTCATGGGTCCATTAGTGTTAAACATTCCATTCATGTTAGACATGTATGGATAAGATGAGTATGCATTCCATGGAGCAAAGTTTTGAAAAGGAAAACCGTTTTGCATGTTTTGATTCCATCCCATTTGATGGTTACTTTTCGGTTAAACGTTATTAGGTCTCCTAAATGAGTTAGGTTTTGAAAAAGATGGAGCTTTGTTTCTTGCAAAAGTAGGATTATATTTTGGAGGTGGTTGTCTAGTGGTGACATGATTTGGTTTCTTCCTATTAACTATGACAAACTCAGTTCTAGATGAAGAAGCTACATTATTGCTAATGTTTGCTATAGCAGATCCACGGATCCCTTTATCTACACTAGCCGGTTCCCTTTTTAGGGGATCCGTGGGATCCGCCACAACATGGTGGTTTTTCTAGTTCTTAAACAAATTTTGTTTCTTTACTTTCACTAGTTGATGGATCAAGTTGTTGACTACCTAGACCCTTTTGATTGTTACCGTTTTAACGCTATCGAATATTGTATCTAAAGTGTTCGTGCTCATTCTAGCAATTTTAGAATCTAAGTGATCCACTAGTGTTTGAAGTTGAACGCAAAGTTCACATTCACCACTTGCTATTTTACCTTTCTCTAAACGTTTTAGTTTTGCTTTTAATTCTATGACTTCTTTATCTAAACGTTTATTTTGACTCTTTAAAAGCTTGTTTTTGTTAACTAGTTTTAAGCTAATATTGCATAGTTTATCATATTCATTATGCAATGAGTCGTCATCAAGTGATGAGCTACTATAGTATTCAGGACATACCTCGTCATTTGCCATAAGAAAAATTTCTTCATCCTCTTCGTCGCTCATTCCCCACGTGCGCTCACGAACGCTTTTTGATCATCCCGTTTGGGACACTTACTAATAAAGTGGTTTGGGTCCCCACACTTAAAACAAGTACGATCATCCTTTGGCTTCTCGTCCTCTTTGCTTTTCCAAAAGCCTTTCTTATCATCGTACGGTTGTTTGACGTACCTACCCTTTCTTCTAAAGAACTTTTAAAGTCCCTTACCGCCATAGCGTACTCTTCGTCGTCACTACTCGAAGATGAGTTCTCCTCATCGCTCGAAGCCTTTTTGGCTTTGAGGGCAAGAGATTTGTGTTTCTCTTTCACCTTTGAGGCTTCGGAATCTTTAGCAATGACAAGCTCGTAGACTTTTAGGTTGCCTATGAGTTCATCGAGGGTGAGGATTGTCAAATCTTTTGACTCTTCGATTGCCGTTACCTTGGATCTCCACTTCGATGGAAGTGCCCTTAGATATCTCCTAACATGGTTACGGCTAGAAAAAGATTCATCAAGTGCTTGTAAAGATGTAATAATAGTATTAAAGTTAGCAAATGAATGATCTATAGTTTCCTCATCCGATATTGAAAATTGTTCATATTGTTGAACAAATAAATCAATTTTATTATTTTTAACTTGTTGGTTTCCTTGATGAGTTACAACTAAAGAATTCCAAATTTCTTTAGAAGTTTTAAGCATAGAAATTCTTTCGAATTCCTTTTTCGGTAAAGCATTATATAAAACCATTTTTGCTTCACTATTTTTAGAAATCTTTTTCTTCATTTCATCATTTAGTTTATCATGAGGTATGTGAACTAAATTTCCTTTATCATCATTTGAGGTAGCCTCAAAATCACCTTCAACAATAATGTACCAAAGATCAATATCTTTAGACTTCACATATGTTTGGAATCTATTTTTCCAATATATAAAACCATTAGTTTCAAGTAGTGGTGGTCGTTGCATAGATTGCCCTTCCTTATAATTTTCAGAACCCATAGTGATCGAAAAGTTTTTAAAATAAATTTTACTTTAAAACTTTTATAAACTTAGCTCTTGATGCCAATTGTAGAAAACTAGAAGGGGGGTTGAATAGTTTTGCCGATTTTAAGTTGATTTCAAAACTTTTAGATTCGATATTATGTGAAATCGTATGGATGTTGAGAACGTATAGATCTAATGATAATGCAAGCAAATAGATAAAGTTAAGGGATAGAAATGACACAACCGATTTATAGTGGTTCGGCTACAAGGTCACCTTCCTTGCCCTACTCCACTCCCCGAGTCACCTACTCGAGAGTTCAAGCACTATGTCAACAAACTCCTTCACTTGGCGGAGAAGCCTTCACAACGTTGCTTACACTTTTTCGGTACAAAGCTAGATACCGAGTCCGTAGCACGGTGGACCAAACCAACACAACTATTACACAACAAATATGTGAAATATCAAATACAAGATCTTCGCTACAGAAATCTTGCGGAGTGACAAATCAATCAAGGACCCCTTGCTTGGATGACTTGTAGAATGCTCGTGATCTCGCCTAAGAGAAGGACCTATATGAGGATCACAAATAGAAAGAAAGAAGAACAACTCTCTAGATCAAGTGATCTATATGTTAGAAGAGAATGAGAGTGTATGAGAGATTTAGTAAGAAGAGGGGTGAGTTAGAATGAAGAAATGGCTCTCTATTTATAGGAAAATTTCTCCTCTGTTCCACGGATCCCACGGATCCCTTCCACTTGGGATCCGGCTAGTGTAATCCTAGGGATCCGTGGTACGCTCCTCTTTGCCCATGGGTTTTTTGGTTATGGGTCATGGGTTATGGGTTGATCCATGGGTTTTCTCTAGATTCAATGTATCTAAGTATACATTGTATCAAGTCTTAATTGGTATGGGTTTAAGATCCATGGGTTATGGTTTTTACCCATCCTAATAAACTATTACAACAAATGCTTAATTATTACATTTTTGTATTTAAAAGGCTATATGTAAATGCTTTACAAAAATAACATGTATCCTTATAATTTGACTTAAGATAACATTACATTTGTTATCAACAAAACACAAAGAGATCGCAAAATATTAATAAACGTTTTTAAGGTTTATTTGTATTAACAGGAATAACTAAATGATAAGAGGCATTAGGATAACCCTTGTTTGATACCCGTAATATAATTACTTCTTCCAAATCGGTTGAGTAATTCCCCCACACCCTTTGCGTTTTACTCATCTTTAGTACACGATACCCCTAGTTAACCCCTCAAGCCTATCCTTTTCGCGGTTCTCGTGATGTTTCGGTTTTCCGAAATATCAATGAAGAGCATTGTTTACACCCCACCCCAAATATACACCCAAATCTCCTTAGCCTACCCTGTATGCACTCACTTTTAGTGCATTATTGTTATCACCCTAAACCCTTAGTTTAATTATCTGGTTGCTTGCATGAGTTGTTAAGTCGAGTCATATCCCTTGTACACAGTTTTGGGACGATTGGGATTCATGGGAAAAGTTAAAGTTTATGAAATGACGGGAAGGGAACGTTAAATTCAAATTCCCTTTGTTTGCGTAATAATGTACCCCAAGTGTTTTGATCTTTTCAATTCGGGTCAAATTAGTGTTAGAGTAATAAAAACTCAAGTGTAGGGATGTGCCTATAAATCCCTATCATTTTGATGTTACCGTAGAGGATGGTAGAGTAAAAGTGTATGAAAAAAAAAAAAAAAAAAAAAAAAAAACGAGCTACCATCCTACATCTATCCTTTAATTTTATGTTTGTTTGTTTCAGTTAGCTGTCGAGTCTTGGCTTAGCAACGTCATTCTTCGTATGCATTTAACATAGAGATTTTTGACTTGCCACCACTAAAAAGCCTATCCCACCAAACCCTTTGTTTCCCTACCGTAAGCCTAACGTTACAACCCTTTAAAGACCTCTTTGATAGTATTTTCTAGGTGCTTACGCCAAAGCGATGAAGGTTTGATCTATTCTCAAGCCTATGGTAATCTATGTACTAGGACCGGTTAATGAGTGTTTATCTTCCATTTCCAACTTGTTATATTTCATATACACCCGAGAGAGATGTGAGTATCCAAACACCCCATGTGAGGTGCTAGTATGCAATTTCCGTGCTTGTTATGACTTTGGGGGCTTATATGGTTGTGGACTATTTTAAACCAATGATTCATGACCCTAACTTATAAATTAAAAGGCTAAAAGCACATTTGCTTGAGGACAAGCAAATACCAAGTGTAGGGATATTTGATAAGGTTTTAAAAGGTACCTTTTTGAGGGTCGTTTAAGCCCTTATTTGATCACTTTTGTATCCGTTATTACTTAATATCGTTCCTTTTCACTTTTTAGGTCTCGTGAAGGCAAATTGCTGTAATGGCACTTATTTGGACGAAAAGGCGGATATCTGAAGAAAATGGCCAAAGTCAGAATCGAGACACTCCAGCTGCTGAAAACATAAGGTGACGGCATCACTGCTTATCTGCGGCGTCGGAGGATTTTGCGACGGGACAGAAGCCAAAACTCTTATTTTCAAGTGACGACGTCAAGTTATAAAAGAAGGCCGTCGCAACTCGGGCGGCCTAGATTCAATCCAGACGGCATCGAGAAGCTGAAGAGGACGGCGTCACAAGCTCAAGGTGACGCCGTCACAAGACTAATGTGGCCAATACAAAACCCTAATGACGGCGTCACAAAACATACGGTGACACCGTCGCACATGTAATATTATATATAGAATCGAATTTTTCAGATTTGTGTGTAGTCTTTTGGAGTAAAACCTAAACCGAACCAAGGCTGTCTTGTACAGTATTTTAGGGTTCCAAACCCTATCTTACACCAAGATAAGTGTTTTACTTCATTAATTCAATTATGTCTTTGATTATTTGTGTGTATGCTTGCATGTTTTCCATGTCCGGCTAATTTACTTGTGTGTTTGCTTAGGGAATATGAAACTTAATTATTGAATATTGATTGGTTGTCTCTTATCTTAGTTTATTAATGATCTAGTAATGCGATAGGTCATTCGTTGTGTACTTAATGCTTGATTAAATCTTTGTGAACCTTAGAATATAGCTCCTTGAGTAGTTGTAAGCTAAACCATCCAAAGAGTGCCTTAGAGTAAGAGTTTATTATCCCTAGTGGGTTTTGTAGACGAGACCCTTTGGTAAGTTCAAAGAGTTAGGGAACATACGCATACCCTACGACTTTAGACACACAACGCAACTAAGAATAAGGACGTGACAATTCAACCACCAATAGGAGATAATTAAGGAGTAGTAAAAACCTAAGTAAACACATCTTTAAACTATCATACGAGCACACAATAATTAGATATAGACTACATACACCTTAGACTAGATAATTAGATAAGTAGAGTAATCGGTAGCCATACCAACCCCCAAATCCAAACCCCGAGATTCGTACCTTTCAATTTCCTAAAAAACATAAAAAGATAAAAAAAATAATCTTCCTCAACCCCAACCTTAGTGTAGTAACTTCTTACTAGCATTCCTATTCCCCTAGAGAACGATATTAATACCCGTGGCTTACCCTAATTACTACACTACAACGATTAGGTTCACTGCCTAGGGTGTTGAAAAACTTGTTCGATGAAAAGGAAGTTCCTTTGACACAGAACGACGCGTGTAGCGTTATCACATGGTATCTGAAAACTTGAAATATGATCGTGAGAAATGTTTAAAAATGAAATGAAAGACTTAATATTAATCCTAATATAGCTCTCTGGCAGCGGCGCCAAAAAGTTGATGCAGGTTTTACTGACCATGTCTTAATATTTATAGTGTCTCGCTATACCTATGGTCTACCCTAATGCACTAACGGGCAGTGTACCCGGTCGTGTGTAGTGTAGTAAATGGTAAAGCCGAGGTCGTCCCAAGAGCTATGTGTGTCGGATAATTACTAAGTCTAATTGTCACATAATATAAATGGTTTGATAGGGTTTTAA
Source organism: Chrysanthemum makinoi (assembly GCA_910596185.1). Classification (NCBI taxonomy): domain Eukaryota; kingdom Viridiplantae; phylum Streptophyta; class Magnoliopsida; order Asterales; family Asteraceae; genus Chrysanthemum; species Chrysanthemum makinoi. The sequence continues at coordinate 240,625,793 of OU343219.1, forward strand.
TTAATTAAACTACTAATGCAGAATATGAAAGCAAATAAATGGTAGAAGGGAAATCAATAGAGGAATAGTGGTGCTAACCTAGTTAATCCTCCTAACTAGTAATGTTTACGTCTACCTACTTCCAATTACTTCAGGTGGGGTCAAATTCGAGATGACAGCATTTGGTCAATTCACCCTAACCTATCAGCAAAGATGCCACCACAGGAGAAATCAGGCGCACCGTCATAAGTCCTGTTGTTCCTGGTCCCCTAAGCCGAGTCATTAAGTACTGCTACATGCTAGATTCTAAATAGTTAGTGCCCGGCCGTTAGGAACTTCGACACTACACCCCCCAATTCTTAAGTTCATCCAAACGATAGGTGATCAGTTGGACAAATCGCACAAGTAGAAATGGTCGTCAGTTGGTCATATCTTACCCTTCCCGTCTCAGTCCGCTCACCTAGGGTCAGTTGGTCATATCTCCTAGGCAATTGGCCTCTACCGTCATTCAAAACTACCGAACCAGGGGTGACTACCAAAGAACTATGCATGCATACACTTAGAAATAATAGTACGGAAGTAAAAGTAAACGCAAACAAAACAATTAAGGAATCATAACTAGGCTAGCACCAAAGGGTGCTTAGCCGCTCATATTAATTATGCACATCAATTCAATATTCAAAGGTACGAAATACATGAATCGAAAGTAAAAGAAATAATAAATGCTAAAGCTTATCGTAATGGTGTGACTTATCCCTTGGAAACAGCTCCGTATGCTTCCCTAGACCTTCCTTGAGCTTTTTCCCACGTTCTCAGAATGTTGTGTGTGGAATGGGATGATTAGAAATGCTGGAATTCGTGGGGTATTTATAGGCCAGGTTTGGGTTACGGCGTAACCAAAAGATGAGTTACGCCGTAGCCTTCTATTTCTCCGTAAATGCACTAGATCTGCTAGTTACGGTGTAACCTTATAAGTGGTTACGCCGTAGTCTTCAATAAACATGGTTACGTCGTAAGTGATGCAGTAGTTACGGTAAGTATCGGCGATGGAACCTCTTTTGAACTAATGGAGTTACGTCGTAATCTTTGGAAGGAGTTACGCCGTAACCTCTTGATGAGTTGGACTTCAGGGTCACGCAATAGTTACGGCGTAATGTGAGAGACGATTTACGCCGTAACCTCTTCAAAATAAGCATACTGTGATAAATCCTTAGTAACGTTTCCATTTCCGCGTCTCTTTAGCTCCAATGCTCGCAATTTACCTGAAAGTGTAAAACTATGGAAAACAAGCATAAATCCATATAAATGATATAAATAACGAGCATTAACAGGGGAAATTGACACTTAATATTCAGGACTATTTGATGTTATCACTTGGTCTCTCCTTTTTGAAATGATCTGCAAATGAAAGTAATTTGGAACAAAACATGCCTATTAGTGTATACCGTGATAACTGTTTAAAAAATATATATATTGGACAAAAATCACAAAGGTAAAACATTAACCTCAACTATACTCTCAAGTTTCGATGTGCGAGCATCCAAAGACTTAAGAACAGCCTGAAGAGCAACAACATCTACCTCTACACGAGTACCCTCCACTTCACAATTCTCTAGACTGGTTATTTTCTTAGGCGTCGCAGCAGCAGCCTTTGCTTTCTGAAAATACTCTTCATAAAGTCCCCCCTTACAACAGGCGGCGCTCTAGGGGTATATCACCTAAAAAATTCTTCATTTGCTGTATACCATCGCGACTCCGCCTCAACTCTAGTTGGGAAGACAGTGTAGTTTGGTGTAGAGCCCTAACAAATAATATAGGTATTAGTTTTACCGGACCGAGATATAATAAATAAACACTTGAACGTTATAAGTTTTTACCTTAGCAAAAAGCTGGTCGAAATTATCAGATTTACCAAATAATTTGTGTTTAGACCATGCAAGTGCTCTTGGGATAACCCCTGGATCCTTGTTCCACCACTGATTACTTTTATCCGAAAGCTCTAAAATCCATGTCTTGAAAACAGAAAAACGAAATCCTTATAAGTTACAAGGTCCAGCAAGATAATAAATAAGCATTTAAATAAACATCAGGAAATTGTGTTAGTACTAACCTTGAAAGCACAAATGAATCGACAAGCGGTAGGAACATCCTTGGATTTTTACAAGCAAATGTTTGACCTAACTCGGTCGATGCTCATAAGCGTCATTTCTGATTGACGCATACAACTGTCTCCAAACTTTCTCTCCCCATGGAAATGCATTGAATTCATCTAGATCCTCAACCATCCTAAGCAACATATCATCAATGACAGCAGACAACTCTTTACCCATGAAAATAACCTCTAATGTTAGCAGCAGACAAACCCGTAAAGCGTCTTCATCCGACAGATTTAAGAAAATATCTTCATCCTCAATAACCGATAGAAGATCAATGTTTTTAACATACTGCCCTATCTTATCTGGAAAAACACGATCACGGAAAGGGATATCACCACTTCTCCATTTCCTAAAGCTTAGAATACCAAATGTGAACCCAGTTACCAGACAGAATTCACGCCGACCAAAGGCAAAAGTATGTCCATTCACACAGTAAACCAATGGAAGATCATAGCTATCATCATATTGGCGGAGTTGTTTCTGAAGCATACAATGCACCAGCTCTTCCTCATTATCTAGATAAGTCAGATCCAGCCAAGGTCTGAAACATGAGGCCTTGAACATTGTAAGACGCGGTTGGTCTAATCTATCTTTCAGAAGTAACAAATAATTCAGTTTACTTCTTACAATAACTTTCGCATCATAGTCCAACAAAAAAGAAGTAATAAGAGAATGAAAAAAATTAACAATTGATCCGACTTGTGAACCATATAACATTTAGACTTAAGATCACACACCAACATTTCTTACACACTTATATTTATTACTTATAAATAGGCATATAAGCAGTAACACCCATAATAATCACTTAACAATAACAAGTAACTAATTAAATGGTAGATCGAGAAACATAAAATACCCTTGAAAACCCTAAATCGCAATTACATAATCCATAGTAACACAAAAAAAAGCCTAAAAACAAAATAAACTAAAGAAACCTAATGAACATTCAAACAAAACATACACGCACTTATTTTGATTAGAAACCATCAAAACCCCTATAAATTAACGTACAAATACCCTTGAAAACCCTAAATCGCAATTACATAATCCATAGTAACACAAAAAAACCCTAAAAACAGTTAAATAAATTCAAGAAACCTAATGAACATACAAACAAAACATACACACACATATTTTGATTAGAAACCATGAAAACCCCTATAAATTCACGTACAAATACCCTTGAAAACCCTAAATCGCAATTAAACTAAAGCCTAAAAAAATTAAACTAAAGAAACCTAATGAACATACAAATAAGCTGAAAAACCCTAAAACCAAAATATAGACGCACTTATTTTGATTAAAAACTGAGAAACCATGAAAACCCCTATAAATTAACATACTAAAGATAACAAAAAATAACTTACATATTCAGTTAAGCACTTAAGAATTAACAACTTACTTACATAAAATACCCAGTTAAGCACTAAATAACCACTCACCATATCTGAGGCGGGAAGCGATGATCAAGAAGTTATCAACACTTTCGGCAGGAGAACAAGCGACGATCATGAAGAACACACAATCAAGGAGGCGATCATCTATGTGTGTTAGTGTGTGTTTGTGTGTGTTTTTATTTTATTTTTTTGAAATAACAAAAGTAGAAAATAATTTAAAATTAAGGTACACACAATCTAAGCAAAAGATTGTGTGTACTTTCCCATGCTCCGTTTTACATTTCCAACATAAATAGTACTTGACGAAGTCGAGCAAGTCGGCGCAGTCAGTCGAGCAATGACTTTTGTTAAAAGACAAAAGGGTGTACTGTAACTAAGATATGGTGCAGATTTGGTGGGCCACGAATATTTAATAAAAGGTACAAGTAGGTGGACACGTGGCAGAAATCTAATGGGGTTGAGCAGTCGAGCATGACCAAAATGGGAAAGAGGACATGTAAGTGACCACAAAAGGGACCATGGTTGACTTTTTGGCCTAGTTTGGGAATTTGCTATATATATATATATTTATATATATATATATATATATATATATATATATATATATATATATATATATATATATATATATAGTAGTTTAGCAACTTGTTTATTAGTAAAGTGCAATACAAAAACGTTACACTTCTAAGCACCTAAGTTTCGAAATGATTGGAGCTCATCAAAGATTTAGCATCGGGGAGGCCACCTCGGTCAAATTTGAAGAATTGAGTTGGTAATTATTGCGCCAACAGTTGAAGAACAAGTAATGTGCCCATCATGACGTCCGCTAATGGCACATCTACTTGATTGATCATGATCTGGTTTCTTCACCTTAAAGCTTGAACTTTGGATGAACGGTAGGCGATGACAACTTGGTTATAGGTTAAGACTATTTGCTTTGTTATTTTCATTTTACACCAATTATTTCCCATGTCTTATCCTACCCTTTTGTCATGAAGCGTTTCTAGGTGATGAAGCGAGCATGGTGTCTTGGCCATGGATTTGGTCATGTATCATTGGTTTTGTCCACTTTGCCGTGACAAGTTAGTAATGACATTACACCCTTAACCCATGTTGTGTCTACCCATATTGCCTTCAAGAATTGTTTAGTATTTAACTCTAGTGGTGAAGATTTGTGTAACCGCCAAGCTTATGATAGAATACATGCTATGACTGTGCTTTGAGTGATCGCCCCGAAATTGACACTTGGACTAGTTGAGAGAATTTGAGTGTTTTGTTCCCATTTCGTGAGGTGCTCGGCTTTGATTTATTTGCAAAAATTTCAAATAAGGTCTAGTTGAGGGCAAGTAGAGTTCAAGTGGGGCGATATTTGATAACATCAAATACTAAATTTGAAGTGTCAATTTCCCCCGATAATGCTCGTATTTTATATCATTTATATGGATTTACACTTGTATTCTTTTATATTCCACTTTCTGGTAAATTACGAGCATTTGAGCTTACGAGATACGAATTTGGAGATTTTCTTAAAGCTTTATGATAGTATGCAAACTGTGAAGAAGCTACGGCGTAACTACCTCTCTCTCATTACGCCGTAGCTAGTGCGTTGACTCAGAAGACCAACTTAAAGTCGATTACGACGTAACTCCCAACTAAGGTTATGCCGTAATCAATTAGGTCAAGAAATGTTTTGCGCCTCCATCAGCTACGGCGTAATTCCCCACAAGGATTACGGCGTAATCATAGCAAAAGTAACCTGTATTGAAGATACGGCGTAACCTTTCCCAAGTGTTACGCCGTAACCTTCTTAACGAGAGCATCATTTGAATATTTATTGAAGTTACGGCGTAACTCTCAACTCAAGTTACACCGTAACTAGATCGTACCTATAAATACCAGCCCTAATTTGTGCCTTTCACGTCATCCACTCACAACCAAAAAGTAGAGAACGTGAAGAGGGTTCCAAAGGCAGATCTTTCGGAGCATACGGAGCCATCTCCAAGGGAGAAATCACTCCCTAACGATAAGTATTAGCCATTATTTTATCTTTTTCTTTCGATTCATGTATTTCATTATGTTAAACATTGAATCTTTTATTTCATTTAATATGATCGGCTAAGCACCTTTGGTGCTAGCCTAGTTAAGATTCCTTAAATGTTTTGTTTACGTTTTCATGCTTCCGTATAATTGTTTCTAGTGTATGCATGCATAGTTCGTTGGTAGCTACTTGCTTAGGAGAATTGACCAACTGACCCTAAGTAGTTAGGTAGAGTTGGGGAGGGTAACAATTGACCAAGTGACGACCCTTCCTCGCTTGTGCGAACTGACCAAATGATCACCGGTCATTTGGATGAACTTAAGAAGTTAGGGATAAGTGTCTAAGATGCTAGCACCCGGGCACTCATTGTTACGAATCTTGCATGTAGGGTACTTAATGACTTGGTTTAGGGGACTAAAAACAACTCGACTTTCAAGGGTAGAATCTTGATCTCGGGTGGAAGCCTTTGCCGATAGGTTAGGACGAACTGACCAAATGTTATCCTAGCGACTTAAACCCCAACTTGAATCAATTGGAAGTAGTAAAACGTGAACATTACATGATAGGATGAGTAATTAGGTTAGCACACTTTACCTCTATTGATCAAATCGCTATTTACTTTTCGCATTTATTAGTTTTATAATCATTTCAATCCTAAAACCAGTTAAAACCAGTGACACCTACACTTAATTAGAATCCGCTCACATAGCTCTTGGGACGACCTCGGTTTTACCGATTACTACACTACACACGACCGTGTACACTGCTCCTGAGTGCATAAGGTGGACCATAAGTAAACGAGACTTTATAAATATTAAAACCTGGTCAAAAAACCTGCATCACAGATCCCTGCATAAACGTTCCATCGCAAACCCACCCACAGCAACGCGCGAGCTAAATCCCTCGTTAGAACACAAAATTGTTGAGAGAATTAAAAACAATTAAACCAAACCAAAAAGTTGAAACCTTCACAGACCTCAAGAAATAAAATAAGCTTAAAATTTCATATGTAAGTCTTCCTTAGTTCTTTACACATACAGTGAGTAATTGTTATTTGCATATAGTAAGTAATTGTTATCATCTCAAAAAGTAAATAGATATACGTACTTTATTTGAAATCATTCTTACACTAGTTTTTATGGTCAAATTATGGGTTACAAATAGTGACGAAAAAACCCAAACCCGATAGAGGAATCTGAAACCTAAACTTTTGAGGTTGGGCTGAGCATGCTTATCGAGTTATTAGGCGGGTTTCGGGTTCTTAAGGGATTTTTATTGAACAATGTAAACATAAACGAGAAATAGTACGTGTTTAGTGGAATATCACGATAAAAAAGACATACTTGAAAGATTTCCGATGGAAGGGGCAAGTTTAAGGAAACATCTCATCTCAATAGGGTGCCCCGATAAAATCCTTTATGAGGATCGGAGCGGGTTTGAGGCAAGTTTTGTTAATCGGGTTTGGAGATAAGGATAGACGCCCCACCCCATTGACATTGGGATTCCTAGTCACAAACTCACACGACCTTCTCATTTTGATTTTAAGTTTCAACATATTTATTTTTGTTCATTTACGTATCAACTTTTATTCTGTTAAGAACATGTTTTATTATCAAGTGTAGGTCATTTCATTTGTAATAGGTTGTTAATAATTATGGTTTATAAATGTTTGTAATTAGTTTCACAGCTCATGTAGTAAGCCCATGAGCTGTGATAGAAGGTTCTTCTAGAACCAAGGGGAAACACCCCTACATATGTAAACACTATAAATACCCCCTCCCTAGTACCACTTGTTAGGTCACCATCTTATCAATATCAATATGTATTTCTAGAGAGAGAAAGTTTTAGTGAGAGAAAGTAGAAGGAACTAATGAATGATTAATGAAAATGATAATTGTAATTAGAACCAACAACCCTCTCCCTTCAAGGGAGGGGGTATTTATAGTGTTTACATAATTAGGGGTGTTTCCCCTTGGTTCTAGAAGAACCTTCTATCACAGCTCATGGGCTTACTACATGAGCTGAGAAACTAATTACAAACAATTATAAACCATAAGTATTAACAACCTATTACAAATGAAATAACCTACACTTGATAATAAAACATGTTCCTAACAATTAAGAGAGTATATGTCATGTGCTTTCTTTGAAAATTCGAGTTTTGTTTCGAATCACAGTGCCTTTAGTGTCTATTTTGTTTTTTTCAAATTCATTTCAGCTTGATAACATAGACCCAATCTGGTTTCTCAACAAATTCCTTGACATCAAGACTTTTAAACTGATTCTTCCTGAGAAACCGTAAGAGATTAACTGCAATTCTCAACAATCTTCCCAATCCACACTTCATGTCTTTAGCAGCTTCTCCATACACTTCCTTTTGGTGAAGTTTCTGAATCAGCTTCCCCCCAAACTAACACCCATCTTCATCAGATTCAACAATTTGATGTAGTTAACATGTCTTCTAACTTTTTACAGTTTTAAGTGCACATCAAAATTTGTATATGAACAGTAAACCACACCAAGAAAATTTGAATTGTCACGTAATCACAGTTGTGCATAATGCGAAAAATTCGTTCAGGGGGTAACATGCAAGAAATCAACAAGATCTTCTCACGATATCGCGGCGCTTCACACCAAACAAACCTTGAGAGATGAAATAATACTACCTCCCCCTGATTGTTGCGGTAAATCGGAATAATAATCGACTGTGTATATGCGAATACTCGATAAAATGATCGTGTGCGAGGCATCATAATACAGTTAAAGCATCATATGTAGGCAACTTCACACAAAATAACCCAGTGAAAGTTGAAACGATAACACCGAAGTAAGATGTTTGAACCACGTATCGTCTCATTTCTTCCCCCTGATTGTAGAAACTCGTGAAGGGAAAGATTTTTCACAAAGAAGGCAAAGAAAGCACATGACATATACTTTTTTTTTTTTTTTAATGAAATTTTTTTTTTTTTTTTTTTGAATGATTAATAAAATTATCATTCAATATCAAAAAGCTAGATACAAATAGTCACTCAAGGTTACTATTGTCATTTCATTTTAATAGTCACTCAAAAAGTGGTACGAATTTGACCTAACAAATAGTCAAACTTGAGTAACAAATTCGTACCATTTGTTAGGTCACCATCTTATCAATATCAATATGTATTTCTAGAGAGAGAAAGTTTTAGTGAGAGAAAGTGGAAGGAACTAATGAATGATTAATGAAAATGATAATTGTAATTAGAACCAACAACCCTCTCCCTTCAAGGGAGGGGGTATTTATAGTGTTTACATAATTAGGGGTGTTTCCCTTTGGTTCTAGAAGAACCTTCTATCACAGCTCATGGGCTTACTACATGAGCTGAGAAACTAAATACAAACAATTATAAACCATAATTATTAACAACCTATTACAAATGAAATGACCTACACTTGATAATAAAACATGTTCTTAACAATCTCCCCCTAAGGGTTGGTCATCATTTGTTGTCTTGCTTAGGTTGTTTGACGTCTTGAACTTCTTTGGCGTTCATAGCTTATGACGTCTTCAATTCTTTGCATCTTTGTTCTTTGTTCTTGTTATTGTGATCAGTTGTGAAGTCTGCATATCATCAGCATCTTTGTTGTTAGTGATGAAAGTCATTTCCAGCATGCTCATACTTCTAGTGAAGTTTGTGATTCATATATTTGAAGCTCTCATTCTTTAACTTTGATCTTTATCTCATAACTTTGCAGATTTTTTGACTTTGATGTAGGATCTTTCTGAAATTTTCTTTGCTTTTTGAGAGAACTTCAATTAGTGTTGATGTTGGTATGATCATGTGAAGAGTATGCACGATCATTTCCACCCGTGAGCATCCATAAGAAGAAAAACATAAAACATGGGTTAGAAATAATCCAGCGCTTACAAGTTTGAACTTCGAAAGTGTTAACATCATAGTGTGAAAACACATCTCTAATTCTCACAAAGGCTGTTCCTGAACTGGAGTCCCACAAGTGAGATAACGCGATGTACCGAAATACACCTACAGTTCAGATGTGTCGCTGAGGTACACCGAAGCATCACCCTACGACTGTAGACCGTTTGAGACACACTAAGCGTAACCCACAAGGAGTTACCGAAGTGACCTGCTTTCAAGGCTGTTTGATGTTGACCCTAGCATGAGTTTCCATTCAATCACTGAGGATCAAAATTGTGAATCCCCTCATAAATGTTCAGGCAGATTGCTAAGATCTGCGTAAGACTCTAGAATATGTCACTTGTGTCCTTATAGTTTGAACAATCAAGTGATGAAATATAAGGTGTTCCTAAGAGATCTTTTGATGAATCTCATGGCTCTAGACTCGATTAGTGCGTTTTGATTTTGCTGAGCGGAGACTAGGGAGAGGGTCTCCTTCTTCAATACCAACAATCTCTAAGAGAGAGTCGATAGATTACGTAGGGTTCCCTGTGAGAATAAAACAAGCTCTTTTGAGAGAACTTGAGTGGATAAGAAGGTTTAGTGCATTGCGTCACTGGGTCCATGACGACTTTGTCTTCAATACCGGTGTCATCTTGTGACAACCAGTAGCATATGAATTGAACCCGGTGTCTGCCCTAAGTTGAATAATTTGGAGGGCTATTTCTTTTCACCCTTTTCTTTAACTTTTCTTTTCAATTCTTCAACTCCTTCTTTCTCCGATTCTCATTTTCTCCTTTTTTCAATCATACCTAAGGACTTCTAAATACTAACTATTTGTGGTGTCCTTGGGTAGATCCCTCCGGCTCTGGCGGATCATAGGACGTTTATTCCTAAACTTAGTCACCTTTTAACTCCATGACTATCCTATGTTGCCACAAAAACCTTTTCTTGAAAAAATCTCTCAAGATGTTTATGATGAAAAACATGTTTTGGTTACACCTTGAGAGTTTTTGGTTTTTCAGAAATACTCCCCCTCCACATGTGCTTATGAGTTTTGACTGAAATCTGCACAGTGAGGGTAGAGCTCGCACTTTTGAATTGATCGACTCTTGATAGACAATTCCCCGCGAGACACGGTTACATTGTATAGTTGAAGAGTTCCATTCACTACTACAAAAAAGCTCAAAAAGACCCTTTAACAGAGACCGGTTTTAAAAAAGCCGGTTTATATGATAAAAATTATAAGCATGAGATACATAAAGACTAGTTTTTTTTGAATAAACATGTCTCTATGATATGGATCACATAGAAACTTGTGTTGTTGGGTTAACCAATTCTTATACGTAATCGATGACACCGGTTTTCCTATACAATATTTTTTAATTTTTTTATTTTGCATTATTTTTTTTATTTTTTTTTAACTATATTATTTTGCATTATTGAAACATGGGTTTTGTATACAAATCGTTTTGTTAGTCATTTTCTAGAATCCAACGTTTTCAACCATTGTGAGGCTTTGTCATGCCGTCACGTCACGCTTCGCATTATTTATAACATTGGCTTCATTTATAACAACAATGTATTATTTTGTATAAACATTGACTTCATACATATATATATATATATACGTATATATATATATACGTATATATATATATATATATATATATATACTAAAAGGCAGGAACAAATCTAACATAACAATTCTACCATTAATTACTATCTTTAGCCCTTTGACCAAAATAGTCCTTAAAGTTTAAGTGTCTTTGCAACCTAGGTCCCCACCATTAATTACTATCTATTGCCATTTAACCAAAATAGTCCCTAAGGTTTAAATGTCTTTGCATCCTAGGTCCCTACCATTAATTACTATCTACAGCCATTTGACCAAAATAGTCCCTAAGGTTTAAGTGTCTTTGCAACCTAGGTCCCCACAAATTAATTAGTATGTATAGTCATTTAATAAAAAAAGTCCTTAAGGTTTAATTGTCTTTTCAAAGAACACATTGTATCATTAATTAGTATTTAGTCATTTAACCAAAATAGTCCCTAAAGTTTAATTGTCTTTGCAACCTAGGTCCTTACAAATTTCTTGCCAATTCATTTGTTTCAAATTTACATGTGCAAAAGCAACCCCGCCGCAACGCGCAAGTTACAACACTCGTTTTGATCTAAAATTTAGAACCCACGTCACCACAACCCTAAAATTTTAACTTTCACTCCCGAACCAATCACAAAAAAATCGCCCCATTTAATTCTCTCCGGTGAATATTTATCTCAAAAGGAAAAACCTTCCATGATTGCATATAATTTTTTTAATATCATTGAATCATTCTACTTCTTTCTTTGACCCTATTAAAAAAGTACTCCAAATAATCAACAAACATAATGTTTTGTTGACCGTAATTATTTTTCATCTCCATTGATGCCTCAAAGTAAAGTTTCTTTTTGTTTCGCGTTTTTTTTTTTTTTTTTAATTCTGCTATGTTTTATATGTGTATATGCGGTTAGTTTTTTTTTGGGGTTTTCTATCATTGTTTTGTTTCACTAAAAATTAGGTTTCATTTGAACTTCGTTAATTATATATATTTGTATTACTATTTCTTGTTATGACTGTTAAGCAGATAACATATGTAAATCATTAACATGTTTTAGTAGAAAATATGACAAAATTGGAGTATGTTTTCACAAATTCGTATAAATTAAATTGTTGTGGTAACATTTAATCATTTGAGTTTTCAGCTTGTTAGAGTAGTAATTAGACTCATAACCAGCAACTAAATTGCAAAAATTAAGGGGGAAGTGATGGCTTAAATATTTTTTTTATGGTGATTAAACTACTTTGTTTAACATTATCCTAATTGCACTTGACTTATGTCTATTGTTTGTTAGAGGAGAACTTTGGCCTGTTGGAATGGTTATTTTGATGCTTTTGCACATATGAGTATATTACTAGTTAGAAAGAAGCATTAATCCAAAGTGTTGAGTAATTTTTAGTAAATGGATCTAAGTTGTTTCCTTTACCATTCATTTATAGATATATCAACAACCTGTATCGGAGGGTTATGAGTTTTACCACGCCATGTATTTTTAAGAGTATCAAACACGAAGGGGGGTCGTTTTGAATTCTCGTAAGAATTCAGATTCAACAGCGAGGAAAACTATATGCTCGCAGAACTTGTAGAGTAAGTTAAAATTACCTTTAATTGTCTAGAATTCACGTTTGTTTCTATAAATGTTAACACAAACACTATTGCTTATTTTGTTTCTAGTCTTGTTTGTAGCTTGAGGTGGCAACTCTAGTAAATCACCAACTGGTCAATTGGAAGTGTGGATTTTACTTAATGAATTGAATGCATGAGTTTCTTCTCAAATATCAGAACAACAATTCCTCCGAAGATTGTAAGTACTTGTTAAATAGCTTTGCATTTTGTTTGTTTCCTTGAAACATCATGTTGTTTGTGATACAACCTTTTTTATTTTCATTATTTTACATATAGCCATAATGCCATACAGGTCACTTGGGGTGATAGCCGTTAGCTAGAGGAAAAAAGAATTGGACGCTATCAGTGGTGAATGGTTTACATTGTGGGGTGATTCATCGTAATATGATGTTCGAATATGTTGAATTTTGGTGTCTTTGTTCTAAGTTTTTTATTTCTTTGAGTCTTGTTAACCCGTGAATTTGGTTTTGATACGAATTGATATATTGTGTTAATGTAGTTCGTTGATTCATGAATTTCGCGTGCTTAGATCACTTTATATTTGCTGCATTTATATTTATTTATATATGTAAAAGTATGTTGTAATTTCTGAAATTTCTAAATAATTTGGAATTTTGGAAATTACAAAAACATTTTTTTTTAAAACAAATCTATAAAAAGACTGGTTCTTAGAAGAGAACCGGTGTATTTTCTCTATAATAGATATCTTGTTTGCTTTGCATCCGGTTGTAGAACCGGTTTCTATGTGATTCGGTCATAGAGATACCCCCACAAAGAGTGGTTCTAAAACCACTTTCCATGAGCCATTCTAACCGGTATCCATGGTTTTTTTTGTAGTAGTGATTATCAGCTTTTAAGTGACAACTAGCTCTAATAACTACCTTGAAGATGTAAACACTCCTTGAAAAGGAGGTTAAACCCGTCAAAGTTTATGTCAATCAAGAGTGTCTCGGATTGGTACATTCTACTAAGATAAGTCTTGAAAGACAAACCTTTTCGATTACTGACATTCAAAGATCGTCAATTCATTGGTGATATCTGAGTCGAACACGTTATGAGATTCATAACTTCACGATCAACAATTTTAATTACATTTCTCCCCCTCAAAAATAGCATATGAATGTTGTTTTTGAAAACATGTTGATTAAAATATGCTTTTTGAGGTGTTTGAAATTTCTTTGGGAAGAAACGGATTTCAAGAACATTTGATTTTGAACAAAGATTTTGCATTGCAAACAGTTAAGAAGCTTTCACTCCTTTAATTAGGATTGAGGCACTGAAACGTACCACAGGGTCCTATCGAGATTTGTTGCTAATCACAGTGCCTTTAGTGTCTATTTTGTTTTTCCAAATTCATTTCAGCTTGATAACATAGACCCAATCTGGTTTCTCAACAAATTCCCTGACATCAAGACTTTTAAACTGATTCTTCCTGAGAAACCGTAAGTGAATAACTGCAATTCTCAACAATCTTCCCAATCTGCATTACATGTCTTTAGCGCTTAGTACACTTCCTTTTGGTGAAGTTTCTGAATCACTTCCCAAAGCGATAACCATCTTCATCGATTCAAAACTTTGATGTAGTTAACATGTCTTCGACTTTTCAGTTTTAAGTGCACAGTGGAATTTGTAGATGAACGGAAAACCACATCAAGCAAATCTGAATTGTCACGTAATCACAGTTGTACATAATGCGGAAAATGCGTTCTGGGGTAACATGCAAGAAATCAACAAGATCTTCTCACGTATGCTGACGCTTCACACCAAACAAACCTTGAGAGATGAAATAATACTACTTCCCCCTGATTGTTGCGGTAATCGAAATAATAATCGACTGTGTATATGCAAATACTCGATAAAATGATCGTGTGCGAGGCATCATAATACAGTTAAAGCATCATATGTAGGTAACTTCACACAAAATAACCAAGTGAAAGTTGAAACGATAACACCGAAGTAAGATGTTTGAACCACGTATCGTCTCATTTCTTCCCCGATTGTAGAAACTTCGTGAAGGAAAGAGTTTTCGCAAAGAAGGCAAAGAAAGCACATGACATATACTCTCTCTTCCCCTCGATGTTTTCGATGAATCGAAACATACACCACGTATGTTGATGATGAAATCGGAGACAGCGTAACCATGTACGTTCAATTAATCAAAGAGATATGAAGTACCATAAATATCTTGTGAGAATCAATTCTGATAAAACTTCGAACTTGTTCATTATGTTGATCATCAGTTGTGTCATTGTTGTTGGAAACAATTTGATCTCTGTTATCGAGATTCGATTGAAGGTGAATCTCCAGCAACGGTTGTTGTTGTAGATTCAGGGTGTATCTAGAATTAGAATATGATCGGGTTGTGCAACGGAAACATTAGATACATCTGAAGCACGGCTTTCTAAAGAATCTCTAAACAGTGGAGCAAACCAAATTTCCAATTCTTGACGATTGAGTACAATGGTGATGCAGCTGATGGATCATTATGTTTTAGACAGTGAGAAACGGGTCCTAAGTTGTTGTACTTAGAAGCCATTGCTGAAGTGCGGGTCCGAAACTGAATTATTCCGAAGCCATTGTCGTTGTACCTGTATAGAAAGTAGGACGGGAGAGATAGAGACAGACATGGATTCCCAGTGTAACGGGTTCCAGATGTTAGAAGCATAAAGTTGCAGTGTCAATTATCTTCTTGATACCTGAACACACTGTGTTGTTGCAAATGTTTAATTTCTTGCCTGTAGGAATCCACCTAAGACCAACAGTTTTTAAAATTCTACCCGTGGGTATCCACCTAAGATTAGATCTAGGAAATGCTAAAACTTCTTTTGGAAAGAGTCTTTGTCCTAAATTGATCCACCTATTAGGTTTCCGAAGTTTGTTTCTCAGTTCAACGGGTCTATTTCGAATAGTCGGTTGACTACACTTAGGTCTGTTCTGCAATACACTAGAAGGCATCACACGAGGTCGTGAACCTAAGATTCCATCCTTTTGGAGTAGTGCCCTTTTCCTAGCCTTTTCTAGATCATAGTTCTTGTACGCGTCATTTGAATCATATGAATCTTTAATTTTAATGCTCGGTTTAGACACAGTGTTCGAACTAATCCTAGACGGGCCAGTTGCAACTACTTGTTGAGGTTTAACAGAAACTTGTTTAACAAAAACAGATTTAATAGAAACAGAAGTATTTTTCTCAGGCCAAGAATGTGGAGTGACTGGATTTGACAAATGATTATTCTCAACAACTTGGGAGGCAAACCGTGGTTTTGAAGATTTTGATCGTTCAATTTAAAAGCGGTTGGTTGTCTAACTCTTGATTGATTTCGATTGGTTGTGGTGACGATTTCCTCAAGATTGTTGGTTTTGTAAACTTAGTATCCACACTCTTGCCAGTTAATCTTCTCAATTTTTTTTGTAAAGCAACATGCGCAAGCCCCTTTGCTTGAATTTGAGCCTTTAGATGCTCATTTTCTTTTACTAATGTATCCACACGATTACTTTGCATTTTAACTTCAAGTGATTTGCAATGTGCCTCTAATTTTGAAAAATCTTTTTGAAATTGAGCAATGGTCTTTTTGAGAAGAATGTTTTCAGATTCAAGAATTTGATTTGACGATTCAGTTGTATTGTTTGCAACTAAGGGCTTAGATATGAGACAGTTGTATGGACATTGTGCAACATCTTTGGTCAACCTTTCCTTCATTTCGAATTCAGGTTGCTCAGTTTGTTTCGCATTTGCGGCGAATATGAACAACGATGGGTGTTCCTCAACCATATGTTCTTTGTCAAAGGTTGGCTCTGTGTCATAGGTGGGAACGATATCTTCCTCAACCATTTGTTCTTCATCAAAGTTGGGCTCGGTGTCATAGTTGGGTATGATATCTTCCCCAGATCTGCTGCTGTCATCCTGCTTTTCCAAGGTAGGCTCTGTGTCATAGGTGGGAACGATATCTTCCTCAACCATTTGTTCTTCATCAAAGTTGGGCTCGGTGTCATAGTTGGGTATGATATCTTCCCCAAATCTACTGCTGTCATCCAACTTTTCCAATGCTACAACCTCATTGTTCGTATTACTGACATTTGCAGTATTCTCATCATTCTTGACAAGCCTTTGAGCATTCCTTCCTTGTACATCAACTCTTTCACCTTGCACAACTGCTTGATTTTGGGGATCAGATGAAGTTTGACTCTTTGAATTCTTAAATTGTGAGAATATCTTAGTCAGTAACATCATTTCTTTGTTTAATTCCACAAATGGATCTTCAGGATCATCAGTAGAAAGGTTTGGTGAAGAAGGTTTTAAGCAGTAAATGGAAGGTGAGGAGATTTGTGAAAGCATTAGAGACATTGATATAGTGAATTTTAATTTTCCCTCCAAAAATAATTATGAAAAATTTTCTCCCCCAAAATTAGAAATTCACTATAAAATGCAATTTTAAGGTTAGAAGAAAATTTTTAGGTTTGACAATTTTGACGCAAAATTTGATCGAAAAAATTTGAATTTGGGCCTAAAAATTTGAATTTTTGACCAAAATTTTCACAGTTAAGCCAAAATTTGAATTTCGCGTAAAAATTGAACGTTTAGTCTCCCCTAGAAATTAAATTTTACTCAAATTTTCCAGCCAAAAATTTGAATTTTTTTTTTTTTTGTTGATGATGTGTTATGGATCTTTAAAGGATAGATTAGTAGCAGAAATCCAAACTAAAGAAGAAACTACACTCATGAAGAAACTCACGAAGAAACTATAGAAACTCGCCAGATAGAAACTCGCCAGAGAGAAACTCGTAGAGAGAAACTCGCCAGAAAGAAACTCGCCAGAATGAAACTCACAAAAAAAATTCTGGAATTTGCTAACTCGCAAATATTCAATCCAAAAATCCTAACTTGCAAAACTTCAAGTCCAAACTCGCTGAAATTCAAAAAACTTCATGAGAACTTGAAAGAAACTTCATGAGAATTCATGAGAAACTCGCAGAAATTCATGGAAACTCGCAGAAATTCATGAGAAAGTCGCAGAAATTCATGAGAAACTCGCAGAAATTCATGGAAACTCGCAGAAATTCATGGCTAACTCGCCAAACTCGCCAAAACTCATGAGAAACTCGAAACACGTATTAGGTCAAAAGTCCATAAATTTCAATCTAAAACACGTTTTTAAGTACAGATTTCTATTAAATTTAATCAATATTAACCTAAACTATCCCTTGGCTCTTGATACCACTTGTTAGGTCACCATTCTATCACATCAATATGTATTTCTAGAGAGAGAAAGTTTTAGAGAGAGAAAGTGGAAGGAACTAATGAATGATTAATGAAAATGATAATTGTAATTAGAACCAACAACTTTTTTCTAATCAATATCAATATCACTTGTTAGGTCAAATTCGTACCACTTTGTATCTAGTAACCTTGAGTTTTAGTCACTCAAGGTTACTATTGTCATTTCATTTTAATCATTATGTTTTCCCATTTATTTAATCACTTTTCGTCATTATCTATACTACTTACAATACATTGATACTTCCCTCCTATTAAATTTTTAAGACTTCTTAATATAGATTTTAAGCAAATACAAGTGAAAAAACATTATTTACAAGCATCTAAAGCACTAATACAACTAAAAAAATACTATTCAACACATACAATTAATACACTATTTAAATCACCCATTTACTAAAATATACAACCATTTTACCACAATGTACAATCTTATCCTAAACCAAACGCTTAAAAATAGTGACCTCAGACCTAAATCAGTAGTCCTAGGTCAAATAGCTTAAAAAAAAAAAAAAGGTCTACTCATGTTCTAAACAACAACCCCACGACATCACCAACAAACACCCTTCATAACCCACGTCTATGATATATCCCATCACCATACCAGTAAAAAAAGAAGAAAAATAATAAATTACATCTCAGATTCGTTTCAAGTGAAGAACAAATCTTTAAAGATCTCCATAACCCATCTCGAACTATGGAAATAACAAGACCCATAAACACAAGTTCTTTCTTATATTCGATAAAAAAAACATTATCGATCTCCATAACCCATTTATCCTTTCTTCTTTCGAGTGTTTTTGTGGCTCATTTAATGATAAAGAGGATAAAGAGTGTGTTTGTAGTTCGATTTTAGGCTAAAGAATTAAAAGAGATGAACTATTGTTGGTTGCTGCATATGGAATTGATGGTGTTATCTTTTGAAGAGAAAATTGTAATACGAGTTTGTGTGCCTGCAAGTGATAAATGGGATTAGGGTTAAGAAAACTTAGATGTGTTGGATGGGCTTTTGGTGGGCTGGATAGGCGTGTTTAGATCTTTCATAACAAAATGCTATTTGGCCGAATATATCTATATATAAATTTGGGAAAATTTCATATATACCCAAGTGAAACTACATAATTCCATATTTACCCAAATGACAAGTTTTCAATGCATGAGTACAATGCTTTTAAAGCATGTGTTGAAGAAATATAGAATTATGATGTTTGTTTTGGGTATATATGAAATTGCCCCTATAAATTTATATTAAGCTTACACACTCCCTTATTATAGAATTGTGTTTTAAATATTTACAATTAAGGCAACTAATAAAACACCATCTACATAAAAAATACAAGTTATAAAATAAATGGTACAAATGATGAGCAACTAACTAATGTGGTCGTAATTTATTTGATATGATACAAGCCAACCATATGTTTTACAATCAGTTGTTTTAACCAAAGTGTAATGACTCTTTAACTACCTTAATATTTTAAGCATAATTTATATTTTTTTTAGCATCGTTTATGACATTTTCTCATCTTGATTTTTTCTTTTTATCAAACGCATCTTGTTACATTTATTATCGTAAGAAACAATGGTTGAGTACATATTAACTCCATAACTATCCGCATTTGTCACGAAAAACATATAATCAAAAAATATTAGTCGTTGGAAATTTTAATTACTGGGTACCCGGCGCCGCAACGCGCGGGCACCATGCTAGTCCTATTTAAATTGTAATACACACATCAACTTAATTTTTTTTTAACTAGAAACTTATTAATTGCCTCATCACTAATACTCATACCAATGCAACGTTACACCACAATAGTAATTTCCATGTCCAGAAATACACTGAATGGTAGTAAAAAATATTAATATTAAGAGGGCATTTGTTTAAGCTTATATAACATAAGCCGTGTTCGGCTTATATAACATAAGTAACAATTTTATGACTTATTTTGACACTTAAGGGTTTATATAGCATTGTCAATGTTATATGAACCATTAAGTGTCAAAATAAGCTACAATTGTGGCTTATGTTATATAACCTGAACTTATATAAGCAAATAAGCTCATATATAAGCCGAAACAAATACCCCCCCTAATTTCCTGACTTGCCTAGATATTTGCTAGCAGTGTCTTGCTATATTGAAGAATGCCTTAACGAATACACCTATAAACGTCATTAAAAATACCTTAATTATACTCCCTCCGTCTCAAAATTATAGTGTATATTTTCTTTCGGGATGTCATAAAATAATTGACCACTTTCTTTTTAAGTAAAAACTAGAGAATAAAGTGGAGGAATATTCCATTTAAATGACTGAAAATTAAAGTAATCTCACTTTTATTAAATTTATGATTTCTCTCTCATGATAATAATTTTGAGACAGAAGGAGTATTTTATAGTGTACAGTGATGAAGTTCTTTTTATCAACTTGGTCAACTATAGATGTTTAGTCTTCTAATTGGATGCATAACTTTAAGACGATATTTTTTTGACGCAACACGCAGGCATCCAAAACCTTGTTGATATCAATTTTTATCGTCTATGCTCGTTAAAAATTACAAAAGCGATGGATGATTAATATTGCTAAAAAAATGGGAGAAAACTAAACCTATAGCAAAATGTATAACATGATTTTGAAGAGTACATATTTAATTTATAACTAACAATTACTCCGTATTTAATACTCGTAGAAAATTATGTATAATTAGACGTGTTTACTTCCACGAAAACTTCATTGACTTTTGTTAAAAATGACCAAATCGTGTCACAACAAATGCTAATATCTCATGTACGAATTGATAGCCATATATATTATTTTGTAAAATAAAAATGACGCTCATATTTATAATGGCGCTTTTTAAATACTTTATATTATTGTGGTTGAAATATTTTTGGATATCGCCAATAATGGTGCATGAGTCTGGAAACCAAAAAGTGTATCGTAATCAAATATTTGTTTGGTACCATAAAAAAGACAAAAATATGAATGCCATCGCAAAGGAGGCTTCTTTTAGTTGGTCACTTTTTCTACACAATAATATATTGTTCTTTACTACAACTATCTGTTTTTGTTAGTATTATACAGTAGCCAAAATTGGCCATCACTCATTTACTTGACTTTTAAAACAATAAAGCTTGTAAGAAAATATTAGATGTAAAAATTAATCATCGTACCATGAACAATATTTATCGTGATTTTGTCAACTCTAAAGAAAATTAGTGATATCATATCAAATTGACCATACGGCTAATGCGGGTCTTGTTCTAATTTAATGAAATTAATTCAACTTTAACTTATCAGAAAACAGGTTTTTTCATTAACTTGCTAATTAAGGAATTAGACACTTCAGCTTTTAGAAATATGGTTTTCTAGAAAAATTATCATAGTGAACAGTGTTTCTGATACGGATTATGTATACAGAAAAGTTATATGCTGAAAATCTTTTAAGGAACTACACCTCAAATTAATACTCGTGAACGTTAATAGAAGCAAAAAGATGATACGATCATATAATGTTTAGTGTGTTAATGGTTTATAATACTCGTGTGAACACTATAAAAAAATTGTACTTTAGTGACCCAATGAGAAGTGTCATTAAAATTAAAAAGCAAATGTCACGAAAAGTATAAAAATATCGACAAAAGTAAGGATAAATTTTTACATTTCTATGACACATACCCTTTCTTAAAAAGTGTCATTAAATTTAAAAATTTTGACCTTTTGCCACACTATTTAAAAAATAATATTAAAAGTTAAATTTAATGACATATTTTATGTCATCAGAACCAACAGTAACTAAAAGTCAATTTTTCTGTAGCGAAAGTTTAAACTCTGCTTAATGTGTTTCGTTAGTAAATAAACGGAACACAAATATATGTAATAGACTATGAAGATTCTAGCGTGCAATCTTTCATATTTAAATTCTACCAAATGTGAATGTCTTTTTAAAAGTTAATTAGTTCAATGTACATTCTAGAAAACGAAGGACTCTAGGTAGTTTTACCATAAGACAAAAAGTTTGCTGAATTTTCAAAAAGTTTAGTTCAATGTATTATCTCACGGTTTGTCATGATCGTAAAGGTCTTTTATTATTTTAGAAAACAACATATCATATATTTCAGTACAATACTTGATGTTAGCGTATACCGTATATATAATAATATTTTGTAAATAAAATATTTTTTTGCAGAAACGAAAACATGAACGACTAAAACTCACTTTTGCTTATTCTGATCATGAGCCAAATAGAATTAATCGTCATGTTAGAACTTGAATCGCCTGAACGTTGCTAAATTACCATGGATCTCATCAAACTTAATTAGGTCGAATATACTCCTACTACAAAGGATTTGATTATTGATACCTTTTTAATTCTTGCAAACCATCTTTATTTATTAATGTGATGGTTTAGCCTTATTTTATTGTTCTAATTTTCATAATATAGAAAATAGAAAAACCAAACAAATAGTTGCTTTGATGAAATTTGACTTGTTCAGAAGATAAAATATGTAATTATTTATGTTAGGTAAAACTAAGCAATCGAAGGTACGTAATATGTATAACATCATTGTATTACAATTGCACTATATTGTAATCTCTGAGTCTTACAATAAGCGTTTACTTACAAAATGTAAAAGGTTTTTAAAAATTTCATTAACTAAATTATTCAACAATCAAATATAATTGCCTGTCGTTTCAAAAATAAATAAATAAATAAAGGGAAAAGTATATAATCACCACTTACAAAACTTTCTTCTTATTGGTTGAAATACAAAGTAAACATTTATTTTGAAACATCTCAAATAGTAATATGTACATTTATTATGGTAAGACTACAAGTAGTGGGTGTGAGCCCTCAAACCAAAACCGAGCCTCACGCGCCACCCTCACTCCAGCGCCACCCTCACTCCAGCCAGCGATCATCACGCGTGAGGGAGAGAAAAAAGTGAGATAAGGGTGACTGCCGTCGCCTCTTTGTTCATGAGAAAATAATGGGCCCCCAAAAAAAGTATCCGTTGCATCACCGCATTGTTAAATAATAATAATAATAATAATAATAATAATAATAAATCATTACCTCATTTTTATCTATAAATACCCTGAACTTTACTATTCTTAAACACAACTTCTCAGTTTATATGTTCTGATACTCTCAATACCATTTTACTTCTCATTTTACTTACAAAATGTCTTAACAACACACTCCGCGAAAACACAAAACGTCGACAACAAAACACTGCCAGAAACACCCCCCCAAAACCTGAAGAAACTTCCGGCTCGGAAATACTCTATCGTCAAACCAACAAATCAACTTCCGACCACAGTCGTTCTTTTACGGACACCAACCTTACCAAAACCAACCATAACGAAACTCATACCCACAACAAAATGTTTTAGCGAATACCACAACAAAACATGTTCCCATTCGACACCACCAACTATGGCTCCAACCCTATATGGGTGGTTCGTCATCACAACCAAATACGAGCCAACCTACGTCTCCCAT
This sequence comes from Chrysanthemum makinoi, assembly GCA_910596185.1. Taxonomy (NCBI): domain Eukaryota; kingdom Viridiplantae; phylum Streptophyta; class Magnoliopsida; order Asterales; family Asteraceae; genus Chrysanthemum; species Chrysanthemum makinoi. Next base: position 240,649,272 of record OU343219.1, read on the forward strand.
TCATCAATTTCTATTTGAAGAAATGTAAGAACCTCAATTTTCGGACTCTTTGCAAAACACCAATCGTGAGGACTCTCTCATTGAATTCACGCCGGCCCCGACCCCAAATAAGGAGTAAATAAGACGCCAAAAAGAACGGTTGGAAATGACGACGAACCCCGATGCGTTTCATGGACCACTGAGGAAGAAATTTCGTGTTCCAAAAGTTGGGTTTATGTATTCGAAAATAGCGTCCTTGGTAACACGAGGAGTGAGAAAGGATTTTGGATTACGATTTTAGAATACGTGGAGAGCAAAATAAAGGTAACCAGTCGTCGAACCTACAATATGGTAAACGGGAAATTGAAGATTGTGCGTCCTAAAGTGGCTCGGTTTTGTTTAGTGTACGCTAACGTCATGCGAAGAGTGCCGGAGAGTGGAGTCGAAGACGAGGAATACACCCAAATGGCACGTATGGAATATCAAGCTGAAATACGGAGTACCGTTTACACTTCTTCCTTGCTGGGAGATATTAAATAAATCTCCGAAATGGATGGATATTGAAGTTCCGTTTGAGGAAAAGCAAAAAGAAAAGACTTGGAAATACAAGTCATCGGGTTCTAGTTCATTCAATACAACACAGTCTAGGAATCCTAGTTTTAATCTGAATGTGGACGATGGAGACGACGAGGAAAAGGAGGTGCAGAAAGTTAAATGACGACCAATGGGCAGGGACAGAGCGAAAGCGAAGAAGAAACGGGCGGATCATCGAGATCGTTAGCAACTATGAATGACGAAATGTTGGCTAGGTTGATGGTCTCCGATTATGCAAGTCACAACGAGCCGTATATGCAATGAAAGAAAAAAGAAAGCGCTACTTTGTTGGAGAATCAGAAAATAGGAACTAGAACTAAATGAACAAGAGTTGGCAATGCGGGAATATGAACAACATCAAAAAGAATTAATATTCTATATGCAGCCATATGATCACTTGACTGGAGTACAACTCGAGAGGATGGAAGTGATAAGGGCGGAAATAAAGGCGAGGTGTAATTTGCCATATTAGTTTACGTTTTTTATTTCGTACGTTTAAGTTTTAATTATCTATGTATTGTTTTCGTTTACATTTTTAATAATCTATATAATATTTTTAGTTTATGAATAAAAATTTTAATTAAAAAAATGGGTATAAAGGTGAGGTGGTATGACCATTAGGGTTGAAAGGTGAGAGTGTGTGAGCGTAAGTGAGAGAGGTGAGAGAAGCTAAAGTGACGCTAAAGTGGAAGGTGATATGGTGATACCACTACCTTTAGTCTAAAGCTGCTCACAGTGATGTTGCGTGATGGTGTTTTTGTGCGCATGTCACGTGTGACCTCCATGGAGGGTGATTTGGTGCTGCGTGAGGAGAGCAAAAAAAGAGGACGAACGGTGAGAGCCTCATCAAATACGTTTGTGTGCAATTTGTGGGGTCCCATGTGTTTTTATTACTTATTATTTGATTTTTTAGTGTGTGAGGTATTTTGTGGAATATGTTTGTATAAAAGTGGATGTTTTAATGAAGGTGGGGGAGTGGTGACCATTAGAGGTGAAAAGTGAGAGGGAATGGGGGGAGGTAACTGAAAAGAGAAATGAAATGTGATACTGAGTTAAAAAGTGTTTTGGTATGATCATTGGTAGTAGCATAAGACTAGTAGTAGCAAGACAAAACCATTTGGTCGATCTCCTCAAATCAAACGCAAACCAAACGCTCCCCCCTAAATTTGAAAGTTTTGGTCTCCTACACGACCGAATAAATTGGGCACAATTTGTAAAAAAAATAAAATAAAAACATAAAAACAAAGTAAAATCTAATCGTTGGGCTAGATGTTGGGGACTATAAAAAAACAAATTAATTAATTTTTACTTTTTAAATACACTACCATTTCTCCAATGTTATACATTTTTTGAAGTTTCAACCCCAATTTTTTTCAGATACACATTTTAACTTCTCAAATCGAATAAATGAATTTTGATCATTTTTTTTTTGATGATACAAATGAAGAATCGGAAGTTAATAGTTTAATCTTCGAGTTTTTTAAAGACACCCCTTTGCTTATTCAAGCTTTCACTTCTAGAATCTCAAGAACCCCGCGAAACCCGATTGATAGATATCGTCACGGTGCTCATGATCGTCTAGTGGCGGCTTACTTCGCTGAAGAACTATTGTACAGCGGTTATTTATTCCGTAACCGATTCCGAATGAGTCGACCACTATTCACACGCATTGTTCGGGAATTGGGTGATAACTACCCGTATTTTCAACAAACTTATGATTGTACGGGAAACATTTACATTTCCCCGTTGTTGTAGTGTACCTCTGCAATTCGTCAATTAGCATATGTGGCTGTTTCAGATGCTATTGACGAATATATACAAATTGGTGATAAAACTTCTCGTTGTTTTCTGCAACGGGGTTATGAAGTTATATGGCGAGGAGTACTTGTGAAAGTCTACACAAACAGATGTCAAAAAACTCAATGCATTTAACGAGGAGAAACATGGGTTTCTTGGGATGATGTTAGGAAGAATTGACTGTACAAAATGGTCTTGGGCTCAATGCCTAACTGTACTTCGTGGTCAATTTTGTAGGGGTGATTCAAGGTCAGATCCATTCATTTTATTAGAAGCGGTTACCTCACAAGAGTTATAAATCTGGCATGCATTCTTAGGTATTGCAGGGTCGAACAATGACATTAACGTTATACGTCAATTAACTCTTTTAAACGATCTCAAAGTCGGGAAAGGAGCAGAGGTTCCATTTGTGGCTAACGGCGTGACTTATGAATGAGGATATTATCTTACTGATGGGATATACCAGAATGCTAGGCTCAAATGATACGAAACGAATAAGATATAAACAAGCGTATAAAGCACCAAGAAAAGATGTGGAACAGCGTTTGCCGTGCTAAAGAAAAAGTAGGTTATAATAAAAACCCTCGCACGGTCGCAAAGTCTTAAGAAAATTACAAATTTGATGTACACTCGCATCATATTACATAATATGATTATAAAAAGCAAAGGTAAGTTTATCTCTCCGAATTTAATCCGTAAGAATAACATCGTGATGATAATCCCATACGATCGGAAGAAGAAATGTTACAAGTTGTCAGAGAAATACACAGACAACAAACTTATCAAATATTAAAGCCAATTTAGTGGAACACATTTGACATTGAAAAAATGCACACTAATGTAATGTTTTTAATTTTATTTGAATTATTATTGTGCCGTTTTTTAGTTATTAATGAAATTTTAATTAAAAAGAAATGTTCGATCACAAATTCAGTCACTAATACGGGTGTTTGATATGTGTTTAATATAGAAGAGCAAAAGTTGAGTTGACACCGATTTGCGAGTGCTATTCGGTGTCTTTTATGATCATTGCTACTAGTCTAAGTAAAGAGTATTTCACACAACACGAATGCAACTCTCTTTCAACATGCACCTTTATGATAGCCGCCTTGTACTTATAATATATTAAACTTAAAGGGCTAAAGCTATACCATCTTATAATATAAGTACTATATATCTACAATTTCATAAGGCCATTGGTCAATTTGTAAATAAAAAACGTGGCACAGTATTCTCAAAAAAGCCATTTAAAAGGTGACCAATAGCCTTGGTCTCCTTTGCATTACACACACCACATCTCTCTCTTTTATCTCTTTCCTCAAAATTCACACACTCAAAAGTGTGTGTTTGTGTGTGCACAAAAATACAAAAAACAAATATGGGAAGAGCACCTTGTTGCTCAAAAGTTGGTTTACACCGAGGAGCATGGTCCAGTGAAGAAGATAAACTACTTACAGACTACATTCAAACTCATGGTGAAGGTCAATGGCGTAATTTGCCTACTAAAGCTGGTATTTTTTTTTAGTGTATATTATATGTCTTGTGTGATATTTATTTATACTTGATCCATAATATCCGGGCTAATTAGATCACATATTCAGATTCCAATATATACCTTTTCTTATCCAAATGTTACTAAAAATAAAACAAGTACAACATGTAAAAGGAACTAAAATAGTAAGATGGACACATATTACTATAAGGTATTAAGGTCTTGTTGATTAATGTTATGTTTGAATGGATATAGGGTTGCTAAGATGCGGAAAAAGCTGTAGACTAAGATGGATGAACTATCTTCGGCCCGGGATCAAGAGAGGAAGCTTCACCCCGGAAGAGGATGACCTAATTATTCAGCTTCATTCAGTCCATGGTAACAGGTGGTCATTCATAGCCACCGAACTCAAAGGCCGAACCGACAATGAGATTAAGAACCACTGGAATTCGCATCTTAAGCGTAAAGCTTCGAATTCCAGTGGGGACCAAGAAGATGAATCCCAAACCAATAAAAAACCTAAAAAGAAAAGAAGAAACACTAATAGCAAGTCTACTAAAGTCAAACCAGTTAACGTGCCCGTGCCCGAAAATATTGTACCTCAGGAAATTGTTCCTCAGCCTGCTTCATCGCAAACTTCATTGTCTTCCTCGCAATCGGCCTCGTTTACTTTGCGAAAGACCGATAGTTTCGATAGCGTAATGATGAGCGGGTCATCATCGAGTTCGAGTGTTGATCAAGGAGTAGAAGCTGATTTATTAGCCACGGATTTCTCGTGGCCTAGTTGGGCACCAATGTTCGAGATTGATCAATGCACAGGAAGTACTATGAATGGTCCGGATGATCACGATTTACCATTCGAGATTTGTGATTTGTTGATGTCTAATGTGGACGAAAGCGAAATGCTAGATAAGTTGTATTCGGAGTATTTGAACTTGATCGAAGACGGCCAACAAGTGTAAAATTTAACATAAGTTCAGTGTTTGTGTATTATCTAACTTGTTGTCAATGAAAGCTCTAAATAAAGTAGTTTGTTGTATACAAAATAAATTGAAACTTTGGTTATAAATGTTGTCTTATGTCCTTCAAATCTGTCACGTTTAAGTTTGAAATTGGACTTATTCAAACCAACTAGCCATTCTTGTTATTGAACTTGAAAGAATATATAAATAAAGGAACGGTTGACTATAAAGCATTGTTTTAGCGGTGCGTTGGTCCCTAAGGTTTGGCCAAATTACAGGTTGAGTCCCTAAAGTTTTGAAAGTGCAATAATGGTCTTTATTTTAAAACTTTTGCTGCACGTTTGGTCCCAGATCAACATCAAATTACTAAAATACCCATGTCTTCCTCTTTTTCTATTTTCTTTTTAGCTTTTTAACATAAATGGTCCATGTGTTCTGCCAGGTTTATAAATTTAGTCATGATTTTTATATTTTTATTTTTATTTATTTTCTTTTTATTTAAAAATTAACTATTACAATTAGTATTATGTTTTTAATTCAAAAATATACGAAAAATGTTAAAGATTATCACAAAAAAATAAATAAATAAATAAATAAATTCGAAGAGAAAAGTCAAAAATATATTCGTTTATTTACGTTTTTGTTCGGATTTTTACGTTTTCGTCATTTTTTTTGCGTTTTCGTCCATTTTCTTATACTTTCAACCGTTTTATTACGTTTTTTTATATTTTCGTCCATTTTTTTACGTTTTCATTTGGTTTTTAATGTTTTCATCCGTTTTTTTTCAACCGTTTATTTACGTTTTCTTCAGTTTTTTACATTTTTGTCCGTTTTTACGTTTTTGTACGGGGTTTGTACGCTTTCGTTTTTTACGTTTTTAACCGCCTTTTACGCTTGCTCGTTCTTTACGCTTTTCAACTTTTTATTTTATGTTTTCGTCCGTTTTTACGTTTTCGCCGGTTGTTTTGCATTTTCGCCTTTTTGTTTTCGTCTCTTTCTTTTACGTTCTCGTTTTTACGTTTCGCCTTTTTTTACGTTTTCACCTATTTTGAACCGTTTCGTCATTTTTATGTTTTCATCCGCTTTACGTTTCTAACCCTTTTTATGTTTTTCGCTTATTACGTTTTTTACGCTTCGCTTTTTTTATGTTTTTCACGTTCCATTTTTTACGTTTTTTACGTAAAAAAATGGCAAAAACGTAAAAAATAGACTAAAACATAAAAAAAACGAATGAAAACATAAAAAACAGACGAAAACGGGAAAAATGTAAAAATTAATGAAGGGGTCAAAAACGTAAAAAATGCAGCCGAAAACGTGAAAAACGGGCGAAAACGTAAAAAAACCGGACGAAAATGTAAAACGTTAAAACGGAGGAAAACCTAAAAGACGAACATGAACGTAAAAAAACGAACGAAAACGTAAAAGAAGAACGAAAACGTAAAAAAACAGACGAAAACTTATAAAAAACATATTAATAATTCTATAGAAAAATATTAAAATTTAAAAAAAACTTATGTGATAAAAAACTAAATTTTTTTTAGAATATCTTTGAATATTTTTTGAATAAAAAAATAATACTAATATTTAAAGTTAATTTTAAAAAAAATGAAAAAAAAAAAAAAAAAAAAAAAATGAAAAATCAAGACTAATTTTGTAAAACCTAGCACAAGACTGGGACCATTTATGTAAGAAATATGAAAAGAAAATAGAAACAAAAGAAGACAGGGGTATTTTTGTCATTTGATCTTGATCAGGGACCAAACATGCAGCAAACGTTTCAAAATGAAGACCATCGTTGCACTTTCGAAACCTTAGGGACTGAACCTGCAATTTGGCTAAAGCTTAGGGACCAAAAATGCAATTTACTCTAATTAATATTTGATAAATATATTTTTGGGTGAAAGCTAAAGATACGCAACATATTTTTTCAAATAAACAGGTCTACGCATTTACTTTGTAAATTATCAAAGATACGCAATATATTTTCAAATAATCTTGATCAGTAATATGGGTTAGCGTGCAGATTACCATGTCACATTTGATTAAAAATTACACCTTTGGTCCCTCAAACTGGACCAAATTCGCGCAGTTAGTCCAATTTTAATAACGCTCGTTAAAATTTTTAAAAAAACAATTAATTTTTTTTTTCTTAAATTCTACTTTAAATATATATTTTTTAAGTTATAATTTGAAAAAAAATGGATGAAATTTTTTATACACTTTTTTTTTTTTATCTGGTTTTAAAAAAAGCTTTTACGATTTAAAAAAAATTACGTTTTTTTTTAATCTGATTTTTACAAAAGTTTTTTCTGACATTAAAAATTACGCTTTTTTTTAAATCGATATTTAAAAGTTTTTTTCGATTTAGAAAAATTACGTCTTTTTTTATTCTAAATCTTATTTTTAAAAAAGTTTTTTCCGATTTTAAAAAAAAAATTACGTTTTTTTTTAATCTGATTTTTAAAAAAGTTTTTTCTGGCTTAAAAAAAAATTACTTTTTTTATTTAATCTGATTTCTAAAAAAGTTTCTTCCGATTTAAAAAAATAATTACATTTCCTTTTTTTTTTGAATCTGATTTTAAAAAAGGTTTTTTCTGATTTAAAAAAAATACGTTTAAAAAAAAGTAAAAAAAAGTGTATAAAAAAATTAATCAATTTTTTTTAAATTATAAATTAAGAAAAATATATATTTTAAGTAGATTTTATGAAAAAAAATTTAAAAGTTTTTAAAAAAAAAATTTAACGAGCGTTACCAAAATATGATTAACTGTGCGAATTTGGTCCAGTTTGGTGGACCAAAGGTGTAATTTTTAATAAAATATGACCTGGTAAACTGCTGTTAACCGGTCATATTAACTAGATCGAAGATTATTTGAAAATATATTGCGTATATTTGACAATTTACAAAGTACATTGCGTAGACATGTTTATTTGAAAAAATATGTTGCGTATCTTTAGCTTTCACCCTATATTTTTCGGTTTGAAAAGAAAGTTCGAGTTATATGCACACTCAAATATAAAGTCATAGGTTGTTTGAGAGTTTTTACCCAACCTACAACGTTCTGAAATATTTTTATTAACCAAAATATAACAGTATTTAAGATATTAGCAAAAGTGATCGTTTTATTTGTCGTTTTTTTTTCTTTTAGTAAAACCCATTTCTAGTTTTATTTGTCTTTTTTTCTTTGTCGTAAAGGGTGCAAGTGGAATATCGGTTATGGTCGTAGTGTGAATGTATTGAATGACTTTTGGGTCGATGATCACAGAAGTTTGGGTCCAAAACTAAATAATTCTAATATTGATCAGGTTCATGATTGATTAAATCTTGAAGGTGGTGGTTGGAGTCATAGCTATTGTCTTCAATTTTCGCATAATATTGCGAACAAGATTGCATGTTGTTTTGTAAACAAGTCAAGAAATGATGTTCTCTAATTACATAATAATCCAGGAGGACAAATTTCATGCAAATATGCTTATCTCTTGGCACTTGAAGTAGATGAAGACATGGTCTGCGCTACCATCTCAGATGACTCGATTGACCTTCGGCGTGTTGTGTGGAAAGCGAGAGTCCTTAGTAAGTCAAATTATTTATGTAGCGAGTCTAGAATAATTATGTAGCTACTACTGACCACCTATAGTCTCGTGGGTTGAATCACATATCTTCTTGTACTCATTGTGCGAGACAACATAAAATTTAGCACATATCTTGTTCAAATGGCTTGATAGCAAAGGATGTATGGGACTGTCGTAATATCAGTTGTTTTTTTATGATACACAAGGGGCTATCACATTTCAAGATTTTTGTCAGGTAATTCTTGGGAGTTGTCCAACCAAAATGGGAGATATTCATGATGATATTGTGGGGGTTCTGGACGAGAAGAAACAAACAATCTTCATGGCCAATTGAATGGTATGGAGGTAACGTGGAAGCTATAGCGAAATTGGTTTTATCATACTATCACAAGGAAAATCAAAGAGAAATTATTAGCGGCACTAGTGAGGTACATAATACTCATATGGGTGTGTGGTTAAGACTAGACGTTGAGCACATAAAAATTAACTGTGATGCTACATGACGAAAAGAGTCTGGTAAGGCGGGTTTGGGCTTTGTCGTCCGTGATTACAATGGCAAGGTCTTATTTTCAGGTGCTCGGGTAGAATGTTATGCAAGTTCCCCTTGAAAGCCGAAGCAAAAGCCATTCATTGGGCTATGATTCATTGGGCTATGAGTCATGCACCCGATATAGTGTATTCTTAGGCAATCTTCGAGACAGACTAGTTATGTCTAGTTAAGGCACTTTATGAAAAAGTTACCTTACTACAAATTGCGAGTCTTTTTTTCTGATATAGTATGCCACTCAATGGCTTTCAGCATTTGTAATTGGTCTTTTGTTAAAAGGGATGAAAATAGGTTAGCTCATAGCATAGTTTTAAAAAGCGCGCCTCGGCTCAAGGCTCAAGCTACAGGGATTTTTTCGGATCGAGGCTGCAAGGCTCACAAAAGGCGCGACGCCTTAGGCTTTAGAGCCTTGCGCCTAAGGGCGCCCGAGAGAGATGACGAGTTTTGAACCTTTTTTACAAATATAACATTCATCAACCTCATATGTTAGTGAAACCTAACCTACGAAACTAACTAAATCATACAATTTGAGAGTTTTATTCTTCAATTCAAGTGTCTATTCATACAGGCATCTCCTTCAATTTCAAGTGAGATAATGAAATGTCATCATGCCATCATCTTGAGACATTGGTTGATATTTTGGGTTTGAATTTGAGATTTGTTTTGATAAATTAAGTATTTTAATGTTATTTAAGTAATTATTAATACATAAATTGTCACGCAAAACTTTCAAAATTTTATTCAATTAATTGCGTCTCATATTCATAAAGCCGCGCCTTGATCTGCGCCTCGCCTCAAGGCTCCATAAGCCCTTTTGCGCCTTAGTGCGTCTTGAGCCTTTCAAAACATTGGCTTATAGCATAGCTTCTTTTGTGTTGAGTTGTTCTCATGAGATTAAGTTAAACGACAGTATTTCAAGTTATACGAAATGTACTCTTATCTAATATGGAGCGATATCTCGTCTCATGTTAAAAAAAAATAAAAAAAAGAACATGTGCCATACTTTAGCTAATTTATCAAAGATTATCATAGTACTAAAAAAATGCCGGCACTATGCGTTATTTACCACATCAAAACATGTTTCGATCAATTTACAACGTCACTAACCACCTAGATTTCAAAGCAAAACACACAACTCATCTCAAACTAGCTTGGTTCTAAATTTTAGAATAATAAATTTAGTCTGATGTTGCTAGTGAATTCCATACACCATACTATCGCCCATACTAACCAATTGAGTAAATTGCAAAAATCGTCTTTGTGGTTTGGTCAAATTGCACGTTTCGTCCTTGTGGTTCATTAAGTGCAAATATCGTCCGGATTTGGCACTGTTACGTGCACTTTTGGTCCTTCAATAGTGAAAATTGGCAAACCACAAGGACGGTTTTTGCAATTGTTAATACAAATAAACCGTAAAAACGTTTATTAATATTTTGCGATCTCTTTGTGTTTTGTTGATAACAAATGTAATGTTATCTTAAGTAAAATTATAAGGATACATGTTATTTTTGTAAAACATTTACATATAGCCATTTAAATACAAAAATGTAATAATTAAGCATTTGTTGTAATAGTTTATTAGGATGAGTAAAAACCATAACCCATGGACCATAACCCATGGATCTTAAACCCATACCAATGAAGACTTGATACAATGTATACTTAGATACATTGAATCTAGAGAAAACCCATGGACCAACCCATAACCCATGACCCATAACCAAAAAACCCATAGGCAAAGAGGAGCGTACCACGGATCCCTAAGATTACACTAGCCGGATCCCAAGTGGAAGGGATCCGTGGGATCCGTGGAACATAGGAGAAATTTGCCTATAAATAGAGAGCCATTTCTTCATTCTAACTTACCCCTTTTCTTACTAAATCTCTCATACACTCTCATTCTCTTCTAACACATAGATCACTTGATCTAGAGAGTTGTTCTTTCTTTCTATTTGTGATCCTCATATAGGTCCTTCTCTAAGCGAGATCACGAGCATTCTACAAGTCATCCAAGCAAGGGGTCCTTGATTGATTTGTCACTCCGCAAGATTGCTGTAGCGAAGATCTTGTATTTGATATTTCACATATTTGTTGTGTAATAGTTGTGTTGGTTTGGTCCACCGTGCTACGGACTCGGTATCTAGCTTTGTACCGGCAAAAGTGTAAGCAACGTTGTGAAGGCTTCTCCGCCAAGTGAAGGAGTTTGTTGACATAGTGCTTGAACTCGCGAGTAGGTGACTCGGGGAGTGGAGTAGGGCAAGGAAGGTGACCTTGTAGCCGAACCACTATAAATCGGTTGTGTCATTTCTATCCCTTAACTTTATCTATTTGCTTGCATTATCATTAGATCTATACGTTCTCAACATCCGTACGATTTCACATAATATCGAATCTAAAAGTTTTTGAAATCAACTTAAAATCGGCAAAACTATTCAACCCCCCTTCTAGTTTTCCACAGCAATGATGGAGGACCAAAAGTGCACGAAACAGTGCCAAATTCGGACGATCTTTGCACTTAATGAACCACAAGGACAAAATGTGCAATTTGACCAAACCACATGGACGATTTTTGCAATTTACTCCTACCAATTTTAAATAACATAATAGTGAGATACTCACAAGGCCACTAGATACAAATTACAATCCAAACCAATGCGTAAGTAGTAGGATTCTTCTAGATATATAGATAGGTAAAAACATGTAAACTTTTGAATAGTATTCGGTGTAGAATATGGAATGGGATCTTCTCAAGTTGAGAGATACAATTTGACTCAAGTTGGATGATTATGAGTCATTGAATTTGATTAAATGGTTCAAATCAAAAGAAGTTCATTGATTTGAATCATTTGATCAAATTCAATTACTTATAATGCCCCAACTTGAATTAAATCAGACTTTCAACTTGAAAGGATCACACGCTGTAAAATACTGACTCTCGTGTTATTTTGGAAAGTAATGAAAGTTACTCCGTATATGAGTGGGGGTAAATACGTTAAGAAAATAGACCTGACCTGACATGACAAGTACGACAAGGTCCTACGGTGAACATGGCAATGGTCTTTACTACACAATTAACTTTGGGTCCTACTATTAATACGGGGCTACCCATAGCCCTGTCACTTTTGTCCAGGAAATATTCCTTTTGTTCCTTCGCTTTTTTCAGTACAACACAGTTTTTTGTCAGTTTTTGTTCCGTATTTTCAGCTTTTAAGCGTTTGGGCTTATTAAACTTTATATTTACAGTTCAAGCATTTTCGGTTTATAGCTTTTGATAAAAAAAAAAAAAACAAACCAGCGTATGAATAAAAACATAGCCACCGTATGAATAACTCATCCCTTAACTTTGTTTCCAAATACTCCAACATATTATTTGGTCCACTTTTGAACCACCGAGGCTCTATGGTTCAAAGCTTCTCACATTGATCAAGTTTGTGAATATGAACCAAAGGGTTTTTGCTAAGATGGTACCAATTTTCGAAAAACTCATGGGCTCATTAGAGAGATTTTGTGAATAAAAGGTCAATGGTTCGAGTCTCGGCTCGTACTCACTTCAGTTGGTTTCACACTAGGCCAAGAAAATTGACGGAGTTATTTCTTATTAGATGAATAATAGTTGGTGCCAAAAGACACCCGATGTCAGGATGTTATCGTCTATTTACACATTTTTGTGAAAGGGTGTGAATATGAAGTTTAAAAAGCGTTATCTGATTATTAATTATACTATAGTATAGTAGTATTTTATAAAACAAATGGATAATAAGTGTCACGAGAGAAATCTTATTTTAGTTAGGCAAGCAAATTTTTTTTGAAGTAATAAAAGGATTATAAAACCAAATCAAACATCGATAGGCGTTGTATACTTAAGAGATAAAGTTAAAAAGTATGCACAAAAAGGTTTTATTCATCGATATGCGTTGTACAGAGAAGGTAACGTAAACAATCTTCTGTTCACAATCACCATAGAACAACATCGATAAAAGACGAGATCAACATGCAGAGAGTTGTATACTAAAAGAAATAAAGTTACAAAGTATACACAAAAAAAGGGTTTTATTCATGTTTTAGACAAGAGTTTTAGTGCGGTTAATTAGAAAAAGTGTTTATTTCTAGTAATTTAATGACTTAGTTAATACATTTTTTAATGTGAGAAGAATTTATGTATTAATTAACTTCACGGTAACATGTACTCAACGTACACAAGATTTAAAATCTCTTAATTAACGTTCACTGTAATTGTTTAATCTCGATCATACTATTTTATTAAGCTAAGTTGCGATAAAATAATAAAAAGTAAGTGAATAAACAACATTAGATTGGTGACATAATGGAAAAAGTGTTGGAATAAAATAATGTTGGATTTGGTAACGTATCACGTGGTAGACCTTGTGGTAAGGGAGGTGATTTGCACACTTCACAATTTGATTGGTACACTCCAATTTAGTACGTATTGCCATTTAGAAGAGGAGTAAAAGTGATGTAAGGGTATAAATGGCAATACACACTAAATTGGAGTGTGCCAATCAAGTTGTGAAGTGTGCAAATCAACTCCCTTGTGGTAAGGTAATTGCTACTAACTCTTTAAAGTTTAAACTATTCCTAGTCCTCAAAGCCATCATCAACTTGCATTTACTTTTTAACTTTCCAATTAGCTAGTGTCTTAATATTATGATTAGGGCTGCTAATTATTTAAGAGTTTCACTGTTTCATAAGTTTTGTTTTTTCTTTCCCGTGATGATATAAAATGAATATTCCCTTAGGTTTTGTAGTAAAAAACCTTTTATATACAATGTCGTTTACCGTGTAACATATACACAAATAAATTATATTGCAAGTTTATAAACATGCTTTTTTCGCTTAATATATACTAGCAGGTTATCCGCGCGTTGCAGTGGCGGGTATCTTGAAATAAAAAATTTCGATGAATACTGTATTTAAGTTTATTATGTCTTTTTTAACAATAAATTTATGGATATCAAAATTTCAGATACTCGCGTCCGTTCGCTCGAACCCATTGGCCCGTGTCTGCTCGGGCTCGAGCCCGTTTGGTCCACGCCAGTTCGGGCTCAAGCCCATTTGGCCCGTTGCCCGTTTGGGCTTTAATATTTGTATAATGTGCTTTATTATTTGTAGTAGCGAAATTTAATGCAGGAATTGTGTTTAATTTGGTTGTATAATATGTTTAATTTGGCTTTCAGGCTCTAGAATCCTTCTAGAATCGAAATTTGGAAGCTTACTCGAGATTAACCCGTTCAATCCAATCATTGGAATTTGGATTTGTCAGCATATTGGTAATCATACCACCAGACACAAATGGTTTTGAACTTTGGTCTTTGTTGCGAGTCGGGAGATGATCTTCACCTATGACTCTCTTTTTGCTCTTGGGGCACCCACAACATCAAAGACCACGGGATTCTTAGCAATCCAACTATCAAGAATATCTTGTTCCTTTTTAAGTTCATCTTGAAGAGCCCGATTTCTCTTAACTAGTTCAGTGTTTTGAATTTGCAAAGTGACAACCTCAAGCTTGGCTTGTTTTAAAATAAGCAGTTCATCTCTACACTTGTTTAATTCAAAACTTAGCTTGTTGTATGTTGAAAAAAGATTTAATCTTTGCTCTTCTATTAACTTAAGGTCAACATTAAGATAATTCATATAAGACTGCCAATCAGAGTCATCATCCATAGAAAGTAAAATGTTTTCCTTCTTCATAGTGATGTTGACCCATTCTCCATTTCTGGCATGATTCTTTCCAACAGCTAGTTTGTCCTCTTCGAGAGGGCCATCATTCTGCTGACATGCACCATTTCATCATCGATGACGGCTCTTCATCCCGGTCGAAGGTCTCAACAACAAGGCCTTTGTTTTACCGCAGATTGAACACTTTTGTTATTTCGAGGACTGGCCTCGAGAAATGCAAGCTTAGCTTTGACTTTCTTATATTTTGCTTCAAAATCAACAGCTTTTGTTTTGATCGATTTGTTTTGAAGGTTTTGATGAGACCGATAGATTTTTGGTTGAAATTCGCTAAAGCCCGAGGACTGATTTGACCTCGATGATTTATAAGAGGGTTCGAAATTGTTTTGAAAACAGTCTTTTGCAAATGACCTCTTTGTGACACTTAAAGCATTCAGTGTCCTCATTTGCTTTGGCATTTGAAAAACCTTTGTTTCTTTTATAAACTTTCGAGTTAGCAAGGAGTGCCCTTTCATGGAATTCAGTGTTCGGTCATTTAGGTACTCCTCACTGATCTCTCATCGTGCTCATCATCGAATTTTTGGAAAATCTTGAACAACATTGTTAGAGTAGAAAGCAGTTGATATTGGTGATGAGGTGGTGGTCGGGACTTCGACTTCCTCGAGACTTCTTTAAGTCAGGGTATCGTCTGTTGATGAGGTTTTCCTCATAGACAAATTTCCCATAAATTTCGTGAAGCTCGAGATTTTGGATATGATTAGCATTCCTAAGTCCCTGAGAGAAATTCAACCACTTCTCGGGGAGACTGTTGACAAAACCAACATTGATTTCATGTTTGGACAACTTAACACCATCATTTGACAGTTCATTTAAAAGAGTTTTGTACATGGTGTAAGTTTGAGAGAGAGTTTCGAGTCCTTAGCCCGAAGGTGTTATACTCAAGTTTCGTGTCCATTATCCTGCTTTTCCTTGGTATCGATGGTCCTTCATGACTATGAACTAGGTCATCCTGTGTTTGCTTAGCTGTACTACATCTTATAATCAGATTCCATAATATCGCGGAAGACAAGATATTATGATACTTTTGAGTCTTTGGTCCCGATTGACCACTCTCCTTTCATCCACGGGTCCATCGAGTTTCGTGGTTTGGGTAACCCTACAGCAGTCTTTGGGACAAATGGACCTTCATTTATACACTTGATATAATAAGGTTCCATCCCAATCAAATAGCAAAGCATTCGCTTTTTCCATTTGTTGAATTTGCCAACTTCAAGTCTAGGGGCAACAAATGAATAAGCTCCACCCTTTTTATCGACTAGTTGGGTTACATCAATTTCAGCCATTTAGGATCCTAATTTAAAAACTTTTAGAGCGGCCTAAAACGAGTTTTATAATTAGCCTTGCTCTGATACCACTTGTTATTCCCCGTTCACTATCGTTTAAAACAGTTTAAATATATAAAACAAGTTAATAGTGAACTATGACTGAAATTAACATAAGTAAAACACACAGAGTAATTTTCAACATCATATTCTTATTAGAAATAAATCAACAAAGAATACGTACCCAAGTACTTCGGAATAGTACTTGGGATTGAAATGACAAAGTTGGTGACTCTTCTCTAAGCTCAGCTAAGTCCGAAAGCACAACTCTTAGAGCTCACCGAGCTATCTCAGGAACTAAGTTGTATTTGGAGGAGTGAAAAGATGGCTTGCGTGGGTGTGTTTTTACAATTCACAAGCTTAACCTTTTCACTCCATCTCTTATGCTATTTATACATGTATGAGTTTTAACTCTTTCCTAAGTGACAACCGACATCATACGTAAGACAAAATATCTGATGTATTTTGTCTCTATTTAGAAAGACTATTCTAGGTAAGAGACAAGACTACTTTCCTAAGTTCGTTGATGACACCGAGCCTGATCTTTTTCCATTCAGGGAAAGTTGACTTTGGTTGATAAGGACATTGTCTTATCTGATTCAAACTTATCCCGCCTTGTCCTCGCTTTCTTCGTCTTTTCATCCTTCAGCCTTCTACTTCTTTGTCTTCAGTAAGCAGTTGGAGAGGAGTCTTGGGGAATCAATGAGTTATTGTCATCACTCACTGAATCCATCATCTTCTTCTTGACTCAGTCTTCACCCTTTAAGTTCCGCCATACTGAGTGGAGAGACTTCTTCTTCGCCTCGCATCAGTATCCTCGAAGATGACTCACCGAGAGACTATGCACTCAGTGACCTGTTAGTGTTTAACGGACTAAACACTTGGGCTATTTTCTATTCAAATCCTAGATTAAGGGGTTTGGGTATTTACTGAACCCAACAGATCTCCCCTATTTGGATATACAAATAGCCTAAGTGGTTGATCAATGTAAGTGAGCAAATGGCTTCTTCTTACACTGAATGTACTAATGAATACAATAAGGAACACTGAGTAAATTAACAAAACATACATCTTTTATTGATCGATTACATAGTTCCTGTCACTAGTACAACAGATAAAACAAAATGATGTCAGTCCAGATGGATTCCTAGTGCTTCAAGCTTGACCTTCTTGGTGATGAGTGTTTCCCCGGATGGTCTCTTATCTTGCGTTTAAGTCAGTCAAGAGAACCCGATATTCGCAGGAGTCTGAATTTGAGAGGCCACCGGAATATAGCCGATCATTGTAGCCACTCTACCGATCAATATCACTCCACCTTTGGAATGCCGGGTTTCCATAGACATTAATGAAAAATAGCCCTCTTCGGGCTTTTCAATCACAAGACAGCCACAAACTTCACTCTTTCAAGCGCTCCCTATTACACTCCAGTGCACTTTAATCTCGTGTTGGAACTCAACTCTCTTCCTTTTGCCAGTGGATGATTGTGGTTGAGATCCTGTAGTGCGCTTAAGGCGGTGAATTCCAATTGGGACAATCCTCGATCTTTCATATCTTTAAGAGCATTTTCATCGTGTCCTTAACCATCGCATTCTTCTTCTTTTCAATAATTAGACCAAGCTCATCGAGTTCGGTGATCCCAAAGTCGCTGAATTTGGGGGATCATGAACCTTGAAGTGTCTTTTATCATCCCTCTGAAACGTTCATGGCCGCTGGTTTGGTATTGGGGATGATTCTCGACATCGTGGTCTTTTCGTGAGCCTTTTCTTGTCATTGGCCATCGTAATGTTCAATTACGCTTTGCCGATGGCTTCAGCTTTCTTCTTCTTCTTCCAACTGCTTTTCTCATTTCACCATCCGAGCAACTGAGCTTCCTTGAACTTTTGTCCCGCCTGCGACCTTTTGGAGTTTCTTAGGATCAATTCCCATGTTCTCGGCTTCTTCAAATGACAACCTTTGCCAGTTCTTCTCTATTCTTCTTATCTTCTTCACTTGTTTCAATCTCTCTCTTCTTCTTTAGCAAGATATTTACTTAGCCGTTGAGGTGTGAGAAGGTATTCATGTCACCGATTTTGTAGGAATCTTCGTGCTCAAGAGTTGTCATTTTGCCTTTTCCTTTGTCCCGCCCGAGGAAGATGAAGTTGCTACCGTGGGTGGTGGTGTTGTTGTTATTGGTGTGATTCTTGCCGGTGTTGTTGTTGTTGATGTTGTTGGTGGGATTAATGAGATAGGTGTTCTTGAGACCTGGTGGTGATGATGAGATTTGAGCCACCGATGTTGATGGTGTTGGCTCCCCGATGTGAAGGAGGTTCTTTAGCAATATTCTCCCCTCAACCGCTTTAGTTGAGCTTCGGTGAGGGCAAGAGTTGGAGTCGGTGCTGAGTGGGATCGAGCAACACCCTTGAAGGCCTGATGAATTTATGAGATCATAGCCTTGATGTCCGAAGTGTCGGATTGAATACCGTGAATTTAGCTTCCAAATTAGCCGAGAAACTTCCAGAGCGTCATTCTGGGCCCAAGATTCCGGCCGTAGATGAGGATGCTCGAGTCAAAGTAGCCACCTACATATTCAAAGAGTCCAATGTAGCTTGAAGAGACTGGATTGAGGATGGAAGACCTGAACATTTGCCGACTTGAGCATATCGAAAGCGATTCAGTGAGGCTTGAGGATTGTTTCAAGTACGCCTCGAGCGCCTAGCACTTTAGAGTTGAGTGCTAGGTCTTCTTTGACAAATTACTTGATTTCATCTATCTTTGTACCTACACCTTGAAGATGCCTGAGGAATTTAGCCATGCTTGTCATCCGGTCGGTGAAGGTTGTCATACATCAAATCCCTGTGCTCATGAACATTTTCATCAAAGCCATGTACCTCAGCCTTTAGATCAACATAACTTGCAAGGCAGCCTCAAGTGTTGTTCCCACGTGTTTCAAAGTGACCCCGAGTATAATTTTCTTGAAGCTTTGGTGATCCAATCGAACAAGTCAGCCTTTCAAGTAAGTGGGAGAACATTATCAAATCTATCAAATTCATCGCTGGAGGAAGAGGAGTCATCATTGTCCGACTTGATGGTGATTCAATATGCTCTGTAGATCAGGAGGCTCTTGTTCGACTTGAACCTCAGCGCCCATTTCTTCTCCAAATGATAAAATTTCATCATCGATTTCAAGAAGCTCATCTTCGAAAAGAGTATGCCAAGAACATCGACAGCTTAACTGTGGAGTTGGTGATGGGTTCCATATCGGCCGGTGGTATGTTTCCCTCTCGAGTCTTTGTCCCCGCTTGACCCCTCGAACACGGTGGGCGTTTCCCAGTGCCTTCGCTGGAGTCGATTGGTTGTGGGTTCCGTGATCGGCGGGTTGTTCCTTTCCTTCAAGTCTTTGTCCCCATGACCCCGAGACACGGTGGGCATTTCCCGTGCCTTTAGCAGAGTCAGTGATAGTTGTATCCCTATCAACGGGTTGTTTGATTCCCTCTAAGTCTTTGGGATCGATCGGTGTGCCCTCGCACAAAGGCCGTGATTTGCTAATGTCATCCTTGGCGCTTGTGGAAGGCGCCTCCTACCAGGGGTTGTATGTGTCCTCACGGATCTTGGGGAGTAGTGGTTGTGACCAAGGGCATTGACTCGTGATGTATCGTGTCCTTCATTGTCATGGGGGTGGATGTTGCCCGGTCATCGTGGGTGTCTTTTTAGTCTCGGGCCTTTTGTGCCTTTTTAGGCGTGTTCTGAAGCCTCAGTGGCCCACGGGACTTGGGTTTAGTCTTAGTCCCACCTGAGACTTCCCATTTCTCTTTTAGGAGCACGGTTTGGAGACCGATCCCTCCCGGTTGTTTACAAAGCAACCATATGGGCCGTTAATTCAATAGGAGTGACAAGGGATGGGTCTTTTTGAAAATTTGATTGGCTCAGATGCACGGTAAAGCACAAAATTTTTCTTCCTAAGGATAATTTGAACCCAAGAACACTTGCAAAGCTCAAGAGACAAACCTAGGATACGAAACGTATTTCGTCCTAGTTTTGCTCTGTAGCTTGGTTACGAAATCATTGTAAATGATCTCCCTATGTCGATTGACCCCATTCATCAAGCAGTATGCCATCATCAACTGAATAGAGTTAACTTGTTCGGTGGATGAGTGGTTCCCGCCGAGGACCTGAATCACAAAAGTGAATAGGATCCTCCAAGCCACGGAAAATGAGCTTTTGGTGACTGGGGTCCTGTCCAAAAACGTTGGATCTAAAACGATTTGTTTTAACCCATCCTTCACGTGGAGGGTTCAGATGGGCGACATAAACTCCTTTGTTATAATCCAACCCCGTTGAAGTGAAAACGTTTTATAATCCGGGGTGAATTGTTGTTGCCCCCGTGAAGACGAATCGATGAGATATTCCCGAGAGGTCCGAGGTTGTTCTCATCGATGGAGGTGTCGGGTCATAGGCCTGGTAAGCGTTGCCCAAAATTCCTCGAGGAGATTTTGGTAAACAATGGAGGGACACCAATAAAGGCCGCTTTTCAAGTGGGCAATTAAACAAAATTTCATAATGTCCTTGTAGGTCAGGACAGTTTCGTAGGTATTCAAAGTTGCCTATGACATTATTAGTTTTAAATTCAACATTTGTAAGATCCCTACCCTCGAGAAGCAAACCGAGAGATTGAGTTCTACCCATTTCCATTTAAAAGATTTTAGGGTTTTGAAAATATTTTGACTAGAATAATCAAAGTTTTTTTTGATCTCTCAAGTTTGTGATGAAAAACTTTTGTAAATGTTTACAAGAAGGTTTTTCCAAAAGATGTTTGAAGAGTTTTTGAGCACACACAAATATTTCTGAGTTTTAGAAATGATTTTGGCAGAGTTTTGTTGTAGAAAATAATTTGTGTGTGTTTATTTGTTTTGGAAGAGGGTATTTATAGAGTGGTGAGAAGGGTGATTTGTGCACAAATGGGAATATTAAGAGTCGGTTTTTGAAAAATGTTTGAATTTCCACATTTAATGCTACCACTCCATTACCCTCAGTAAAATCCCGTTTTCAAGGAGAGTCTTGCAAGTAATTAAAAGTGCACTTTTGCAGAGATAAAATATCAATTTGATATTTTTTGTGAGAGGATGCATTAAATTCCAAGTGGGATGATAGTAAGACAAAGAGAAATATATTCCTTTATTAAATTAGTGTGGTTACCAACCTAGGACATTTAAGTAACTGATACTTGGATCATTTAGTTACTCATTCAATGCTCTATGTCAAATGTCAGGGACCATGAATGAGTCTTACTCATTCAGTGAGAGATTTGTTTTGGATGTTCAGGGAGGATGAACCATTTCAGAGAACTTCTTGAGATTGGTTTTCGATACCGACTTTCAATGTCAAGCATTCCCAATTCTTTCGCCTCTCAAGGTAGGTTCATCCAAGGGTTTGGTGAAGATATCGACCAGTTGATATTCAATAGGGATGAAATGAAGTTCTATGTCTCCTTTCATTATGTGATCCCTGATGAAGTGATATCTCGATATCAATGTGTTTGGTTCTTTAGTGGAGGACGGGTTGTTGGAGATTGCAATAGCGGTGTTATCACGAATATGGGCACCATTTTGTAATGGATGTCATAGTCACCGAGTTGACTTTTCATCCATAATACATTGGCACAACATCCTGCAGCAGCTACATATTCACTTCACTGAGGACATAGCCACCGATTGTTGCTTTTAGCACTCCAACAAACCGGTTTTCCTCCAAGAAATTGACAGGACCGAGGTACTTTTTCGTCCATGTTGCACCAAAGACATAATCGAATCGAGTAACCCTGAGATCAAACCCCGAGCATTTTGGATAATAGAGTCCAAGATTAGGGGTTCCCTTCGGTACTGAGTATTCTTTTGGCTGCAGTGGAGATGGGATTCTTTAGGATTGGTGATATCTTGCTATTAGACGGTGAGAATTGGATGTCCGGTCTAGAAGCGCTTAGATACATCAGTAAGCCTACAATCCCTCTGAAATGAGTTTGATTGATTGATTTGCCAGTGAGATCAGGTCCAAGGTTGTTAGGTGGGACCATTGGAGTCTTCACTGAGGCACAGTCAGATATCTCATATTTCTTCAAGAGATTTCGGTGTATTTCTCTTGATCGATGGATATTCCTTTATCAGTTTACGATTTGTAGTCCAAGAAAGTATGTGAGTTCCCCCATCATGCTCATTTCAAACTTCTTTGTCATCAGCTTTTCAAACTGTTTGCAAAGTTTGTAGTTTGTTGAGCCAAAGATGATGTCATCAACATACACTTGGACTAGTATCATATCCTGTTGGGTTCTATAGACAAACAGTGTGTTGTCTATCTTTCCTCTGACAAACTTGTTTTGTATCGTGAAGGCCGAGAGAGTTTCATACCATGCCCTTGGAGCTTGTTTAAGTCCATAAAGGGCTTTGTCAAGCTTGCGACATAGTCGGGAATTCACTACTCTCAAAGCACGGGGTTCTTTGAACATACACATCTTACTTGAGATCACCATTTAAGAATGCACTTTTAACATCCATTTGGTAGACCATGAAGTTCATGTATGTTGCATATGCAAGGAAGATCCCGATGGCTTCCATTCTTGCAACAGAGCAAATGTCTCATCATAGTCAATGCCTTCTTGTTGACTGTAACCTTTGGCTACAAGTCCGGCTTTGTTTTTAATGACAAGATGCTGCTTTCATCAGCTTTTGTTTCAAAACCCACTTCATTCCTATGACTACTACATCCTGAGGATATTTGATCAAGGTCATGACCTTGTTTTTATCAAACTGTTGCAGTTCTTCTTGCATAGCTGAACGCAGCTTGGGTGTTTTAGAGCTTCAGATGACACTTTTGGGTTCTATATCGACAAGTAATCAAGATATAGACATTCATTGGCTGAAGCTGCAGCTAGATTTGCACCATGCTTCTAGTGAGCATGCCCTCAGTGGGTTCACCAATGATGTTTACAAGCTCAATGTCCCGAGTTCTTGTCCACTTACTTTGTGGACTGGGATATGAGCTTGAAGATGTCACCGGAGTTCGAGATGTGAGTTCAGTTGCAAGAGCCACAGAATCATTTAGAACATCTGTAAAGATGTCTTGTTCAGGGTGAGGTTCATGAGTTACGTGTTCCTGATCATTTGGATCGGTGTTTCCTATCCCAAAGGAGGGATCGACCGATTATCAATGAACTCACTAATAGTTGGTTGGGGTAGGTTGTGAGGTAAGACATAGTATGAGATGTCGATCACTTGATATGAGGATTGAATTCAGTGTTGTACTCATCGAGGATATCTTGATGAGTTATCAATTCTATTTCCTCCATCGAGGTGTTGGTGAACTGATGCTTTCAAAGGCACTTTCATCAAAGGTGATATGAAAGGTTTCCTCAACTTGTTGTCTCCTTGTGTTAAAACCCTGAAGGCTTTGGAGATCGGTGAGTAGCCTAAGAAGTATCCATCATCAGATTTAGCATCAAACTTGCCTAGATGATCCTTGTGGTTATGAATGAACACAGGACATCCAAACACATGAAAATAGGCGATGTCGAAGTCTACCTTTGAAGATCTCATATGGGGTGGGTTTTATTATGTCTTTTGACAATGATTGACCTGTTGAGTGTAATGTGCGCTTTTATCCGCTCACCCGTAAATGCTTTGAGAGGGAGAGCCATTTAACATGGTTCTAGCGTACCTCAATGAGAGTTTTGTTTTTCCTTTCAGAACCCCATTTTGTTCAGGGGTATATGGAGACGAGAAATTTTGAGAAATTCCTTTTTCATCACAAAAACTCTCAAGCTCTTGATTTCGAACTCAGACCATTGTCAGCTTCGATTTGTTTAACTAATGTCATTCTCGGTTTTCAATCTTCCCGATGAATGACATTATCTATTAGCCCCGACTCTTTTTGGAAAGATAGTATACCCAAGTGTATCTTGAGAACTCATCAACAATGACAAGTGTATACTTCTCATGCGGATTGATCCGGGACCGACAGTCCAAAGAGATCCATGTGCAGGAGTGAAGGCGCTTTTGATGGAGAAATTTTGTTTGGTTTTGAATGATGCTCGTGGTGTTTGCCTTTTCACAAAGTGAGCATGGTTTGTCTTTGCAAAACCGGTGATGGTAAGCCAAGGACCTTGTTTTGTTTTGCCAAGTTGTTGAGGTTTTTGAAGTTTAAGTGTGAGAGTCTCTTATGCCACGACCCAATTGATAGTTTCAATGGCTTTAGCAAAGAGACAAGTTCCATCTTGGGAGAGTGTTGACATGTCTAGCACATAAACATCATCTCTCTAGGAGCGATTAACACCACTTCCTTGTTGGCATTGAAGATGGTACCTTGTTTGTCATTGAATTGCACAATGTACTTAGCATCACAAAGTTGACTGACACTGATGAAATTGTATTTTAGACCATTGACATAAGCTATTCTAGAGAAAACTATTCCATTGCGCATTGAACCATAACCTTCCGTAGGACATGATGAGTTATCACCAAACACTACTTTGGGTCCTGGTTCTTCTATATACGTGTGCAGATACTCCTTTACACCAGTCATACTTCTTGAGCATCCACTATCTAGATGCCAAATAGGATCCCTGGCGTGTCTCTGCACAAGTAGTAAACTGAATTAGTTTCTCTTAGTGACCCACTTACTAGTGGGCTTGGGTCTCAAGGTCTCTTTGAATTTGGTGATTGACTCATGTTAGGTGGTTGAGTGCATTGTGCTACCACAGTGTTTTATTTAGAGACCGAGTATGACTCGCTGATTTTGGGTTGTTTTATACCTCTCCTTGCATGAATGACACTGTCATGTTGGGATGTCTCATGAGCCGGATTACCGCGATATATTACAAAGATGTGTTCATGAGACAATCATCATGATGATGATCATTAAACCCACAAAGTGAGGGCACAGGAGGAAAAGGTTTTGCCCTATTCTTGGGAGCGGTTTGGAGGATGAAGCATACCGATGACCAACTTTGGTATAGTTTGCTTGACCGACATACTTGTAGGTGGTCTCAGACTCTGTGATCATCCTTTTTCGGATCATGCAAAAGGATTCTATAGCAGTTGTTAGTGGTATGGCGGTGTAATGACACTTCACACTTTGCTTGGGTTTGTTAGTGGATTTTGACTTTGATGAGCTAGATGAGGCTGACTTAGTATCCTTGATTGAATCAGGAGCTTCTTCGATGGAGTCCATCTTTTCGGTCCTCCTCACAAGCTCAAAGGTTAGTTCTTTGAATTTGGTCACCTTCGGTGGGAACAGAGGATGTTGAAGTCTCAGTAGGAGTAGACTCTTGTTGAGTTGGTTTTGTTGGTCTTTTCTGGATGGTTCTACCAAGTCCAGACCTTTCTTTTGGTGAGTGAGGATTGAATTGTAGTGGAGTAAGCTCGAGCTTGGTGCAAAGGCACCAAGAGGTTTCGAGTGGTGGAAGCGGTGCTTGAGATTCCGCTGCACTCGAGATGTGTTCAGACTCTTGGGTACATCGAGGGAGTCCAAGCATGCTTTTAGAGCTTGGCTTTCAGTGCTCTAGAATCCTTCTAGAATCGAAATTTGGAAGCTTACTCGGATTAACCCGCTTCAATCCAATCATCGGAATTTGGAGTTGTCAACATATTGGTAATCATACCACCGACCAAATGGTTTTGAACTTTGGTCTTTGTTGCGAGAGTCAGGGAGATGATCTTTACCTATGACTCTCTTTTTTTCTTGGGGCACCCACGATCAAAGACCTCGGGATTCTTAGCGTCCAACTATCAAGAATATCTTGTTCCCTTTTAAGTTCATCTTGAAGAGCCTGATTTCTCTTAACTAGTTCAGTGTTTTGAATTTGCAAAGTGACAACCTCAAGCTTGGCTTGTTTTAAAATAAGCAGTTCATCACTACACTTGTTTAATTCAAAACTTAGCTTGTTGTATTTTGAAAAAGATTTAATCTTTGCTCTTCTATGAACTTAAGGTCAACATTAAGATAATTCATATAAGACAGCCAATCAGAGTCATCATCCATATAAAGTAAAATGTTTACCTTCTTCATAGTGATGTTGACCCATTCCCCATTTCTGGCATGATTCTTTCCAACAGCTAGCTTGTCCTCTTCTGAGAGGGCCATCAGTACTGCGACATGCACCATTTCATCATCGATACACCGGATCTTCATCGGTCGAAGGTCTCAAAGAACAAGGCCTTTGTTTTTACCCCGCAGCAGATTGAACACTTTTGTTATTTCGAGGGACGGCCTCGAGCAATGCAAGCTTAGCTTTGAATTTCTTATATTTTGCTTCAAAATCAACAATTTTGTTTTGATCGATTTTTTTGAAGGTTTTGATGAGACCGATAGATTTTTGTTGAAATTTGCTAAAGCTCGAGGACTGATTTGACCTCGATGGTTTATAAGAGGGTTCAGAAATTGTTTTTGATAAACAGTCTTTTGCAAAATGACCTCTTTTGTGACAATTAAAGAATTCAGTGTCCTCATTTGCTTTGGCATTTGAAAAACCTTTGTTTCATTTTATAAACCTTCGAGAGTTAGCAAGGAGTGCCCTTTCCGAATTCAGTGTTCGGTCATTTAGGTACTCCTCACTTGATCTCTCATCGCTCATCATCGAATTTTCGAAAAATCTTGAACAACATTGTTAGAGTAGAAAGCGCTTGATATTGGTGATGAGGTGGTGGTCGTGGACTTCTTGACTTCTTGATACTTCTTTAAGTCAGGGTATCGTCTGTTGATGAGGTTTTCCTCATAGACAAATTTCCCATAAATTTCGTGAAGCTCGAGATTTTGGATATGATTAGCATTCCTGAGTCCCTGAGAGAAATTCAACCACTTCTCAGGGAGACTGTTGACAAAACCAACATTGATTTCATGTTTGGACAACTTAACACCATCATTTGACAGCTCATTTAAAAGAGTTTTATACCCGTGTAAGTTTGAGAGAGAGTTTCGAGTCCTTAGCCCCGAAGGTGTTATACTCAAGTTTCGTGTCCATTATCCTTTTTCCTTGGTATCGATGGTCCTTCATGACTATGAACTAGGTCATCCGATTTGCTTAGCTGTACTACATCTTATAATGATTCCATAATATCGTCAAGAAGACAAGATATTATGATACTTTTGAGTCTTTGGTCCTGGTTGACCACTCTCCTTTCATCCTGGGTCCACTGAGCTTCAGGTTTGGGTAACCCTTCAGCAGTCTTTGGGACAAATGGACCTTCATTTATACACTTGATATAATAAGGTTCCATCCCAATCAAATAGCAAAACATTCGCTTTTCCCATTTGTTGAATTTGCCAACTTCAAGTCTAGGGGCAACAGGTGAATAAGCTCCACCCTTTTTATCGACTAGTTGGGGTACATCAATTTCAACCATTTAGGATCCTAATTTAAAAACTTTTAGAGCGGCCTAAAAACGAGTTTTATAATTAGCCTTGCTCTGATACCACTTGTTGTTCCCTGTTCACTATCGTTTAAAACAGTTTAAATATATAAAACAAGTTAATAGTGAACTATGACTGAAATTAACATAAGTAAAACACACGAAGTAATTTTCAACATCATATTCTTATTAGAAATAAATCAACAAAGAATACGTTACCCAAGTACTTGCGAAATAGTACTTGGGATTGAAATGACAAAGTTGGGTGACTCCTCTCTAAGCTCGGGCTAAGTCTGAGCACAACTCTTAGAGCTCACTAAGCTATCTCAAGAACTAAGTTGTATTTGGAGGAGTGAAAAGATGGCTTGCAGTGGGTGTGTTTTACGAATTCACAAGCTTAATTTTTTCACTCCATCTCTTATGCTATTTATACATGTATGAGTTTTAACTCTTTCCTAAGTGACAAATCGACATCATACGTAAGACAAAATACTGATGTATTTTGTCTCTGTTTACAAAGACTATTCTAGGTAAGAGACAAGACTACTTTCCTAAGTTCAGTGATGACACCGAGCCTGATCTTTTGCCATTTAGGGAAAGTTGACTTTGGTTGATAAGGACATTGTCTTATCTGATTCAAACTTATCCCGCCTTGTCCCGCTTTTCTTCTCTTTTCATCCTTCGCCTTCTACTTCAGTTTGTCTTCAGTAGCAGTTGGAGAGAGTCATGGGGATTCAGTGAGTTATTGTCATCACTCACTGAATCCATCATCTTCTTCTTGACTCGGTCTTCACCCTTTAAGTTCCGCTTCATCGAGTGGAGAGACTTCTTCTTCCGCATCGAGTATCTGAAGATGACTCACCGAGACTATGCACTCAAGTGACTGTTAGTGTTTAACGGTTTAAACACTTGGACTATTTTCTATTCAAATCCTAGATTAAGGGGTTTGGTTATTTCTGAACCCAACATCCCATTTGGATATACAAATAGCCTAAGTGGTTGATAAGTGTAAGTGAGCAAATGGCTTCTTCTTACACTGAATGTACTAATGAATACAATAAGGAACACCGAGTAAATTAACAAAACATACATCTTTTATTGATCAGATTACATAGTTCCTGTCACTAGTACAACAGATAAAACAAAATGATGTCGTCGGATGGATTCCTAGTGCTTCAAGCTTGACCTTCTTGGTGATGAGTGTTTCCCTGTCAAGATGGTCTCTTATCTTTGCGTTTAAGTCGGTGCGTAACCCGATATTCAGGAGTCTGAATTTGAGAGGCCACTGGAATATAGCCGATCATTGTAGCCACTCCAAACCTGATCAATATCACTCCACCTTTGGAATGCTGGGTTTCCATAGACATTAATGAAAAATAGCCCTCTTTCAGGCTTTTCAATCACAAGACAGTTCACAAACTTCACTCCTTCAAGGCAGGCTCCCTATTACACTCCAGCGGCACTTTAATCTCGGTTGGAACTCAACTCTCTTCCTTTTGCCGGTGGATGATTGTGGTTGAGATCCTTGTGGTGCGCTTAAGGCGAAATTTGGGCCAATGGACAATCCTCGTCTTTCATATCTTTTCTGAGCATTTTCATCGTGTCCTTAACCACCGCATTCTCTTCTTTTCAATAATTGGACCAAGCTCACCGAGTTCGCTGATCCCAAAGTCGTGAATTTGAGGGATCATGAACCTCGAAGTGTCTTTTATCATCCCCTCTCGTAAACGTTCATGGCCGTGGTTTGGTATTGGGGATGATTCTACATCTGTGATCTTTTTCAGAAGCCTTCGCTTGTCATTGTCCAGTTGTAATGTTCAATTCTGCTTTGCCTGATGGCTTCAGTTTTCTTCTTCTTTTCTTCCAACTATTTTCTCATTTCAAACCCGAGCGGCTGAGCTTCCATGAACTTTTGTCCTGCGCTTACCTTTTGGAGTTTCTTAGGATCAATTCCCATGTTCTCGCCTTCTTCAATGACAACCTTTGCTGCTTCTCTATTCTTCTTATCTTCTTTAGCTTGTTTCAATCTCTGTTCTTCTTTAGCAAGATATTTACTTAGCTGTTGAGGTGTGACAAGGTATTCGATGTCGCCGATTTTGTAGGAATCTTCTCAGTGCTCGGAGTTGTCATTTTGCCTTTTCCTTTGTCCTGGCCTCGAGGAAGATGAAGTTGCTACCGGGGTGGTGTTGTTGTTATTGGTGTGATTATTGTCAGTGTTGTTGGTGGGATTGATGAGATAGGTGTTGCTGAGACTGGTGGTGATGATCAGATTTGAGCCACTGATGTTAATGGTGTTGGATCCCCCTCAGTGTGAGAAGGAGGTTCTTTAGCAATATTCTCCCCTCAACTATTGCCGGCTTCAGTGAGGGCAAGAGTTGGAGCGGTGCTGAGGGGGACTGGCGAGCATTGACCCTTGAAGGCCTGATGAATTTCGAGATCATAGCCTTGATGTGCGAAGTGTCGATTGAATACCGGTGACTTTAGCTTCCAAATTAGCCCGAAACTTCCAGAGTCATTCGGGCCCAAGATTCCGGCCGAGATGAGGATGCCCGAGTCAAAGTAGCCACTGGTATTCAAAGAGTCCAATGTAGCTTGAAGAGACTGGACTGAGGATGGAAGACCACGAACATTTGCTGACTTGAGCATATCGGCGGTTCAGTGAGGCTTGAGGATTGTTTCAAGTACGCCTCAGTTGCCTCTAGCACTTTAGAGTTGAGTGTTGGGTCTTCTTTGACAATTTCCTTGATTTCATCTATCTTTGTACCTACACCTTGAAGATGCCTGAGGAATTTAGCCATGTTGTCATCCAATCGGTGAAGGTTGTCATACATCAGATCCCTGTGCTCATGAACATTTTCATCAAAGCCATGTACCTCAGCCTTTAGATCAGATAACTTGCAGGCCTCAGTGTGTTGTTCCCACAGTGTTTCAGTGACCCCAGAGTATAATATTCTTGAAGCTTTGGTGATCCACTGAACAAGCTGCCTTCGATAAGTGGGAGAACATTATCAAATCTATCAAATTCATCAGTGGAGGAAGAGGAGTCATCATTGTCCGGCTTGACTGGTGATTCAGTATGCTCATGTGGATCAGGTTGAGGCTCTTGTTCAGCTTGAACCTCAACGTCCATTTCTTCTCCACTTGATAAAATTTCCTCATCGGTTTAAAGCAAGCTCATCTTCGAAAGAGTATGCCGAACATCAAAGCTTGAACTGGGGGTTGGTGATGGGTTCCATATCAGCGGTGGTATGTTTCCTCTCGAAGTCTTTGTCCCCGTTGACCCCTCGGACACGGTGGGCGTTTCCCTGCCTTCGCTGAGTCGAGGATTGGTTGTGGGTTCCGTATCGGGCGGGTTGTTCCTTTCCTCCGAGTCTTTGTCCACCAGTGACCCCGAGACACGGTGGGCGTTTCCCATGCCTTTAGCGAGTCGTGATAGTTGTATCCCTATCAGTAGGGTTGTTCGATTCCTCGAGTCTTTGGGATCGATCCGTGTGCCCTCGGGCAAAGGCGTGATTTTCTAATGTCATCCTTGGAGTTGTGGAAGGCTCCCTACCACCGGTTGTATTTGTCCCTCGGATCTTGGGGAGTAGTGGTTGTGACCAAGGGCACGGACTGTGATGTATCGGTGTCCTTCGTTATCATGGGGGTGGATGTTGCCTGGTCATCAGTGGGTGTCTTTTTAGTCTCGGGCCTTTTGTGCCTTTTAGGCTATGTTCCCGAAGCCTCGGGGCCCCAGGACTTGGGTTTAGTCTTAGTCCCACCGAGACTTCCCCTCTCTTTTAGGAGCAGGTTTGGAGACACCGATCCCTCCCGGTTGTTTACAAAGCAACCATATGGGCCTTCAATTCAATAGGAGTGACAAGGGATGGGTCTTTTTGAAAATTTGATTGGCTCAGATGCCTGGTAAAGCATAAAATTTTTCTTCCCGAGGATGATTTGAACCAAGAACACTTGCAAAGCTCAAGAGACAAACCTAGGATACGAAACGTATTTCGTCCTAGTTTTGCTCAGTAGCTTGGTTACGAGATCACCGTAAATGATCTCCCCATGTCGACAAGTGACCCCATTCATCAAGCAGTATGCCATCATCAACTGAATAGAGTTAACTTGTTCAGTGGATGAGTGGTTCCCGCCGAGGACACAATCACAAAAGTGAATAGGATCCTCCAAGCCACGAAATGAGCTTTTGGTGATGGGGTCTGCCCAAAACGTTGGATCTAAAACGATTTGTTTTAACCCATCCTTCACTGTGGAGGGTTCATGATGGGCGACATAAACTCCTTTGTTATAATCCAACCCTGTTGAAGTGAAAACGCTTTATAATCCGGGTGAATTGTTGTTGCCCAGTGAAGACTGACGATGAGATATTCCCCGAGAGGTCGAGGTTGTTCTCATCGTGGAGGTGTCGGGTCATAGGCCTTGGCTGTTGCCCAAAATTCCCTGAGGATATTTTGGTAAACAATGGAGGACACGAATAAAGGCCGTTTTCAGTTGTCAATTAAACAAAAATTTCATAATGTCTTTGTAGGTGGGACAGTTTCGTGGTATTCAAAGTTGCCTATGACATTATTAGTTTTAAATTCAACATTTGTAAGATCACCTACCCATCGAGAAGCAAAGCTGAGAGACTGAGTTCTAGCCATTTCCATTTAAAAGATTTTAGCGTTTTGAAAATATTTTGACTAGAATAATCAAAGTTTTTTTGATCTCTCAAGTTTGTGATGAAAAACTTTTGTAAATGTTTACAAGAAGGTTTTTCCAAAAGAGGTTTGAAGAGTTTTTGAGCACACACAAATATTTCAGAGTTTTAGAAATGATTTTGGCGAGTTTAGTTGCAGAAAATAATTTGTGTGTGTTTATTTGTTTTGGAAGAGGGTATTTATAGAGTGGTGAGAAGGGTGATCTCTGCACAAATGGGAATATTAAGAGTCGTTTTTGAAAACGCTTTGAATTTCCACATTTAATGCCGCCACTCCATTACCCTCAGTCCCGCTTTTCAAGGGAACAGCTTGCAAAGTACGCAATGAAAAGTGCACTTTTGAAGAGATAAAATATCAATTTGATATTTTTTGTGAGAGGAGGCATTAAATGCCAAGTGGTATGATAGTAAGACAAACAGACATATATTCCTTTATTAAATTAGTGTGGTTACCAACCTAGGACATTTAAGTAACTGATACTTGGATCATTTAGTTACTCATTCAATCCTCTATGTCAAATGTCAGGGACCCTGAATGAGTCTTACTCATTCAGTGAGAGATTTGTTTTGATGTTAGGGAGGACGAACCATTTCAGAGAACTTACTGAGATTGTTTTCAGGATACCGACTTTCAATGTCAAGCATTCCCAATTCAGCTTTCGGTCTCTCAAGGTAGGTTCATCCAGGGTTTGGTGAAGATATCGCCAGTTGATATTCAATAGGGATGAAATGAAGTTCTATGTCTCCTTTCATTATGTGATCCCTGATGAAGTGATATCCGATATCAATGTGTTTGGTTCTTTGGTGGAGGACAGGGTTGTTGGAGATTGCAATAGCACCGGTGTTATCACGTAAATTGGGCACCATTTTGTAATGGATGTCATAGTCACTGAGTTGACTTTTCATCCATAATACATTGGCACAACATCCTGCTGCAGCAGCTACATATTCAGCCAGTGAGGACATAGCCACTAATTATTGCTTTTTAGCACTCCAACAAACCAGTTTTCCTCCAAGAAATTGACAGGACCATGAGGTACTTTTTATGTCCTTGTTGCGCCAAGCATAATCGTAATCGAGTAACCCTTGAGATCAAACCTCGAGCATTTTGGATAATAGAGTCCAAGATTAGGGGTTCCCTTCGTACTGAGTATTCTTTTTGGCTGCAGTGAGATGGGATTCTTTAGGATTTGACTGATATCTTGCTATTAGACATACCGAGAATTGGATGTCCGGTCTAGAAGCGTTAGATACATCGGTGAGCCTACAATCCCTCTGAAATGAGTTTGATTGACTGATTTGCCAGTGAGATCAGGTCCAAGGTTGTTAGGTGGGACCATTGGAGTCTTCACTGAGGCACAATCAGATATCTCATATTTCTTCAAGAGATTTCTGGTGTATTTCTCTTGACTGATGGATATTCCTTTATCAGTTTGCCTGATTTGTAGTCCAAGAAAGTATGTGAGTTCCTAACACCTGCTCAACACTCTCATGCCAATTAGATCGCATCTAGAACTTAGACTCCTTGGATTTAAGCTAAAAGGCTCGGGTTAAATGGGATGTGGAGGGTAGGCGTGAGCAACGGGTCAAACCCGACCAGAACCGACAAAAACCGGCTCGACCTGAAAACCGACAAGGGAAAAAACGCGAACCGAGAAATAGATATTAAAACCGAACCGAATAAGGTCAGTTCGGTTCGGTTCATTCCGATTTCGGTCGGATTATCTATTCGGGTCGGTTTTCGGATGGATTTGCTCAGCCCTAGTGGAGGGCGATGAGAACTTGAAGTTTTTTCATGGTATGATTAACTCGAGGAGAATGTCTCAAATGATTTAAGGCATAATGCATGAGGGTGTTTGGATTACTGATCCTACTCTTATTAAATTGGCATTTTTGAATTTTTATAGAGAAAATTTTAATAGTCATGACCCCTTGATAAGTTTTCCTCCATTTGGGGCTGAAAAACCTTATGTGACATAGATCACATTTAGTTAGAATATGTGGTTTCGTTGGAGGAGATTCGGGCTTCAGTTGGGGATTGTATTAGTCAAAAAGCGCCAGGTCTGGATGGTTATTCTTTTTTGTTTGTTAAGAAGTTTTAGGACATCTTGAAACTTGATATTCAATCTTTTGTGTTCATGTTCATCGAATCAGGTTTGTTTCCTCAAGGCACTAATTCGGATTTCATGACTTTGATTCATATACATTAAAGATTATATACCTATATCTTTAATTGGTATTCACTATAAGATTATCGGTAAACTTTTAGCAAACCGGTTATCCAAGGTTATCGATTCTATAGTTAGCCATGTGTAATCCGCGTTTATTTTGGGTCGTCATATTCTTAATGGTCCTCTTATTCTAAGTGAGATTATCGATAGGTATAAGGAGCTATAAAAAGAAATTGTTGTTATTCAAAATTTGATTTTGAATAAGCATATGATTCGGTGAGTTGGAGATTTTTAGATCATGTTTTATGCAAGTTGGGTTTCGGTTTCAAATGGCCTAATTGGATTAAATCTTGCTTATATTCGGCTAAGACATCTATTCTTGTGAATAAGGCCCGCTTTGGAGTTTCGTTACAGAGAGGTTTAAGGAAAGACGATCCTTTGTCACCTTTCTTGTTCATCATTGTAATGAAAGGCTTGCATATTGCTCTAAGAGACGCTTTGGTTGCAAATATGTTTCGAGGAGTTAAGGTTGAATCTCTCGGAATTCATTTATCTCACTTATTTTATGCTGATGACGTGATTATTGCATCTGAATGGAATTAAAGTGATATGGAAAAAATATAATTAGTGTACTTCATGTTTTCTATATTGCTTTTGGTCTCAAGATCAACATCAATAAGTCCAATATATATGGGGTGGGCGTTTCTTTGGATAAGGTTGTTCAAATGCTTGCGGATTCGGGATGTATGGTTGACCTCCTCCCGTTAACATATGCCTATAGGAATTAACATGAGTCGTATTGTGAACTGGAAGGTGTCAATAGATCGGTTCAAGACTAGTTTATCTAGTTGGAAAGCAAATATTTTATCAATAGGTGGTCGTCTTACCCTTATCAAATCGGTTTTAGAGGGTCTTGGAATTTATTGTATGTTTGTATTCAAGGTTCCTGAAACGGTAATAAAGGTGCGTAAAAGTTTGCATGCTTCATTTTTTAGGGGGCTACTGAGGACAATAATAAGCTTGCATGGATTAAATGGTCGAATGTTTTAGCCTCATTCTCAAAGGAGGTCTAGGACTGGGAAGTCGCAAAGCCTTCAATTGTTCTCTCTTATTAGAATGGAGATGGCGTTTGTTAAAGAACCCTGATGCGTTGCTGGTAAAAGTGATCAATTCGATTCATGAGGTCAAAGCGGGGATAGATAGAAATAGGTGTCAAATAAATGGTTTATGGGTTAGGATTGTTACCTCGATAAATCATCTTCACTCGAGTGGTCTTGTTCCTCTAAGTTCTATTCGATATAGGTGGGGGACGAATATATGAATCATTTTTGGAAAGATACGTGGTTAGGAGATACGCCTCTTTGTGATTGTTTAAACAGGTTGTTCCACTTAGAGAAAAACAAAGACTGCTTGGTTCGTGATCACATTTCCAGTGGGTCTTAGGCGTGGGATTGGCTTAGACCGATCAATGTTGGGAGGGCGCAAGCTGATTTCATCCGTATCTTAGAGGAGATCGGGTTTGTGGAGGTGGTTCAAGATGGTGATGCTTGCATGTGGTCTCTTTTTCTCGATGGTGAGTTTTCAGTGAGTAGTGCGAGACGCCACATCGACGATTGCATGCTTCCTTCTAGGTCTCCATGTACGAGATGGTGTAAGGTTATTTTGAGGAAGGTAAATTTTTTTATGTGGCGTTTATTTTTGGACTTGTTGCCCCATCGTTTAAACTTGTCCTCTTGGGGATTGGATATGCAATCGATTGTGTGTCCGATTTGTAACGAGCAAGTGGAGTCTATCGATCATCTACTCTTCTTGTATAACACAGCTTGAAATGTTTGGAGGCTTATTCATTTATGGAGTGGCTCGAAGATCCTGGTTTTGAACACTCTTGGGGACCGATATAATTGGAGTGTGTCATGACACGCTTCAAAAGAGTCTAAGATCGTGCGTATGTCATTTTTGCTGTGACTTGTTGGGTGTTATGGCGCTATCGAAATAATGGCACTTTCAATTCTCAATATTTGAGGAAGTGTGACATTTTTATAACATTTGTCTTTTTTCTTTTCCTTTGCTTAAGTATAGAGGTAAAAACTATAGTAGTTAGAATGATTGATTAAACTCGCCCTTATAATTTGCTTGCTTTTTGTTAGTTTTTCTTTTAATATAAATTGCTTTTAAAGGAGATAATAAAAATTTGCAGAATGGATTTGACAGTTAATTTTGTCACTCTTTAGTCATGTTAAAATGACTAGAAAACAATAAATAACATGAATGAAAGACCATGATACATATAGACAACCAAGTCTATATAACAAAATCAA
Organism: Chrysanthemum makinoi; assembly: GCA_910596185.1. Lineage (NCBI taxonomy): Eukaryota > Viridiplantae > Streptophyta > Magnoliopsida > Asterales > Asteraceae > Chrysanthemum > Chrysanthemum makinoi. The sequence goes on from OU343219.1 coordinate 240,685,852, forward strand.
CTGTGCATGCATTATTTTCTCCTTCAGTTTTTATTGAGAAAGTGATATGTTAACTTATTTTTAACTATTGTAAACTTGATGTTTATAAACAGCAGGTTTCCTTAATATAATAGAAGTCTGTAGTTCATGCAAGTAAGCAAGAGTGCAAATAGTAGTTCTTGATATCGGGCATGCATAACATAGTTTACCCCTCGTCAAAAAATGTATAGACTTAATCATATCCCTCGACAACATATGTCGCAGCAGATCTGATCTTCCCCAAATAAATGTTTAAAACTAGCAAAATACACTTTTGTTTGTCACGGATTTAGCCCCAAAAGTGTGTTATTCGTTCTAGGTGGTACAAAGGCTCCGAGAATCCAGCAGTAGCCGATTATAGCGTGCATTAGCTCAAACAATATGTATTTGTTGGATCACAACGTACATGGAAATGATGTATAAATAATGATTTAGTCTCTAAAAAAGTTGAAAGAATGTGTAAATAGAAATGCTCATATCGCTTCAATTAACATTATTTTGTGAAGTAACTTCTTAAAATCTAGCGATCATACGCACTACAAATATATTATGAGCGACTAGGATAAAACGTGGGAATAAAGTTAGATTTGAATCCCGTGAAATCAGATCTAGTCAGCAAATGTCATAGCTCAACCTAGCTAGAAGCAGAGTTTATATATGCACGTCTTACTGGAATTAAATAGCAATCTAAATCATCACTTGTTAATTATAAGTAGTTATGACAGACCATCGTGTGATAATCTAATATTTGGTTTTGTATTGTTTTTTGGGGTTATGAAGATTTAAATCTATTTAATAATATTATAAGAAATATGGTTGCACCTAAAAATCGCTGACCTCTAAATGTGAAAGCCAATTGTATAGTGTCAACATGTAGTCATGCAAACGGCAAGTAATTAAATAATAGCCCCACGAAACTCACGCCTAATACATACACGTATTCCTTAATATTCTACATGAATTAGTACAGTTGTTCACGAAGACCCTGAATACGGGCCGATATTAATCTGAAACTCCACTAGAAATTAATTAATGATTGTCCACAAAATCTCAAAATTAAGGCAAAATCTTTTATTCTTTTTCGGTATAGGAAAAAAAAAGAAAAGAAATATGTGAAAATAGATAATTTTACTTCTTTAAAATTTCATAAAGTTCTCTAACACGCTACCTTTGGTGCGCTAGACTCGTGTGATACTAAAAAGTGTTGTCACCTCAACAATCTTTTATATAATAAAATAATTACATCATTTCGGAGTATTTTTGCAAAACCCTTCTTATTGAAAAAAAATTGGACTAATAGGAGAGCTCGATCTTGCCACGTAAGCGAGATCGAGCGATGTGATTGGTCAATAAAAAGTCAAAATTAAATTGATTTTGATCAAACTTTAATATATTTGGTGGAGAAATTTAGTTGAGAAAAAAACACATTAAAATATAGGTGTCCAATTTGTGAAAACAAAAACTTAAAAAAGGAGGAGGTAACTAATAAAACTTTAGTGGTTAAATGATAAATAAATTATATAAAATTAAGTGTAAATTTATAAATTTCCACGTTTTCCAATAATTTTACAAAATAAACAAATAACCCCTTACACTTTCTACTCCCTAAACTTTATAATATAAACTTTGTTCAAAATTACATGATTACTAATATTAGTTTTAAACTTTCATCCAGTAAAACTACAAAATGTTGTAAATACATGAATTAGTTTTAGTACATGCTAAATATTTTAAGGATAAATATTTGTTTCGGACTTTCATTCATTAAAAAAAAAATATTATATATGTTAAGTAAGGACTCAAGTTATTTTATTTTGAAAGTTTAATCTATGCGTACACATGTTTGAATATTCGGCTAAATTATTATTAATGAGAATATAAGTATCAAATGGTATGCACGGGTGTTGTGACATGAAAATAAATATACGTGATCGTACTTATAACAACGACTCATGTAATTTTAATTAAAGTTTATATACGGATATCTGAAAAAACATTTTAGAAATCTTTACGAAGTATATTATAACTTCATCAACGCTTATTATGTGCTATTAAATTCACACATTTTGTACAACATGATATCAAAAGTTAAAGTTAAACAACAACCTCGACCTCAACCTCAACATATATGTTAGTTAAAAAAAGTTAAATCTTTCATCCATAGAATTTTCACAAAATATTAATAGATATTAATACATAATAAAAAACTTGTGCATAAATATTAGTTATACTTATATCACAATTGACATGTAAGCAAAATCGTCCAAGATAAAAAGTCAAAAATGAATTGAATTTGGTCAAAATTGAAAAATTTCGTGTAGAAAGAAAAATACACCACAGAACACATGTGTCTAAAATGTAAAAAAAATAAACTTCTAAAAAGCGGAGTAGACATTATAAACTTAAAGGATTTGAATGTAAACACCACAAATCCTACCTTCTACCCATCAGAAGACCCGACCTCACCCAATCAAATCGTGTGCACCAGAAAACCCCGAAAAATTATATTGCGACCAAAACACCCGCCCACCACCAATCGTAAATTCTAAAAAGGAAACGATGCACAGCGACATACATTCCTCTTCATTCGGCACATAGACAAAACCTAACCCTTCCGAAAATTAACTAATTGCATTTCTAAAGCCTATCACAATTCGATCAAACTAAAACAATTGACCTCTAATCAGGAGTCGTTAATGAAAAGGTATGTTCATGAACAACTAACACAATATATAATTTTGAAACAGGTATCATACATGAATTTTTTGTTATTTTGGTTGGATTAATGATCTTTGTAAGGTTAGTTAATCATGTGTTTGTGTTAAATTATTATTTATGTGTAAAGTCAAAAGATTTATGTTAGATTCTTAATTTAATACGTGTAAAGAAAAAATAAAATTTAAATCATTAAACCCTAATCTCATCAAAACAAGATCAATTTATCAGTTGATTATTATCATGTTTCTATAACCCTCATGACGCAAATATTTTTACAAACAATACATAATTAAGTTTAGTCCAAGGGTTTTAACTATGGCTGCTGAATAAAATTTCATTCATTCAATTAGGACTTATAAATTGTTTATTGTGTTAATCATATTGTTTGTGCAAAATTGCAATATATCAATTGGCTACTATTAAAATTGAGAAGGTAATTCAAGTTTGTTTGTATTAATGGGTTTGAATATGGATGAAAAAGGTAATGATGTAGGTGATGTTTAAGGTTTTCAATGGCTGCAAAGTGAAAAAGATGTTGGTAACCTAAGCCTATTTTAAAAAAGTTGATATAGTTATGTGTTAGAGTGAATTCAAAGTAAGATAATTTTGATCTATGTTTATGAATTTTAGCTTTATCAATCTTTAAATAGTATAGTACTTGAATGATAAGTTCGCCGTGATTAGTTTTAAATGCTATTTCTATTATTATCTTTGTTTTGATGGTTATAATTCGATAAATAGTATAATTATAATGATCGTATACTTCCGATGATTGAATCTTTGGTTGTGTGTTTCTTTAGTCAGTTAGGAAACATTTTGCCAAACAAGTTTGTGAAAGACGGGTTCCTGGCGGTCATATTCGAGTTTTTCTGCAAAGCATGGCGAGTCATGGCCAAGAAAGTTAGCAAGTGATTTAAGTATTGCCAAAAAAAAATAGTCACGACAATGGTGGTTCCCTCAATAGTTTAAGATAAGATGTCTTTTGAGCAACGATTTTCCATCTCTTGGAACACATGAAGAACGCATGTATATCATGAAACAACAATTCTGCTTCACCACCTATTCAACCATATTTAATCTCTGCAACTACAAGCATGGGCAATCACAATATGAGGTAAACTTAGCTTATGGACCTACGCAAACTCAGACTGTTTACTAGGTAGCTTTACGCTATTTACATTTGTTGTACAATGATTTGGTATATGGAGTTTATTAGATGTGTTTGGGTAAACTTATTTAGACAATTGTGCCTAATAGAAGTATCAATTATGAGCACTTAGGTAGACTTTGAGGCAAGAGGTAGCTATATATGACATTAAAAACGCATAATAAATTTATGTCTAAGCCCCGCGCGTGGGATGGGCATTGAAAGCATTAGTACAAGTACTTCAATAGTAGTTAATAGAGAAAAGTATTTTGTATGAACGGCATACAAAAAGGGTTTTGATGGTACGTAACGAATGCATAGGCTACTATAGGTTTTGTTGAAGTGAGCCATCTTTAGAGTCGGTATATATCCGGTATGCTTTTGGAAAAAATGTAAATTTCTATTACAAGAGTACGACTTTGGGGTGGTTGAATAATTCTTTTATAACCGTTTTCTCTTGCACTTACGAGTTCAGGTACAAACTCAAACATCTAGGTCTCTGTGTGTAATGCATAGGAATAAAGAGGTATATTACCGTGTATCAGTTTTGTGGGTGGTTTGTCTACAGCTATCAAATAACAAATAGTAATTTATATAGGAGAGTCAAACAATTTTATGATATGTCGACAGAATAAGAATAAAATGAACTGTTAGGGTATGAGGAATAGGAATATAGAGGTGGAAGACACTGACCGCCCTTTTTTTGACACCACCGAGGACGTAACTTAATTGAAATAGAGAAGTAAGAATAGAGAAGAGAAAATATTTTGGTCTGATAAAGTCCTACATTGTCTTGACATTGATGTATTACCGGACATGAATGTGGAATATCACTTCAACACTGTTACTCAAGCTTTAAAGGGGCCAACACCGTCCCTTAGAAGCTCTGCCTTTGCACACAATCTTCATGCTCCTACTGATACGCTAACTAATCGACAAAATAATGAATCTGCTTTTTATAGAAGTAAACATTTTTCTTCGGTTTTACTCATTCTCCATTATAATTTCTTCAATTGTTCTCTTCATTTGTGGTTGCTTGATTAGGGAGGCAAGAGCCAAGGAACGTGAGCGAGTCGGTCTTTGGATGAAGAATTTTGGGAAACCGGAATGGATCCAAAAACGCTAAGAATCTGTCGTTGGAAAAATTGAAAGCCAAAGCGACAAATGTTCGGTTCATCAATATAATACAACACACACAAGCCAGAAAAAAATGCACATCCTACTATCCATTGAAGACTATGGCGTCCCTTAACTGACAAACAAATAAAGAATCCAAATCGTTCTTCCAATATTACACATTGTTGCCATCCCGGAGTTCCTAATATTTGGACGAAACTTTTTTTGAATTACATTGTTCGAGCAACAGAAACTACCGGCGAGTAAACAATGGTAAAAAGACTTGAAAACAACACCTATAATATATTTGTATTACATATAACTAAGCATTATTACAACACAAAATATGTTAGTCTTTTTTACAAACATTGTTAAATCTCGATAAGTTCTTGAGTTCAAGATTAGCAGTTGGGACAAGCTTGAGCTGATAGTGAGGAAATATGGCTTTGAGGTTATCAATATAACTCATGTAAGAATAGATTTTTAATAGTTGTGTATATTCTTTTGATCCTATTTTTAATCAACCAAGTAAACCTACTTAAGAGATGTTAAGTTTTTTGATTTCTAATCGATAATAATACATAATTAAATTTTTATGAAAAACCTCTTCTTAAGAGATGTTAAGTTTTTTGCTTTATAATCGATAATAATACATAATTAAATTTTTATGAAAAAAACTTGTGCGTGCACGGGTATTATAACTAGTTTTTGCTATAACATCATAACCTATAACATAGCACAAAACACCCCCTTCTATTTATGGTGTTATAGAACACTCATGGATATATATATATATATATATATATATATATATATATATATATATATATATTTTTCAAATAAAACGATACATTAAACTAAAATTAAAATTTCATTAAAAAAAAAAAAAAAAAAAAAAAAAAAAAAAAAAAATCACACACACATAAACAATACATAAAATGAAATAAAATAAACATAAAAATAAAACCAAGACATAAAAATAACGATGCATTGAAAAAAAATAGAATTTAGTGATTAAGGTTTCATAAATGCTCCACGATATCTTGTCGAAGCTCGTTGTGCACTCTTCTATCCCCAAGTTCTTTGTTTTTTCTTGGATGTATCTCGCATCATTCTACCCAAGTATGTTGGATATTCGGTTGTGGAGAAACACAGAATCCGTTAAATTCACTAATTACACATTTTTTTTAATCTTTCCATATCATTTTATGTAATATGATGCAACAATACGTGATTATTAGTAGCAGGTTGTCTTGGTAAGCACGTGCGGGGTGTTGAATAATTCCCCAAGTACCTTAAAGGACTCTGAAAGCTCATTCAATATCTTTTATGGAACTTTTTTGAACTCTTTTAAACTTAATTGTTTTTTATTCCTTGCAATAGAAAACGATTTAAAAAACGTAGACCATTGAGGATAAATTCCATCCGCTAAAAATATTTTTTTTCGTATATTTTTTCATTTAATAAAAATTGAGCTTTCAGAGCTATATCGGCAATAAGGTTATCAAATAACGGCGAACAATATAGAAAATTGAGGTTGTTATTTGCCCTCGGAACACCAAAATATGCAAGCAAAATGCACAAATCATATGACGCAATAGCTTCAAGTCAAGCATTAGAATCGAGTATTTATAATCAAGTCTTTTGAATTGCCCGTGTAATGCCTTCGGACATTTTGTCTATTCCATATGCATACAATCAATGTTCCCGAGTATTCCCGAGAGTCTATGTTTTTCTTCGTGCAATGAATATATGTGTTAGATATCATTTAAGAGGGATTTCCTAAGAACTCTTCAATGTATAAAGTATATATGCATTTAGTGAAGTTTTGTAAACTTCTACGTGAACAAAGTTCACCAATTTGCAAGTACTCAGCGGATGCATCTGTTGGAGCCTGTTTTAATGTCTGCGCCAAAAAACAAACAAAGAAGCCTGCTACTTTTCTGGTTTGGGCCAACAGGCCAAACAAACCCATTACAGAAGCAGTTATCTGAAGAAACAGTTATTTAGGTTTTGCAACGTTTACTTTTATATGAAACGACATACCGTTTCATTCATTATATATAGGATCAAAACTCTGTAATTCGTTGTAACCCATTCATTCATAATAATATCAGATTTTATGGGTTCATCACCTATCTTCTTTGTTTCTTTATTTTTTGATTCTTTAAATGATGTTGGCATGTTGTTGTTATGATCAATCGATCCTGTAAACTTCCTTGAAGAACCTGTTAACATTGGCATCAGAGCCGAAGGAGATCAAGCAACAAAGTCATGATCAAACACCAATCAAGAATCAACATCTGTGTTTTCTTAAAAGGGACGCAACCATGGATGCCAATTATGGAGGAACAAAACCAGAATAAATTGCGTTTTGGAAATAAAAAACATTTTAGGTTTTGTTACCAAGAAGAAGATGTTTTTTCAAGTGCTATTACAAGCACTACCAGGGTGCTAAACCTCGAACAAAAATCATGTTCTTGAGATGACTACAAATTTCGTAGATAAAGGGCTAAAAGATACCTGACCAAAGTCACAATTTTTGATTAGGACGATCATGTGACTGCATCCTAAGAAGACTTAGAAGACCTCAAGGATTCAAGAAGGGCATCAGGATTTTTACAGAAGATTTACAAAGAAGAGGGTTTTTGGCATCTCGACATTAGGGAGGAATTTGTTGGAGCCTGTTTTAATGTCTGCGCCAAAAACAAAAAAAGAAGCCTGCTACTTTTCTGGTTTGGGCCAACAGGCCAAACAAACCCATTATAGAAGCAGCTATCAGAAGAAACGGTTATTTAGGTTTTGCAACGTTACTTTTATATGAAACGACATACCGTTTCATTCATTATATATTGGATAAAAACTTCAGTAATTCGTTTGTAACCCATTCATTCATAATATATCGAATTTTATGGGTTCATCACCTATCTTCTTTGTTTCTTTATTTTTTGATTCTTTGAATGATGTTGGCATGTTGTTGTTATGATCAATCGATCCTGGAAACTCCCTTGAAGAACCTGTTAACAGCATCGGATGTTATGGCGTATGGCAATTGGCGTATGGATAATGTACATTTAATGTCATGAATAATACTTAAACGGCCCAAAGCATCCGGTCATTGTTTAAAAAAAAGGAACTATTCGAGAAGAGGGTCAACATTGTAATTGGTAATATCTCTGACTATTTGTTTAAATAGTTTTAAACTGATATGATACCTTCGCATAAAATTCTTCTCCAGGTATTTAGGTGAATTGTTTTAATCGCAAAATAATATTCCAATAGTCGTTGTTTCACAACCTCTCATTTACGTGGTATGTTTGTCCTAGTATGAGAACCAGAACTCTCGGCTTCTTAATTGTCCAAAGCTTGTGGTTCACAAGTTTGAAAATATCGCATACACCTATCCACATCGTCTTGAAAGTAAAGATTGATAGGATCAAAGTTGTTGGGATCCATAGCGTTTTTTGATGATGCCACCCCTTCCAGCTTACGGTACAATGTGCTCTTATGTAAGTAATTGATTTGTTCTTTTGTCATAATTTTTAATAATTTATGTTGGTCATTTTAATATAATCTTACTATCTTATACTCCCTGATCCGTCCCATAATAATTGTCCACTTTGACATTTTTGAGTATTTCTTGTTCAACTTTGACCATTAATATTTTTATTTGTGTTATATGATACTTGATGAAAATTATACCAAATGAAAATACATTTAAAATCTAATCTATTCATATATTTTTCATCAAGTTATATTACAGGAATAAAAATATTTATGGTCAAAAATAAATAAAAAAGACTTAAAAAAATCAAAGTGGACAATTATTATGGGACGAAGGTAATAATGAAAGAAGACATTTGCCTCCATTAAATGCACTAAAACGTTAAGTTTAAGCAATACAAATCAATAAGCTCCTTGTACAAACAAATTAAGCAGAAAGGATTTTCTTCCAAGCTATACTTAACCTCCTTTAAACTTCATTAAAACATCTTTTAAGTTAAGTTAGCTAATACAAATAATATGCATATTGTACAAACTATTAGAACACAAATCAACAAATTAAAAAATACAAATAATAAAGCTAAAGGTACCACAGATTTCCTCCGCATGCATATTTTATTCTTTATCCTATATTTTTTCTCCAACATATTTCTCAAGCAGAATTTTCATCGTCGGAGCAAGGGAAGACGACATAACATTTATACTACTTTATGTTTACGCGTATATAATATTGTGATAAATATTACGAGACATTTATTAATTAGTAAGTACCTTTCACTATAAATCGTTACAATTTTGTAATACTATTTAATACCGTTTTCTTATAACTGTTGCATCGAGATGCACGAGTACTCTACCATATTTATATGAAACAATGTGCGAAAAAGTTGTTACCTAAAATTCTCGTCATAAGTAAAGTTATTCTCATAAAAAAATATATAATCAAATTATATTGTTGCTAAAAAGTTTTGATTACATGGTACCCGTCCCTGCAACGCGCAGGTACCTTGTTAGTAGTTATTATGGGTAATCATAGTTGCTGATAAATCTGGAGTTTTAAGTAAACCGTCACACAAATAAACTGGTTATATTATGTATTTTTTTTACCCCGAGTAATAGTTATATATTGCTTGTATTCATCGTATATTATCGTGTAAAATTCCTAGCCTTTTGGTTTTGTACTGTTTTTGTTCTAAGTCTGCCATGTTCTTTCTTGACTATTTATATTCGCATTGGATTAATGAGTTTTATGGCATAATCGAGGTTTACGATCATGCTAAATTTTCATGAGGCTTCCAATGATCCTAATTGGAAGGTTGTCATGAATACTGAGATGGAAACTTTGTATAAAAACAAAACTTTTAATGTTACTGAGTTATCAATTGGTAGAAAACCAATTGGTAACAACTGGGTTTATAAACTAAAATGGGTTTATAAACTACCAATTAAACTAATTAACAAAACTAATTAAACTAAATAATAAAATAAAAGTTATGGATTGTAGGAGAGTGTTCTTATAATAACTAAAATCGTGTTTACTTAGATTTACTTACTCCCTAGTTATCTTTTATTGGTCGGTTGAATTGTTACATCCTTGCTTAATTGATGCGTTGTATTCCATGTTTTAATCATAAGGCGGTGCCAAATTCCCCAATTCTATGAGTGTAAGTCTCCTCTAGAACACCCATGATTGCCAAGTACCGAAGTATCTCCCCCGAATATCCTGGTATCCTCAAGTCACAACTCACGCAATAAATACAACGGGAGCCTAATAGTGTACTCTAAGGCTAATAATCGCTATTTAGGACCTTTAAGCTCGCAACAATGAAAGAAGAATCAAGTTTTCCTTAATCTAGCGTGACAACCAATTAAAACAAAAGATAACATAACAATAATCAATAACTAGGTTTCATTGGATCTAAGCAAACACTAATTAATTTAGTTACACATGATAGAGATGCAAGAACACAAGCAAAAAATCAAACATAGATTAAACATGGTGATAGATTGGATAAACAAACTTATCTTGAAACAATAAAGAGGGTTTAGGACCCTAAGGTACTGTCCAAGTTGGACTAAAAATGAATTAGGGTTTGCTCTCCAAAATAACACATAATGCGAAAATTAGGGTCTATTTATAGATTTTAAAAGCTACGACGGCGCCGCCTTTTGTTAATGCATCATCGATCGCCGTCATTAGGGTTTCGCCTGCTGCCAAGTCATCACCTGGGACGGCGTCCATATGGAGCTTGTGGCCGTATGGGTTGTATCGATGTTGTCTTGAAAACTTTTGGTGTGCGGTGTAGAAAGATAGAGTGGCGGCCATGAGAAAGTTTGGACTACGTTGTGTTTAGACGCCACGTCTCGTATGAGGAGTTGGGGCCGTCAGCTACGGTTTTGTCTTGTTTTCTTGACTTTGCCATTTTCTTCATGTTTTCGCTATTTTTCGTCCAAATATGCTTCATTCCAACATTTGCTTCCAAATGACCTAAAATGTGAAAAGGGACGATTTTAAGTAGTAACGGAATAATATGCAACGATTTAGAACTTGAATGACCCCCTAAAAATGTATGTTCTAAATCCTTATCAACTATCCCTACACTTAAAATTTGCTTGTCCTCAAGCAAATGTGCTTTTGGCTAATCAATTTATGAGTTAGGAGTCATTTAACATTTGTTTAAAACAATCTACAACAAGTACAAGTGCCACAATAGTTAAAACAAGCACGGAAATTATATATTAGCACCTCACAATTGGTGTTTGGATTCTCTCATCTCTCGGATGCATATGAAATATAACATGTAAGGAAATGGAAAATAAACACTCTCTACCTGTCATAGCACATAGATTACCATAAGCTTGAGATTAGATCAAACCTCCTCTGCTTTGGCGTAAGCATTTAGGAATAACTATCAAAGAGGTCTTTGCAAAGGGTTATAATGTTAGGCTTCGGGTAGGGAATAGAAGGGTTTTGTTGGATATGGGCAATTTTTAGTGGTGGCAAGTAAAAAATCTAAGTTAGATGCATGTAAAACGCGGCGGTTCTAAGCCAAGACTCGACTCACTAACACTAACTAATAACTTGGAACAAAATCAAAACATAAAAGATAGATGTAGGATGGTAGTCCATATAATTTTCTCTCATTTTTTTTCATACATTCTTACCCTACCATCCTCTAAGATAACATCAATGTAGAGGGATTTATAGGAGCATCCCTACACTTGAGTTTTTATTTCACTAAAAATTATTGACCTGAATTGAAAAGATCAAAACACTAGGAGTAAATAATTACGTAGACAAAGGGAATATGAATTTAACGTTCCTTCCCGTTACTCCATAAAATACTACTTAACTCATGAGTCTCAATCGTCCCAAAACTGTGTACAAAAGATATGACTCGACTTAGCAACCATGCAAGTAACTAGATAATTGAACTAAGGGTGAAACAATAGTTACAATAATCCAAAAAAGTTGAGTGCATACAAGGTGGGCTAAGGCGATTTTGGTGTAACATTTGAGGGTAGATTGTAAACAATGCTCTTCATTGATATTTGAAGCGGAATATCACGAAACATAAAAGGCTCTAAGGGTTTAACTAGGGTATAAGTGTACTAAAGATGAGTACATCAGCAAGGTGTGGGAAAAATTACTCAACCGATGAGGTCGACGCAATTAAATTACAGGTTTAAAACAAGGGTTATCCTAATGCCTATTATCATTTAGTTAATCCTAACTACACGAATGTAGTCTCACTAGCGATCTCGGAATGCATCATAAAAACAAGTTCTAGAACCTATTATACTACCAGTACTCTCATAAGATGAATGCTTTAATCCTAAAGATCTAGGGGCGAACCTCACATTTTTTTGGGGGAGGGGGGGGGAATTTGAGTGGTATACGGTTTTTGTGCTAGTCATATAACTCCTATCCATGAGACACTTTATTAATACTAGAGTTTTACTCATAAGTGTCATAAAAAAATTTAAATTTGGTGCTAAAATTACCCTAACAAATATTTATCATAGTTTATTACACAATTTATTAAGGACAAGACAAAAATCAAGTGAGTGAGTAGTTTCTAAGTTCCCGTTTTATTCTTCCTCCTACTTAAAGCTGAACATTGTCCCCGATGTTCCACAAAGTATCAGCGTATTGATAGAGAAAGGTAAAATTAAAGAGAGAAACTAATACTCCCCGATTAGCTCCGGTGGGATATATGTAGAATTACGGTTAAATCCTCCTCCAAGAAGAATGAGTAAGTAATAAGTGTTGCTTCCATCTTCACTCTCTTTTTGTCCAATATAACACTGCAAATGCTAAGAAAAGCGAGAGATGAAACCCGTTGTAAAATTGGTGGTAAAAACTATATAAAACTATTACATAACAAGTAAGATATAATGCTTAAAAATAGATGTTTGCAGTTGCGGAAAATTGAGAATTGGAAATTTTCAAAATTACAATTGGAGCTGACGAAAATCTATAAACTTTTTACATTACGGCCGGTCGGGGTATTATTAAACATTTGTCGGGTTCCGGCTGACGAGTCCAGTCGTTTTCGGAAAAATTAGAAAAAATTACTTCTTTAAAGACTTGGAAAAATTACTGCAAAACATCTATTGTGACTCGATACAAAAATTTGACTCTGACAAACACACACACATATATACAATTTCAAATATTGTTAATCTCTTGTTCATAATAGTTCTAAAAACACATGTGATCTTCCCTACACTTATCTTTTTGTAAAATACATTTATATGTAATTAAGACGAAGTTAAAAACAAAATAAAGCATTATCACAAAAT